>PITA01001623.1:0-37159 GCA_004023965.1 Spilogale gracilis | reverse complement strand
GCTGCTGATTCAAACTTGGCGGCCCGAGTCTTCAGAAAGGTGAGGCAGGAAACACTCCGGTCTGGGCCTGGTGACCAGGGAAAGTTCGGTTGTGCTCCCCACCAGGCTCACAGTCCTTTCTTACCCCCACTGCGGGCCTGATGCAGGAGCCGAGTCTACAGAGGGGAGCCCAGGCAAGCAGGCACCCTTGCCGGTTAAGAACTGACCCAGGTAAAGTTGGCTGTGAAGGCTAATGGCCCCGGCAGCCCAGGACCCTAGGACTTTTAGAGAGAGGCAAGGATTTGTCCAGGATTTTATGGATGCTTCTCAAGAAGTCCCCACTCTCCAGAAATTCCTGGATTGGAATAATACAAATTAATCTTTATGTCACCTTTGACATTTACCAAGATGGAAAACCATGTGAAATCCCATGGTCTATTGGATTATTAGTCCCAAGGCCAGATGAAGAAGTAGAAAGATGAAAGATGAAAAAAGTAGAAAGATGAAAAGCTTCGCTCAAGGCCATAAAGATGTTCTTGCTTCCATTCACTTGTTTTTTTATCAACATCTGTTAAAACTCTGCTACAGCCTAGGCATTGTGCTGAGGGCTGCGGAGAGAAGGGGAAGCAGAGAGCCGAACCAAAGCAGAACTAGCCCCAGGAACGAACAGGATGCTGATGGCGCCTGCAGGATGAAGGCTGCTCAGGGACAGCAGCATCTGATCTGGAATCTTGAAAGGTAGCACAGGCACGGGCCGAGAGGGCTCTGTAGGGAGAGACGTCAAACGCCGGATTCACAGCAAAGCCGAGTGCTGGAGCAACTTCGAAGCCCACCCCCCTGCTTCGCCTCGGTATTCCAGTCTCCCTGCTAGACTTTCAGTGCCATCCACACAAGGGTCACATCTGTCTTGTTTACCATTTAACTGAATCCTCTCACAGTGCCTGGTACACAGAACTCAGCTATTTGCTGTTGCAGAAAAAGCCAACAAACTTACTTAGATGCAGAGTTGTGAGAGCCACAAAGAACATGGTTACTTGAGATTGTGGGCTAGGAACTCTCTTTATATTTTCCTCCTTGAATCTGGGGGCTCCAGGGTAGGTATGTGGCCCAGATTGGAGGTGCAATGAATGGTCTCATGTAAATAAGTGGCCGTGTAATTAATGGGGCTGGTGCTGCTCCCATGTCTACACCGTGAGGACACCATGTATCAGAGACTGTGAATCGTTCAGCAATATGTAGTTTAGCCTGACTCTGAGCTCGGCACTGTCCTGTGCACTCAGGAAACCACAGTGGACATGGCAGACTCAGGCCCTCAACCTCTCATAATCATTGTTAGTGAGCTCTCTGGCCTTGGTTTCCTTATCTATGGGTGCAATAGCACCTATCTCTCAGGGTCAGTGTGAATTTATTTTAAAGATTAAATAAATTATTTTTATAATATTTATATGTTATTTTATTAATTATATTATTAAACACTAAATACTACTTAAGTTATATTTATTAGATATTATATTGTTATAATAAACAAATATCATTAGTTATAAATAAATATCTTTATATTAGTTTACTAGTTAAAAAGCCTTAGTATCTAAGAACTAATAAATGAGTTCAGCAAAGTAGCAGGATACGAAGTTAGCCCACATAATCAGTTGCATTTCTATATACAAACAAGGAACTGTCTGAAAAGGAAATGACAAAAATAGCTCCATTTCCAGTAGCATCAAAAAGAATAAAATACTTAGGAATTAAGGAAGTGAAAGACTTATACAATTAAAACTACAAAACATTGCTGAAAGAAACTGAAGACAAAAATGAATGGAAACACTTCTGTGTTCTTGGATAGGCAGACTTACTATTGTTAAAATGTCAGTACCATACAAGGCAACCCAGGGGCACCTGGGTGACTCAGTCAGTTAAATGTCTACATTCTGCTCAGGACATGATCTCAGGGTCTCGAGAATGAACCCCAGTTGGGCTCCCTGTGCAGGGGAGTCTGTTTCTCCTTCTGCCTATGTCCCTCCCCCTCACTCTCCCTCTCTCATATAAAAAAATAAAATAAAGTAAAACTACACAAGGCAATCTACAGACTCAATGTAATCTCAATGGTATTTTTTGCAGAATTAGAAACCCCATCCTCAAGTTTGTATGGAATTTCAAGGGACCCCAGATAGCCAAAATAATCTTGAAGAAGGAGGACATACACTTCTCAATTTTAATACTTACTCTAAAATTACAGTAATCAAAATGATGTAGTATTGACATAAAGACAAACATGTAGACAAATGGAATAGCATAGAAAGCCCCAAAATGAAACCTTATATTTATGGTCAACTGATATTTGATAAGGGTGCCAAGACTGTTCAATGGAGAAAGGAAGTCTTTGTTGAAAGTTGAAAAGAAAGTCTTTTCAACAAATGGTGTGGGAAAACTGGATATCTACCTGAAAAAGAATGAAGTTGGATGTTTATTTAAAACAAAAATCAATCCAACCCAAATCAACTCAACCCAAAGTAGATAAAAAACCTAAATGTAAAACCTAAAACAGTAAAACATAGAACAAAAATATCAAGACGCTGGATTTGGCCATGATTTCTGGGATATGACACAAAAGGCACAGGTAACAAAACTTAAAATAGACAAACTGGACTTCATGAAATTTTTTAAAAATGTGCATCAAAAAATACTAGCCAGAGTAAAAAGGCAACCGACAGAATGAGAGAAAATATTTACAAATCATATTTTCTGATAAATTATTAACATCCAGAATATAAAGAGAACTTCTAAAACTCAACAACAACAACAACAACAACAACAACAACAACAAACAACCTGATTCAAAAATGGGCAAAGGACTTGAAGAGACGGTTTTCCAAAAAAGGTATATAAATGGATGATACGCACGTGAAGAGATGTTCAGCTTCATTCATCATCAGGGAAACGCAAATCAAAACCACAAGGAGATACTACTTCCCACCCTTGAGGATGACTATTGAAAGCAAGAAAGCAAGAAAGCAAGAAAGCAAGAAAGCAAGAAAGCAAGAAAAGAAAAGAAGAGAAAAGAAAAGAAAAGAGGAGGAAGAAAGAGGAAGAAGAAAAGGAAGGAAGGAAAGAAGGAAGGGAGGGAGGAAAAGAACAAGTGTTGGCAAGGATGTGGAAAACCTGGGACCTTATGCATTATTGGTGGGAATGTAAATTGATGCAGCCACTGTGGAGAAGAGTAGGCAGGTTCCTCAAAAAAATTTTTAAAAATGCCCCTTGATCAAGCAATTCCACCTCTGGGTATATACCCCGAATTGTTGAAAAGCAGGGTCTTGAAAAGATATTTGTACACCTATGTTCATATTATTCACACTAGCTAAAATGTGGAAGCAACCCGACTGTCTACGGATGGGAAAATGGGTAAGCAAACTGTGGTATATCCGCACACAATGGAATATGATTTAGCCTTAAAAAGGAACTAAATTCTTTAATAGGCTACAACATGGATGAAACTGGAGGACATTATACTAAGTGAAATAAGCCAGTCACCAAAGGGGGGCAAATACTGTATGATTCCGTTTAGAAGAAGGACTTAGAGTAGTCAAAATCACGAAGACAGAAGGTGTAATGGTGATACCACTGCAGGATAAACAAAGAAAGAGGAGGAGGAAGGGAAGGAAAGGAAGGAGGAGGGGTTGGGAGGAAGCAGGAAGAGGAGAGGGAGGGAAAAGGAGAGGGAAGGGGAGAGAGGAGGAGAAAGAAAAGGTCTTAGCCTCTCAGTGAGCCTGCTGCTTTCCTGAATTTTAGTCTGGTTGAAATCTGTCTTTCTCTTTCTCTGTCAAATTCTTTCTCTTTGATGTCAAGGAAGAGGTGACAATCCCCAATATAAGGAAGAATGAAGCTAAAATGTCTAATTTGTCGAAAACAATTTGTTTTTGGCTCATTTGTCCTGGCTTACACAATTGCCTTTCTCCAAAAATGACTTCAGAAGAACAGTCTGGAGAGTTTTTCCAAATAAGATGGTGACCTCTAAACCAATCCCATGTGAAAAAGACCACTGGGTTCTGGTTTGACCTTCAAGAAGAGCCAGTACTCCTTTTTCCTGGAAGGGTAGGGCACTTTCCCATATTTTCATCTCATTAATGCAATGTAGAAATATGAATTATTGGTAGCTATGACTGGCTTTGCATTTGGGGAGAAGAAAAGGAGCTTCTCAAAGCCGGCAGTCGCATAACTTTAAGCAACAAATGCTGCCACAAACAGAGTTTTAAATTAGAGCTGCTGGCTAAAAGGTCAGCATTGCATTCTTGGCCAGTGACTTCCTTTATTTTCATTTTAATGGCAATGAAAATAATCATTTAGAAAAAATGCCACCAATTTTCTCCCCAAAGATTTTTAAAGTTTTAGGCACTGTCAGAAAGAGCCTCATAGAAGAATCTTTTTTTATGTTATAGTAAAGGGGGTAGGAACAGATTGGATAATAAGGCTACGGGTGCAGACTCCTGGGTGGCTCAGCTGGTTAAGTGTCTGCCTTCCTCTGGGGTTGTGATCCCAGGGTCCTGGGATTGAGTCCTGCATTGGGCCCCTTGCTCAGTGGGGAACCTGATTCTGCCTCTGCCTGCTGCTTCCCCTGCTTGTGTTCATTCTCTACTCTCTCTGACAGATAAATATAATCTTTAAAAAAAAAAAAAAGGCTACAGGTAAGAATTTCTTTTTAATCTGGTGGTGCTCAGTTTCTAGCCGCTGCCTTCCAGAGTGTCTCTCAGTCACAGCAGTCCCGAGGCATTGCTTTACCATTCTTTTATCTGCTGGGATGCACATCTTGTGTCTGAATTTAGACTATGAGCCATTTGAAGGCAGCAACAAGCCTCATGTCTCTCTCTAGTCTTTTCTATGCATCTCCTTCAGGGTTATTCCCATGGGAATGGTTCAAAGCTATATTCTGATCAAATGAGTCATTATAGTTCTTCCTTGGCTAATAACTTATCAGGCACCTCAAGCAGGGGACTGCAGGGTGAGATTCTCTGAGGGGTTGCTGGATGGGTTTCAGGAGATGCAAGAACTCCTCTGTTTTATGTAAAATCACCAGTGCCCCGTGTCTCCCTGTTGGGGCTGCCTGGGTGTGAGGTAGCGGGTCTCCCGGCTGTTGGCAGATGCGTGTCGACTGCCACCTGGGAAGGCCGAGCCTGGACTCTGGAAGGAGGAGGCCTTTGGCTCTGGGTTCCCGTGGTTTTCTATCCAACACAGCCAGCCATGAAACTGATAGAAAAGTGTATTTTTCAAAGGGTTCATGACTCAGAGGGAGAGGGGCGTGGTTACCAGCCCCAATACCTACCCTTGGGCCCGGCCCATAGCAGGAACTCAAGAGTGTGTTCTGAATGAGGCCGTGAATGAACGGGCCCATGATCACATTAGCAGAGAGAGAGAGGGTCTTGAAGAAACGGAACCAGGGTAGAAAAATTAGGGAGAATGGGGTGGAAGGGTGGGGGGAAATTTTGTAATAAAATAATATGAGTGATAAGAGGCACCTGGGTGGCTCAGTTGGTTGAGTGTCTGACTCTTGGCTTCAGCTCAGGTCATGAACTCAGGGTCCTGGGATGGAGCCCCAGGGTTCCATGCTCAGAGGGGAGTCTGCTACAGATTCTCTCTCTCTCTACCAGCCTCCCCTCCTCCCACCTGCTTGTGTGTGCTCCCTCTCAAAATAAATAGACACATGAAATCCTACACACACACACACACACACACACACACACACACACACAGGGATAAGGATTGACCCATGTGGCAGAGTGTAGGGGCTCTTGGGCAATGTGAGGACTCTGGGACCCTGGGGTCCACCTGAGGAGGCTGATGGAGAAGGGGCATAAATCCTGAGGGCACATCTCTGTGTGACACCTCAGAAGACGATATTTGGGGTGGGTTGGGAGAGCCGGCCTTCTGGCTGGGCAAAAGGAGCCTGTAATGACAGAGGGGTAAAATCAGCACTGTTACAAAGCCCAAGGGGCTCAACAGATGGATGAGAAAAGGCTCCTGGAGGCGGTGGGCAGGTCTGAGACAGCCTCTGATGCAGGAGTGCCTGGAGATGTGGACTGAGCTAGCTGAACTCTTAAACTCCCTCCCAGCTTTGGGAATCTCCAGCTGAGAGGTTAAACCTGAAACCAGGCTAATCCTTTCTGACTGGGAAGCTGTCCAGAACTGAGATCTCTTTAGGACATGCCAGGAATCCTAAGCTGCTGGGGCCTGTGCAGGGAAGCCATGGAATCTCCCCCTCACCTACCTTTTCTGTCTTCTGCACCATCGGAGGGGCTGGGAGTATTCAGCTTGCAGTATATGTGGCCTGAAATGACATTCCAAATGATGATCTCCCCATCATAACTGGAGGTGGCAAGAAGAAAAGGTGGGCATTGAGCCACACAGAGGATATCCTCCTTGTGCCCATGGTTCTGAGAAAGAGAGAAAGAGAGAGATGGAGAAAGACAGGGTAAGAAGTCAAATCCCCCATCAACCGCAGCTAACTCCCCTTTGTCTGATGCCGAAGACAGAGGATGTGGATGGGTTCCTCCTTCCGTGCTTGCCCACATCAAAGCCACCTAGAACCTGGTGGCCCAGCCCCAGGGATCAAGGCACTCCTTCATGCAGCAGTCTGTGTAGAGGTCAGTCAGAGGAGTGCTACCTCTCTTTGGGTCAGTTGTATTGCCTCCCTAGGGAAGTGATACTCCTAGGCACGTCCTGACCTCCCCATACTGTGGCAAACACAGTATTTGCAAGGAGGCCTATTTGGGGCCGAAATGTTGATGGTAATGAGATGAAGGAAACCAGCTCTGGCCAAGGTGGTTTGGCTTCCCAACAGCTCAGGTCTAAATTCCAGAGTGTGCTGTTCCTTGACTTGATTCCTACAGGGGTCCCATGTGCAGCTTACCTGCGATTAGGAACTGAGATGGCCTATTCTCCTTGAAAGGAGAATTTGGATATGGAGCCTTAAGAAAGATGAGAAACCAAAATGGAGTTTTGGGGCCACTATCCATTCAACTTTCTGTCTGGGGTACAGCTTCCATGTGAAGAGAATTGGCTTCTCTTGGTACTGTAAAGACATTTTTTCTCCCTTTCCCACATACTTCCTACAGAGTGTCCCCTGAGGACCCATCCAAGGGACTAAGAAGTCCCTTCTGCCTTAAAGTGGCTGGGAAGGTGGTGGTATAAAGCTGTTGATAAAGAGAAGACAGCTGGAGAAGAGAAGGTCAATGGCTCTCTCTTTCCCACGATCTTCTATCAAATCCCGCCTCCTTCTGTGATTATGACCACGTGTGTGTGGGATCCTCCTCTGGTCGTCCCCCACTGCTGGCACAGTGAAGCGTACAGGCCTTAGCAGGACAGTCAAGCTCTAACTTAACTTCCCAACTTCATCTCCTTCCTCAAACTTCTCGTAACTCTCCAAACAATGTGCTTTCCATGCTTCCCCACTTGGCTCATGCTTTCCTCCTTCCATTCATCTAGATTGCTTTCCCTATCTTGGCCTCCTGGAAGAATCCTAGCAATCTTTTGATATGTTGTGTGATGTTAGAGCAAAGTTAGTTTTTCCCACCTCCGGGCTTCTCCAGCATCTTACCCATTATGATATCATCTGTCACATTGTATGTTTATTATTTCCTTAGTTTAACTCCTCACTATTCTTTAAGATTCTAGGCCAGGAATCACATTTTATCCACATCATATCTTCTAGGCCCATCCACTAAACACAGCACTATGAAAGTGCTCAAAAATGGGTATCGAGTCAATCAATAGTTGAATGAATAAACATTTGAACTTCACCGAATTGCATGACGCCCATTGTCGCAATAGCCATCACTTTCGGGGCATTTTCTGCATAACTTTGTTCTTTCGCGCAATAATCACTAATCTACAAACTGCAGGAAGGCAGAGATCATGAGAGGACCATTTTTTCTCATCACTTCATCTTTGTGAATAAAACACAGTTGGCCCACAATACATCTTTGGCATATGCTAGCTGAATGAAAGCAAATTAATTGGGCATTGCTATAAACTGGACGCTGGGCTAGGTCCTGGGAATCCCATGGTATTGGCTTGGCATCCAGGCAATTTTGAGGAAGGCCATTTAACTCTGGGACACTGTAGAAAGTTGAGGGGGGACATTTTGCTAATAAGAATCACAAGAAGTCCCTGTTTATGGGTCCCCAACAAGTCACAGAACAGGAATGTGATCTCTTAGGCTCCCTGGCTGCCCAAGGATGACGTGGTAATTGCCTATAATTTTGCATGACAAGCAGAAGCAGGAAGTAGAGGCTTCTTTAAGCAAAGTTACACCCACCAGGTCTTGGGCTGCCATCCCTGCACCACATGAGTCCTGGCTGGTTCACAGAGAGCTACCTGGATTGGTTTCTGCCACCCCATGCCCCAGCTGTCACTCTTCCAGAAGGGAAAGCAGCTACTCCTCGGAGCTCAGTGCTCCGGGCTCTACCTGGACCCGTCCTGAATCCCCCCACAGCAGAGGCAGGCCCCGGAGAGTCAGGGTGAGACTCGGAGTGAAGGCTATCCTCCTCCTGTGCCACTGTTTGGGCGGAGAGCCAGACAGAGGACTGGGGCTCACCAGGTCATCCTGCCAGTGTGGCCGGGGCTTCCAGAAGTGATGAAAATCACGTGGTGCATCCTGCCAAAGAGGAGACGTTGTATAAGCAGTAAAATGAGCTGCCAACACTCACAACTTCAGAGAGAAGGTGTCGGCACATTTTATTACCCTACCCCCCCACACTGCACCAGTGATGTAGATTTTTGAAATGTCAAAGCAAATTCCCCTAGTGCTCGGGGGAATAAAAAGCAATCCACTTCTGACGTTTGGGTGATTGCATTTCAACAAATCATATGTCAACTGGCGAACTCCTCTTGGCCGGTCTGCATAGCTTCGCCTTCATAATAAGACCCATAGCTGCTGCATGTGTTAAAACAAAAGCCTTCAGCTCGGGAACTTATAATACCAGAGGACAGATTCAGTGCCAGGGGTTCTCAGGCAGTCGTCTTTCAAGTCATTTGGGGATGCAAGGCTTAGGCTGTGAAATACGGCACACCTTCAGATGAATAAAGAACTTACAATGTTTAAGGACCGTCAGAAATCCATGACCATCAGCATAGCAAGCAGGGGAAATAAAATGTCACAGGTAGATTTAAAACTTAGTTGCAGTCAGCATTTTCAGCTTGCCTGTTTCTGACTCCCTTCCCCCTTCCCAGCTCTAAGCCTTAAAAAGAGATTTTTTTTCCCCCATAGAGTGGGTTATGAATGGCATTGCATCTCCTCTTTCCACTTAGAGAGGGACCAGGGCAGAAAGATAAGGTGGGAGGGAGAAGGAAGAAAGTAAAGGGCTGGACAGTTGATAAGAGAGGTTAACCCTCAGTTAGGGATGAGGGTATGAGCTGAAGACTCCCCGTGCTGGGGAGGAGGGAGCACTCCAGCCTGTGCAAGGGGTAAGTAAGACCACGAGGCAAGGTGTGGAAGAGCTACACGCTCGCTCGAGGCACGGTCTGCTTTGCATTCCCAGGGATGCCCTCTGTGCCTCTGAGAGCAATTCTGGCTAACACTTTGTGGTACTGCAATTTCTGACAAGACATAGGTATTTGGTCTTGGTCTCCTTTTTTAACAGATAGCTCCTACAAGCCTTGGAATTTCTCAAGTGGTGAGAGCATGGGAGGTGTCTGAAGTTGAGAGGCAAGAAGGACCAGCTTGTGGGACTGTTCCCGTAACCTGTGGGATCTGATACGGTCTCCAGGTAGGTGGTGTCAGGATTGGGCTGAATGATAGGACAGCAGCTGGTGTCACTGAGTTGTGTCCTGGTGTGGGACCCAACCCCCTCCCAGGACTGGGTGCCGAGTCACTACACCTCTTCCCATAAGAGAGAAGTAGAAGGGAGAGATGAAAACAAAAAACAAAGTAAAAAAGATTTTTTAAAGGGAGAAGGAAGGGAGGGGAAAATTTTCCTGAATACATCATGACTTGAGAAGATGCATGAGGAATTACTACACACGTTGTTTTTAGTGGGAAAAGTATCCACAGGTGAGGGGGAGGATAGAAATCTGAAGCAGGGTTTTGGATGCCTAATTTTGTACATTTCACTTACAAAATACACATTTATTCTTCTGTCCCATCCAACAGCTATGATACACCTAGAAAAGTAAGAGTAGCACCTTTCAATACTTAAGCTTATCATCTCTTTAATTTTTGCCTGCAGTCAAGACTGTGGTTTAATTTTGCCTTGTCTATATGATAAATGGAGACAGCAGAGCCCTATTCATTTTTTATGAAAAACATGATAAAATGTAATTGGATAAATTAGGGTCAGTGCTTCGCCTGGTGCTTAAGGGACCTATCATTTCCGAGATCTATAGAGGCTGCTCTGTGAACAGCAGCTGCCCTCCTGAGGGTTACTCGATCCAAAGAAAATGGTTGAACGAGGAGGCAAGGCACAAAGAGAAACTGGTCAGGAATTGTTTCCAGCCTTAGTGTTCAGGAGAGAATTTATGGGATTTTTATTCTTTGACTTGTGTGTGCTGAATTTCATTACTCTAGTGACCTAGTCTGTGCTTTATTCCTTAAGAAAGCATTTGGTGGAGAGATACAGTGCTCCCCATCTCTTCCTCAAAGTAGTCATCAAAATGGGCAGAGAATTGCTTCTGATATTCTAGAAGAGCCTGGTTGCCTAAATTACCACCAGGGAGCAACTGGCATCCTTGGAAATTCTTTGACACATTTCCTTCTGGAAAATTCCCTTCATTTTCCTGATGTCCTCCTTCAGGATGGATTTTGTATCAGAAAGATGCCTCTCTATATCCAAGCTGAATATAACTCACTTATTTTGGTTCACCTCCAAGTAGGTACAATCACAGACTTCTCTTTGCTTTTCATCTAGAGAGATCACATTATCAAAGTATATTAGACATTTTTCTTTACTGGTTCTAGAATCAGCTAGAACATAATGACTAAGCTGAAGTGATGATTGAGGAAAACTTCAGTACTGACTTGCTGGTTTTCAGACCACAGTTAGCTGTCTTTGAAGGCCCCACAGCACTGCTGGCTGCCGGGTACACTCATTGCCCTACAACATTGGCCTGGCCCTCACTCGGCTCCGGGAAGAGGCTCGCCTTCTGCCCACAGGACCCTACATGGTGCCCGGCACTTGCTGAGCCAGCGAGGGAACAAATGAATGCACGAAAGTCAGACGCGGCCCTGGGAATCACAGACTCATTACTCTGAGTGATTTTTGTCTATTTTACTCCAACCTCATTTATAATCTCTGAGAGTTGAGAACCGCCTGCCTCTTATCTTCCTCATACAAGGGTGACAGGCCAGAATTGTATGGCTCTCCTCAGTAGAAGTTTAGTCCCTGGTGAAATGAAGGGCCAGAGAAAAGGGATGTAGGACTGTTACATGCACTCTAGACTCCATCTCATTTGTTTCTTCTACCCTGACAGCGGACGCTCAATCCCGCATCATTACGTTACGGGGACCCTCGGCACGAAGCAACTTGCCGTGTCTCAGTGTGTGCAGACAATGCCCGTTGTTGTAGCTCCATATTTTCAGACAGCCGTCTCTGCCCCCGGTGATCAGCCTAGGAAAGAGTCTCCTGTCAGGAAATCACGGCAGGGATTTTCTAATGGAAATGCCTAATGGTTGAAGAGATGGGAGGAGACACATACCTTCTTCCACTGGCGTCGAAGGCCAGACATGTGATTCCAGCTTTGCCATGAGCCCCAACAAATCCAGACAGCAGCCTTCCTGTTTCAAAGTCCCACACTTTTACCACCTGTATCCGGAAGTTGGAAACAAGTGACCCAGAGATAAGGGTTATCAAGTTAAAGGGAATTTGCATTTAGAAGTCTAATGGCTTGGATATAAAAGATGAAAATTTACCCTGAAAGTAATCATCTGTACGTCCAGTGCAAGTTGGCTTACCTCAGTGTATTCTTTTGCTGGGCCTCCATGACAAAATACCATGGAATGGGAGACTTAAACAAGGGACATTCAGTTTCTCATGATTCTGGAGGCTGGAAGTCCAAGATCAAGTTCCTGGCAGGTTTGGTTTCCTTTGAGATGCCTCTTGACTCACAAATGGCCACCTTCTTGATGGGTTCTCACATGGTCTTTCCCCCATGCATGCACACCCAGGGTTTCTCTATGTGTCCAAATTTCCTCTTGTTACAGAGACACCAGTCAGATTGGATCAGGGCCCATCCTAACATCCTCGTTTAATTTAATCCCCTCTTTAAAGGCTCTTCTCCAAATACGTCACATTCTGAGCTGCTAGGGTTAGGACTTCAAATACGAATTTGGGGGGAGCACAATTTATCTGTAACACTCATTGAGAAGATTAGAGAATTTAGAAATCTTTGGATAAATCTCCTGACTATCAGGGCTCAGAGAAATAGATGTGGATTAAATTTTGAGCAACAAAATTTATTTGGCACCAAGGCAAACCGAGTGAGAAAGACAGCGTATGGGGGGGGGGCATAGCTTCTAAACCCTCAACTTGAAGATTTTGCTCAGTCCAACTAGTGCCGGCCTTGGCATTGCTTTCTTTCAGCCCCATCCCTTGAGCAACCTTCGAGTGAGAATCATCTGTAAATGGGAGTGGAGTGGCGTCTTCAAGTAGGTAAATGCCCACCCTAAGGAAAGCAGGAAAGCGTCCTTTGGAACAGGCTTTCTGGAGCCTGAACCCAAAGGCAGTGACAGGGAGAGCGGGGAAATGTTTGAGGACACACTCTTTCTCAGAACTATTCAATGTTCCTCTTAGTCTTTCACTTTGTAAAAAAGGCTGCTTTATCGACATAGAGAGACTCCCAGGTCTCCAATCCTGAAACCAGAAGGCATCCTCTCACTGTTGTTGAGTTCAAATACCTGAGACCAGATTTTCATAGAGTACACTTTGCTTCCTTCCCCTCCGTCCTCTTACTGTGTCAGGCTTCCTGGGGATGTCTACACCTCAGGTACATCCATTTGCTCTCCTTAATATTGCTATAGACCCTTAGCATCACTGAGTTTTACTTTAATTATTCCAACATTTGCAAACATCCCAAAGTTTCACAATGTACAATGATTTGTAATACGGTTGAGGTCCAGAATTGAATGAAGTACCAGTTGGCACGGAAGAATGAACAGAAGGGCCCAGAGTGAAGCAGATAAGCCCGGGATCGTTACCCAACAGAGACACCTTCCCTTTCGACCTGTCTTCCCATTAAGTGATTAAACAGTCACACGTTTGTTTCTTTAAAAAGAAATTCCCCCAAGAACACCACCTGCTACTGCAGGTAACGGGAGTGAAAAGTTTGAAGTGAGCAATTAAAATATCCTTAAAAGTGACTTTAGGGTTCTATTTATAGAGCCAAGAAAAGTCTAAATGTGCTATTTATACTTTTTAGGTGGATTTTGTAGACGGAATTTCAGACCCCAACAGGTCTCCTCTAAGAACTTCCTCGCCCCAAGCAATTCTTCCTTTTGAAGTTTTCATTCAATGAAACATACTAAAATGCAACCACATCCCAAATGAAATATAATCTTGCTATTAAATTTTAAAATATTTACAAAATATTTGTAGCTTTAAGCTCCGTTGAAAATTATTCATTATTCTTAAAAAGTAAACTTCCATATTACATAAGACTGGATATGTGGACATATATAAGTTGTAATTCTTATACCACACATTGTAAACACTTAATTGTTTATTAGTTTACACTGTGCCATTCTCAAGCATTTTCAGAGGCATTAGAAGTTCGTGGTCCCTAGCACTCTGCTATGTAACCCGACGAATAAAATGTGGGGTAGTGGTACTTATAACTTCAGGCATCATGAAGACCTTGGGCTACATTCTCTTCTCCACAAACATAGATTCCTAATATCTAATGTGGCTTAGATACTGTAGGCCATGACAATGGGCATGTATTATAAAGATTTCACACAGATCTGCAAGGTGAGCAAATACTCAAATCAATAACTCAATTCAGTCAGTAAGTGAGAGTTTACCAGCATGTGCCTAATACAGTTAAGAGCTCAGAGAGTATTTATATCTCAATTCAACGTCTCCTTACCACCCACAGGGAGGGAAAATATGCATATCAAAAGTAATGCTATTGAAGGAGGCTGACTGCCTTAGCATGGAATTAGGATCTCAAATGCAAATGGAGCCCTTCATTCTGCCTGGATGTGAGAGGGATCTAGAAACTTTTCTCAGCGGAGCTGGTATCCAGAGTTGTGCATTGAAGAATCAGAAGGGTTTTGACAGAAGAAGAGGAAGAAAAGGGAAACACAGAAGAGCTGCTTGTTGCCCTAAGTGCCTGCTGAATGATAAGAGACACGAGGCTCATGTGTGTGACCCAAAGCAGGACAAGTGAGAACTGAATCCAGCACCACCAGGGAGGCACCAACTTGGGGGGTCAGGAAGAAGGAGGTGCCCTATGAGTCCAGAGCAGTGAAGACAAGATTTGTGGAAGAGATAGCACTTGAGTTGGACCTTGAAGGATTGCTGAGGTGTGTAAGAGACGTGGAGGAAGCAGGAAATTCCAGGGTGGAGACGGGAAAAGTTTGGACACCGAGAGGGACAGGCTTGCGCAAGATGCTGAGACCAGACTGCTGGTGTCCTTGGAGTCACAGGTGATTCTGATAAATCTGGAGGAAAAATGTTTCTTTTTAAGTACGAGCCCCAACTATGCAGGAACTTACCTTCTTTGAGATGAAATGAGACTGAATCATCATAAAAACATTTTGATCGACAGACCAAATAATCTATTTCTTTCAACACTTGATAAAGCCATGGTGATGACTAATCTCTGGCACAGGGACTGGCAAGAACATATGAAAACACAACTGAGTCTCACTGGGAGTGAAGCCGAAATGAGTGTGAACATGAAGAGGACAGGTCCCTGGGGTGTCCCCCACGGCCTATAATAGACAGGGTGTGCCAGGCAGTTGCAGGAGGAAGAAAAGAGGGAGAGGGTGCAACCAGATGGCCTGGGACACTGGCTTATAAGGCCGGAGCCTAGGCCAGTGATTCAGAAAATGATTGAACTGATAATTTAGATTTCAAAACACTTACATCTTTTGAGTACACTTGGGATGTACTTGCCCCCTCCCCCTTAGCTCAAGGACAGAAGAACATGGTTTATGGGATATGCATACTTGTCTGCTCTCGCTCCTTATTCAAGGAGCACTGGTTATGTCCCCTCCTGTGGACCAGACACTGTGTCACTCAACCAGGAGGGCCCAGCATGGTTCTCGCGAGCTCCACTGAAAGGGGAAATGAACGTGGAATGCTCCATACCCTCAGCTCCAGATTAGAGTGACAAGGCAAGTAATAGGGTTGTATTAATCGTCTTACACCACCATGAAATAATACCATTCCTTAGTAGGGTGGGTTTTCCAAATAGCTCACACTACAGGCCACTGGGGAAGCTGACAGCTCTTCCACGTCGCTTTCAAAGAAGAGTGTCCAAACAATACTTGATAAATAGTAGAGTTGAAGAATTCTAGTAGAATTCTCAACCTCCGGGGACAGAATGTCCAGAATGTCCCCAGAAAATTATGCTCAGCTCCAAGGTCAGGACGATGTGGCTGGGCCCACACTCATAAATCCATCACTGCTAAAGAAAGCAAGAGTTGATACTTACGGATGCTTCGGAGCAGCTGACCACCTGCCTGAAGGCGGGGTTGTAGCGGCAGCACACGGCGGGCTCTTGGTGGGAGACCACCAGGTACGGCTCCGGCAGAGATCTTGCTCATGAAAAACAGAAAGGATGGCAAACCTGAACCGAATGTAGGACATGGATACCATGGATGAGACATCTATTGCTTTATTAAGGAAAATGAAGAGGATGAGGGCACCTGGGTGGTTCATTCAGTTAAGCTTATGACTCTTGGTTTTGGCTCGGGGTTGTGATCTCAGGGTCATGAGATTGAGGCTCCTTGCCCCTTTGCCCCCCTTTGGGCTCCAGGCTCAGCATGGAATCTGTGCAAATTCTCTCTCTCTCCCCCTCCTCCTGTGCGTGCTCTCTCTCTCAAGTAAATAAATACATATATACATATATACATACATACATATCTTTAAAGAAAAAAGGTTAAGCGGATAAAAAAATGGATCTGTGACCTTGGACAAGTCGTTTAAGTGCTGAAAACTAACTTTCTTATCTCTTAAGTGGGGATAATGCTATCTACTTTAAAGGGTTGTTTTGAGGGTTTGTTGAGAAAAACCTCTGCAATGTCCTTCCCACAGACCCCCACACAGCTTAACTGGCATTCAGTGTGCGTAGCTGCTTACCATGAAAGTGGATACCACATGTCTCGTATTTAGGGCAAGAGGAGTGTGATTACCTACAACAACATCAACCCATCCCAAGTCTTCAAGCCTGCAGGGCGGTGCTTCCCACTCACAGCAGGGATGAGGCCCTGCAGCATGCTTCCCATGGGCACCCGGGTGCCAAGGGTGCCCCTGTGTACTCGGACATTGCCCTGCATGCCCCCTCTGTGAGCACAGAAGGGACAGCTCTAGGAGTTATGCAATCCAATTGCTTTGCGCTCATTCCCTCATCTGTAAAATGGAACTCTTTATAGAAATTTGGTGGGGAGTGAGGAAAAGGATGTCAGATGTCTGGAGAAGACTGGTGTGCAGAGAACACTTAATAAATGAATGCTATTCCCAGTCCTACTGCTCTGTCCCCTCTCTTGATGGTCCCTCCAGTGCACAGCCCCAAGGCTGGGCGGCTAATAGGGATTCAGTGAACCTGAAGCCTCCAAGTTAGAGTCAGAGGATTCCCAGTGGGTGGAATCCTTTTCAAAGAAGAATAGCTTCTGGCAGAAGGACGATGAGCACTTTCCCATGAATGGTCTCTGGCCTGCTGTAAGGGGAGGTCTGGCCGGTGGAAGGAGGAGGGATGGGCATGGGGGGACCGTCCCAGAGAGAAAGTGCTAGGCTTGGAGCCAGAGCCTCCTCCCATTGCCTACGCCCTTTCCCCAACGTAGGAAGGAAGGTGCTGAGTCTCCCCACTTCACAGATGGAGACACTTCCAGGAGGCTACGAAGGACCAGGTAACTTGATGAAGATCACAAAGTTCCCTGCGACAGAGCAGGGAAGGGCAGACATCATCTGATACCTAAGGGTTGGTGCGAGAGACTGGGGCTATTCTTGCCACGAGGTAGAATTTCAGTCATTAAAAAAAAAAAGAAGAAAGAAAGAAAAGAAAATCAATCCAACGTGCGGTTTTTTTTTTTTACCCGTGGATGCCGCGTAGAACAAGCAGCCGTTTGCGGGGGCTCCCCATCCACGGAGCCTTTCCCACGTCCTCAAGGGAAACATGAGGGAGGGTGGGCACAAGCTCAGGCAGCAGCCTTACATTCCGGACTTCTCAGTGGGTTTTTGTTTGTTTGTTTGTTTGTTTAAGATTTTATCTATTTATTTGACAGAGAGAAACACAGCCAGAGAGGGAACACAAGCAGGGGGAGCCAGAGAGGGAGAAGCAGGCTCCCCGCCGAGCAGGGAGCTCGAAGCGGGGTTCAGTTCCTGGGACTCTGGGATCATGACCTGAGCCGAAGGCAGTCGCCCAACCAACTGAGCCACCCAGGCGCCCCATCTCAGCAAGGTTTTGATGCTGCAAAATCTGATCACTTTTCTGTAAAGTTAATTCTTAATCTGTGATTTAATCACCAGACACAAACATTTTTAATGGTCTTCTTAGGCATATGATCACAATTTTTAAAAAAATATTTGATGTATCTATTTGACAGGGAGAGAGAGCACACAAACAGGGGGAGTGGCAGGCAGAGGGGAGCAGGAGACAGAGAAGCAGACTCTCTGCTGAGCAAGGAGCCCCATGCGAGACTCGATCCCAGGACCCTGACATCACAACCTGAGCTGAAGGCAGATATTTAATTGACTGAGCCCCCCAGGCGCATAAACACAATTTTTTTTTGAACCCACCTTGAAAGGCAGCATGCCATCATTTTTGACTCAGGAAATCCAGTTGCCTTTATCATACAGATAGGATGTGAACCCTCCAGACCACAATATCCAGCCTATTCCTGCGCTGCCTCCTCTCTTTAGTTACAAAGACAACGGATTCAGGATCCATCATCTTCCTGAACAGCGAGGGGGAGAAGCTGCAGGTGGGGAATGAGGAGGGACTTATGTCAGGGCAGCAAGTGGAGGTAACGGGGTGGGGTGAATAATCATGGGCCCTGTTTGAACCCTGAGGATATAATGATGCCCCTAGTACGCCGACGGCCTGGAAGTTCTCAAAGCACAGGTGATGCGTCTTGATGCCAAGACCAGGGACAGGGGTGTGACTGACCCCAAGCCCGCTGGGCCCAGGGAGGCAAAGCCTTCTCTCTACCACTCACAGGTGCCTCTTAGGAGCCCTGCAGGCTCTGGAGAAGGAAGACTAGCCTCCTGTTGTCTAATTAAACAAAGAGGGGCACCTGGTTGAGCGACTGCCTTCGGCTCAGGTCATGATCCCGGAGACCTAGGATTGAGTCCCACATTGGGCTCCCTGCTCGGCGGGAAGCCTGCTTCTCCCTCTCTCATCCCCCTGCTTGTGTTCCCTCTCTGGCTGTGTTTCCCTCTGTCAAATAAATAAAAATCTTTTAAAAAAATGTTAAAACAAACAAAGAAATTAAGCTCTCCTTTCCCTTCCGTGTTTCAGACAGACTTCTGCCCTTTCAGTGGGGGGAGCACCACACTAGGGGAAGGCAGGGGCCCAGACATCCTGAGAGAGGCCTTCTAGTCTGGAGCTCTGCTCCTGACTCCCTGCTTGGCCTTAAGCAACTCATTCCCTCCTCCAGGCCTCTACTTGCTCATCTGCAGCAGCCTTACCCTGGGTGACTTGTGGATGCCTGGGAGGCAGGATTGAAACTCCTCTGTAAGAGCCCGCAGTCTTAGCCTAGGTGAGCACAGGGACTGAAGCAGACTCTCATGCTAAGGGGATGAATGCCCTGATGACCTCCCTGAGTGTGAAAAGGGCAACCAGGCACCCACTTTCCTTGCCAAGGAGGAAAAGAAATGTGGCCTGGTGAAGACGTGCCTAAGAAACCAAGGTGATCTCATTTGCAGAGGAATCAGGGAGATGGGTCTTGAAGGCACTCAAACTCCCTGACACTGAGGCTCTGGGCAGGAAAATCTCACTAGGAGACCCCCCATCACACGGGCTTGTGCTCTCCCGGAATGGCTACTCTACTGTAAGGACAGGGTCTCACATGCGGGCCCCTGCTGCAGCAAGTGGGGCTGATGCTTTCGGACCAATTAAAAGCCCCCAGGGCTTCTTGGACAATTTGCTAGAGAGGAAGGGCCAGTGGGTCAATAAGGGCCCAAGAGGTAAATTCCAGAGTCTTGGATAATCTAAGGAGGTGGTGCTGGAGTAATTATTGGGAAATGTTCAAGGGAGCTCATCAAACACATACTGCAAGATAAAGACAGGGGACATAGAGCTCGGGAGCTCACCCAGAGATCTTAACTGTGGATAGTTCCATAGAAGGGGGCAGGCAGCTGCGCTGGGCCCCGCTGTACCCTCCAGAGAGCCGACAGGCTCAGCTGTCAGCCAAGAGGCTGATCTCGTACCTAATTCTCAGGTGTAGGAGCGCGACGGTGTCAGTGGCCACACACAGGGCTCTGGAGTGGGGGAGGTAGAGGCAGGCTGCGCGCTCCCCCTTAATGCCACTGGCTTTGGAAGAAGCGGTAAACAAGCAGCTGTTGGTCTCTAGATCCCAGATCTGAGGAGGGAATGAGCAAAAAAAAGTGATTGGAGGTCTTGCTCCTTTGCTATGCTTTTCTGAAGCTGCCACCTGTTGCGGGGTCTAGTTAGGACTGACCTAAGTTTAAAGACTGCCCCACCTCTCCCTCGCCAAAAGGAAAATGTTCAAAGGGCTTCCTTCTCCTCTGCATTTATAAAGGAAGCAGAAATGGGGGAACCATCCCCCTTCTGCAGCCCCTCTGCCATGCGGAAGCTGCCCAAGGGGCGGAGATTCCCCTGGCCAAGCCACCCTAGGGCTGAGCTTCACCCCCCACCCAGGGAGCGGCCAGTGGCTTCTCGCTCCTGGACCCTCTTTCACAGTGGAGGTTTGATATCGTGGGTCCGATGGGTGCACCGCGCTCCTCTCTATCCCCCAGATATGTTCCCGTTTCTTAATACAATTGCTCAAAACCAGCCCCGGGTGGGGGGGGGAGGATATTTGGAGGGCTCTGGGAACAAACCTCAGCCCCACTTGCTACTGTGGCTACTGGCTAAGGACATGGAGGTCCAGAACCCCCCTGCCTGGGTTGGAACCCCAGTTCTACTGCCTAATGCCTCTGTGGCCTTGGCCAAGTTACCACACCCCTTTTCCCTCAGGTTCTTTATCTGTAAAATAGGGAGACTGATAATAATACCTATCTCACAGGATTTAAAATCATAGGGATTTTTAAATAGTAATAAAAAATAGTGTTAACCTCGAAGCCCAAGCCAGGGTGTAATGGTATATGATTAGAAGGATAATATTGTTACTCATTTATTAGGATTATTATGTAAGCCATGCATGGCTCTTGTACTATTTTAAGGTACTCCCAGTATCTCAGAGTGTGCCCTTCTTTGGAAATAGGGTTTTCATGAGTGCACTTAGTTAAGTTAGTAGGCCTAACCTACTCCGGCTTGAGTAGGTTAGGCCCCCCAGACAATATGACTGGTGTCTCTGTAAGAAGGGGAAATTCGGAGACAGACAGACAGAGAGAGGGAGAAGACCATGCGAAGATGAAGGCAGGAGTCAGGGTGATGTTTCAGTGAGCAGCTGAAGTAGGAGTCCTTCTCAGGCTCCTCTCCCTCTGGAAAATCTGAGGACTAAACTGGGTGGGATATGCTTGGATGGGGCTTATTTCCCCTCCTCCGTGACTCCCGGAAGCAAAACAGCTATCAGGAAATTTGAAGCCTTTACCCCGTAAGCCAGACTCTTATTTGTTGTATTTATACTGTTCATTTTCCTTAGTTCTCCCCAGCAGGTAGCGAAATCATTTTGAAAGTTCTAGCATGCTTTTTCACTCGTAAAAAGCAGGAAGCAATACACTCTGGGAGGTCAGTATGGGGGTGACAGTAGTGATCAGAGTAAAATAATCCCATGGAAAGGTGACCCCAAGGACTACTTGTTCAAGGGGGATCCCCCACTCCTTTCTGGAATATTGAATTGTTTGAAAATGCTCATCTTCCTGCACAGAAAGGTAACCTACACAGTTTTTTGTTGTTGTTTTTTTTTGTTTGTTTGTTTTTTATCAGTCACTTATACCACAAGGGAATCCTTCATCTGGTAATTTCTTCTTACTTCATAAGATAATGTTACTGAAAGAGAGGAAGTTTTGATGAGAGGGAGAATGAAGTGATTCTGGAGCCTGGCCGAGTGATCGTAGTTGGGATGCTATAGAGGGACCCCTGTGAGGTCTGTGAAAGGGAAAGGTAGGAAGGAACTCTTCCTGCTATGGTTGAGGTTGAGTCAGCAAGCTGGCATTACATCCCCAAAGTAAAAGTAGCTACAACAAATTAGCATCACTGACTTACCATGGCCTGCCCAGCACCCTCCTGTCTTCTGTTAGAACTGCCTCTCTGTTTGCAAGCAGTAGACAGGAGACCCAAACCTGGTCAGTCCGGGTCTTCCCTTAGATTTTTCTGGTTGGAGTTGATAGTGAATCTGTAGTTGTGTTGTGAGTTCAGACTTGGAATCAATTGCCCCAGCCATTCGGAAGGAGATAGCCTTGCTGCACTAGGAGTCAATATCAGTGTGCCCCGGGGAAGTGTAGGCAGAGAGCATGGGAACAACAGTGCCATCTTTGAACCCAGCTGTCCATGAGGCCATCTGTCTGATGATCTGGTTTCAATAACCAATAAATCCTCCCTCTTTAGCTTAACCTACTTGAGTTCGATTTTTGTCTCTTGGCTCAGAAGAGTCTTACCTAGTAAAACTACTCTGAGGTGAGCCCAGTTCATACATTACCTTCTATGAGCACAACTAACCTACATGGTGGTTTTCTTCCATTTTACAGAAGAGTGACCAATGTCCAAGAGAATTAAGTCACTGAGTTCAGAAGGGTTGACTACTTTGCCCAAGGTCACCTAGTTTCCGGTAGTTTCAGAGTTGAAACTCAAGTCTGTATTTCTCCAAAGCATGCTGTGTCCCAATCCCTAAATTCAGGCTTCGCTGTCCACAGTGGAAAGGTGTCTCAGGGGAGTGGCCACCAAACAAAGGAATTCCTGGTTTCCCTTCACACGGAGTTACGAATTTAGTGCTAGAGTGTGAGAGAAAGTGATGGGTCATTTATGGCTGGGATTTTTAAGAGGCGAATATGCCTTATCTGCTCCCGTGCCCATTGTCCTGGGATAGACTCTGAGAACCGAGGGACTTTGCATGAAGATAGCATGGTTCTTGAATGGGAGAAAAAAAAAATGGCCCTCACTGAGAGCACTGGCCTTGAGTATGACAACAAACAAATAAATTTTTATCATCTCAACCCATGGAAAATATAGGGTTTATTTGTTACAGTGGCAAGCCTTACCTTAACTAATACACTGTGCTACCTTCCTTCGGGAAATCACTTTCTTTCTATGCTAATTCTTGTTGACACAAAACAGCCCTCTGTGTAGTGTGCAATATTAAATTCACAGAAAATAACAAGTGACAACAGAAAACTGAACCTGTCACTTTACTTTCCTTTAGGGTAATGCCAGAAACTAGCAGACTCCTGAAACGTTTCATGTGTCCCCATGATTTAGAAAAGTGAAATATTTGGGTTGAAAATCAATTCAAAGAACGAAGACTATCTGATCAGGCATGCTAGAAATTTAGCTGTTTGGTTCCTTGTTGATTACTTTTTATTTGATAGGAATAATGTCTTCTGAAATAAATTACACACCATATTTCTAAGATAGGATTTCAATATATTTTAAACACATTTTGGGAAGTGATTCAATATGCCTGAATCATCACAGGCAAGATGCTAATCTTGTAATCATGATTTTAGATTGGAAGAAAATGGAGAGGCACTAGGAAAAGAAAATAGGATAGGAGACGTGTCCTCACATACAGAATTATGATTATCTGATGGTGCCAAGTTTTGAGGGAAAAAAAAGCTCATTAAAAATATTTAGTCTCCAACTTTATGGCTTTGGAGGATACCTTAGGATAGATTTGATTTTCAAAATAAATCAAATATTGAAGTCCACGAATCTTCCCATTTTAATCAAGTTTGCTTGGAGGACTGAACTGAGTTTGGGTCCTGGTTACATCACTGACTGTGGTCTCAACACCTAATTTTGTGTAAAATGTCCTCATGGTTGCCATGACATGGACTCTGAGCTCACTCTCCGGGAGCCAGGCAGACCCCACACACAGCGAGAACTCACTCTTTGAGGCTTCCCCCCCCCCCCCCCCCGGCCAGCTCACTCTTGCTCTCTTTTCCATCTCATCTCCTCCATGGCTTAAAATTCCATCTAAATGCTAATGGCTTCCAAATTTATATCTCCAGCCCTGACATCTCAACTCAGGATGACTCTATCCAACACATCCACAACTGAGCTCCTGCTCTTATGCTCTTCTTCCCCACCATCTTCCCTGTCTCGGTGGCTCTGGCCCAAAGCCTTGGCCTCTCCCTTGACTTCCCTATCCCTCCCCTCCCCCTCCTTTATAAAATAAGAATTTTATTGAGATATAATTCATATCACACAAAATTTATATTTTTAAAGTGTATGATTCAGTGGATTTTAGCATATTCACAGAGTTATGCAACCATCACCACTGTCTAACTTCAAAACATTTATATTGTTTCCAAAAGAACCGCCATACCCATTAGTGACCACTCCCTATCCAACCTCACTGCATCCCCCCAGGAACGACTAAACTAGTTTCCGTCTCTGTGGATTTGTCCATTCTGGACATTTCATATAAATGGAATCATCCAATATATGGCCTTTTGTGACTGGTTTTCACATAACATAAGCTTTTTCAAGGTTCATCTATGTGGTAACATGGATTAGCGCTTCATTTCTTTTTGTTGCTGCATAATATTTCAGTGCATGGATATGCCACATTTTGTTTATCCATTCATTTGTTCATGGACACTTGGGTTATTTCTACTTTTTGGCTATTAGGAATAATGTTGCTATGAGTATTCATATGTAAGAGCTTATGTGAGCATAAGCTTCCAGTTCTCTTGGGTTTAAATCTTGAAGTAGAATTGGTGGGTCATCTGGTAACTCCATGGTTAGCATTTAAAGAACTGCCAAAATATTTCCCGAAGTGGCTGCACCATTTTAAATTCCCACCAGCAAGGTAGGGGGAGCTTCACTTTCTCCACAACCTTGCCAATGCTTGTTATCGTCTATCTTCTGATTTTAGCCACTTTAATAACTCATGGTTGTTTTGTTTTGCATTTACATAATGACCAATGATGTAGAGGATCTTGTCCTTTATTGGCCATTTGAACATTTTCTTTGAGGAAATTTCTATTTAAGTCCTTTGCACAGGATATTTGTACTTTTATTGTTGAGTATACAGATTTTTTTTTTTTTAATTCTAGAGGCAATCCCTTATCAGATGTGTGATTGGCAACATTTTCTTGCATTCTGTAGGTGGTCTCACCACTTTCTTAATGGTGTCTTCTGAGGCACAAGGTTTTAATTTTGACAACATACAACTCATTTATTTTCTCCTTTTATCTCCTGCGTTTTTGATGTCACATCTAAGAAATCATTCCCTAGTCCAAGGTCATGAAGATTTACTCCTATGTTTTCTCCAAAAAGTTTTGAAATTGTAACTCTTTTCACATTTAGGTCTATTGCCTTTCAGTTAACTTTTGTGTATGGTGTGAAGTAAGGGATTGAAGCCCTTGATGGAGGTCTGAGCAGGTTTGCTTTCTTCTGACGCCTTTCTTCTCGGCTTGCAGATGACCCCCTTCCTGCCATGTCTTCACATGGTTGTCACTCCATCTAAGTGTGCTGATTTCCTCTTATTATAAAGACATCAATCATATTGGATTAGGGCCCACCAATATGATCTCATCTAACATTAATTAATTCTTTATAGGCTCTGTCTCTAGATACAGTCACATTGTAAGGTACTGGTGGTTAAGACTTCAACATATGAATATGAATTTTGAAGGGACATGATTCAGCCCATAGCATCTATAAATCATTTATCACATGTGTAATCAGTAAGCTGGTTTATGGATCTATGCAAAGCAATGATACTGACCTGCCAGAGGCTTCAGCATTCCTTTGATTCAGACTGCTCTAAACTCCCACCCTCTGGTCCCATAATAGTAGAGAAAGAAAGACAGGTGAAATCATGAAAGCTTTCATATTCACTGGAAAAGCTTATGAAATGATGGATAAAGCAGATCAGTAATATTTCTTTTTTTTTTTTTTGGTGTAAAAATAGTGCATTACAAAGGTCATAGGGCCACCGAATTTTAGAGGTGGGTAGGACCCTACATATAAAAAGAGATATGAAGTCAAACGGATGAAGTTGATGCTACCATGACCTCTACCAGGCCCAGAAGTGTTTAAATTCTAAATGCCTTACAGCATTTCAGAAAGGGTCCATTTGCACTATGTGTATCGCAAAATAAGATACGCAGTAGCAGTGAGGGGCAGTTGTGTCCCCCATGTCCCCATTCCATCCCTTGCTCCCCCTTGTCACCCTCCAACACACATTATCCCAGGGGAATGAGGACAGCATGCAAACGGGGGCTGAGATGCTTCAAGGTTTACTCATCCCAACGAAATACCAGGTATAGAAAATTCCCTAAGACACTATCCTTCAATTGCCCACATATCTTCTTTTTCCAAAGCAAACCCACAAATGTAACTACCTTTTGAGTGTCTGCTAATGCAGAGACCTCCAGAGCTGCAAAGAGGGGAAAGAAAACACCAAACACATTCCCTTTCTGAAACTGTTGCACAAGGCACCCAAGATGTGAAAGGGCAAAGACCTTAATAGTGTTGTCAGCGGACATGGAAAATATTTTGTTATCCTCAGCAGACACGTGGATGTAGATCACTGGAGCTGTGTGGCTTTTCAGCATACCTGTTGGTTTTCTAGAATGGAAAAAGAACAGATGAACACCAAGCAGTTCTAAGTGCCATTTCTAAATAAAAATGCAAGACTAAACTTGGCCCGGATCTGGCAGCTCTATTCAGCCTGGAGGAGGGTTATGTCTCCTTCTGAAATCACACAAGTACATATCTTGTGTGATAAAAGGACTGAAGCAAATAATACCCAGTTATAGCAACACAGCTCAGTGTGAGATGAAGCTCTGGGCTTTGTTTCTCCAACTGCTGACAATATCACTATAAAAGGAATAAACGAGGAAGAGCACAGGCTGGTGTGGGAAAGATTCTATGGCAGGTTTTTCCTTTATGCAGGCCAGAGTTAACAGTATTCAGATCTGGGGGGAATGTCTTTTTAATATACGTTTATTTTAAGGAGCTCTGGGTCACAGGGCTGGGTGTGTAGGCGGGGGAGATGGGGAGAAGGGAGGCAGGGCTGAGGTTGGAAGGGAGAGCACAATGTCACTTTATAACCATGTTACTGGGAGATCAGCAAATTGTTCTCTATCACCAGAAAAATGGGAGTGTAAGGTGATAGAAACAGGTAGAAAATCATTTTTCTTTCTTTCTCTTTAGGCATCCAACATTGTGCTGAGTGCTATATGCGGATGGCCTCATCTGTGATCTTTATTTCTACCAGAGGAGTGAGGACTTCTGGGATCACCAGTAGTGAGGGGGATCCTGGCTGCAGCCCTTGCATGGGATCACTGGGCTAGATGGTGACAGGGGCAGCATCAGATCCCACGTGCCCCGCCCCCCCACCATGGTGCTGCCTCTGGCCCTGCCTGTCCCTGCTGAGGGACATGGGTCACCTTGCAGGTCCTCCACTGATGCCCAGTACAGAGGCTCAGTGAGGAAGTGTGATATATCCTAGGTGACTTGCTCTTGTCCCCAAATCCCCACTATCAGTGTACAAGAACATTCCCTATTTTCCACTCTCCTTCTGTCTTCAACACTTAATGGAAATGGCATAGACTTTTAGAATCAGCCAAAATGTGTTTGAACCCCAATTCTGGCATCATGTCCAAAAAATTATTTAACTCCCTAAGCTTCAGTTTCTTCTTTGGTAAATGGGGCCAATGAATTGCTTATTAACCCCAAAGAATGAGTCTTTAGTGGCCACCAATAGAAATTTCTCAGGCTGTGCTTATGGGAGCTCAGTTTTGGACAGGGCTTCTTAAATGATCCTAAAAGGGAATTAGCGATCCCCTATGTTGCTCCCATGGACTGTATTAGATCAGTGGTGCTTTGGGGTGGAGAGAGAAATAAAACTTACCCAGGCAGATAAGGATTCCAGACTCGAATGATTCGATCCATTCCCCCTGTGAGCAGCAAGTTCTTTCTCTTACAGAATGAAAATGCCTTGACTCCTTTGTAGATGTGAAACACAGTTTGATCACATTCTGCCCGCCTCTGGGGTAAACCAAGGGATGCTTGTTCTCTTCTTGCCTCGACATCTTTTCTAACACCCCTTATCTTTTTCATCTTTTGCTTGACATTTGTTGTTCCCATGGTGCACCCTAAAAATAGTCACAGAAAAACAAAACACAGCTTCTCAATATGATCAATCCATGTTCTGTCAAGTTGCTGATTTTTAAAGGTCCCGGTCTTGCTTTCAGTGAGAACGCCTTTTTCTTTCTCTTTCACCCCGTGGTGTTATATCATGGGGAATCCAAAGGATGAAAATGGTGTGGCTAAGAACAGCAAGATTCATTTCCCCTCCTTCTCTAGAAAGAGGCAAAAAGGGTCACCAGGCGGAAGGAGGAAATGTGAAGAAGGCCAACTCATTCTGAGGAAACTGGCTTCTGATAAATTTTTACTGAGCACCAGGCTCAGGGTCTCGCTGTACACGATTTTGTTTGAACCTCCCAGAAACTCAGTGAGGCAAGTACCTTTACCTCCATGGGGCAGATAAGAAAATTTACACTATAGGGTTAACAAACTTGTCATTAACAAGGCAATGAAACCACATCTCAAACCCTAAATGAGGGTTCATTAACGTGACCTATCAGTTTCATCCACTAACCAGCCAACTTTCCACTACGATTATGTTGACATATATTTTTAGCTAGATGACTTTTTGGCTTATGAATCTACTGGAGAGGAAACAAAATAGTGGCAGATATGAAGCGAAGGCCTTCCTGTGTCGCGTAGTCTCACCAGACGATCACGAAGGAAATCCCAGCTGGCTTACCCTGACCTCTGACCTCAGCTGTGTCCAAGGGGGCTGAAGGGCCTCAGACGAAGACGATGGAAGAATATTGCATCTTCCAGCCTTCCCCCTGTCCCCATGCCCAAATAAGAAATCTCTTCTGTGGTTTCTGACGTCAGTAATTACTTGAGGGATAACTGGTGTTACCTGAATGTTGTGCATGTTACCACAAGTTACCGGTTCAACTTTTCCAGGAACAGGAGGAGAGTTTGCTATTCGGGAGAGTTGGACCAAAGCCAGTGCATGCTTCAGGGGGTGCTGCATCTTCAGTCCAGCAGGCTCTCCTGAAGTAAAATTCTGATGCAGATCTGCTGAGTTTCAGGAGAAGTGGGAAGTGTTTATCTTCATCGGAAATTTCCAGAATTTTAAAGTTTGGTGCACAGTTTCAAAATAGGATCCTGTTTTAAATCTTTCTGTGGCTGCTTGGCCCACCACTGTCGCTGGAGACCTCTGGTTTGGGAGCGTGCTGCAGTGGGGGGACAAGAAGGTGTCTGAGAAGGGACAGGGGGCCATCATCTTTCCACTTGTTCTGCCACTTCTCCTCCGAGTCACCTGGCTGTTCTCCATCCATGAATTCCATTTCCGAATGACTGGGGAATGTGATTTCCACCTTGTTTGAGGCTACAGTCTGACTGCTGGGACAGTTTATGGATGGTCAGTTGAAGTGACAACCTGCTGTCCACAGTTTCTCCCAGCAGTGGTGAAGGGCTGGCTTGGGTAGGGCAGCTAGCTAGTCCCTCTGGCCCTGCCCTTCCCTTCCTCCTTTGCAACTCAGCAGGAAGGTAAACAGCCTTGAACTTGGAGCTCTTTTATCTGCTAGATAGAGGGGAGGGGCGGGTAAGGGCTGAGTGCAGATAACTACCTAAGATGGCAGAGTAAAACCGTGTACCTGGGTGAGCACTTGAAGCATCAAAGCAATGCAGCAAACCCTCCTCAAACACCAGTTTGACACTTTCATCCTTCTTGTTATGAGCAAAGATCTGAAACTTCAAGCAGGTGTGTCACTTTATTTTTATTTTATTTTTTTTAAGTAGAAGGAGAGCAGCCAGTTCATTTGCATGATCTCTAGCGGTTCTCTTCCAACAGAGCTAGACAGAGATACATGTTTAAATGGTTGTCATGGAAACCAAAGAGCATAACTCTCCCCCAAGGTCTGAAGGAAGGATGATGAAAAGTTTAAAGCAATCACCATGGAAACCTAGAGCAGATTCAAGGCAGGTTCCGATCCCCAGCACATTAACAGAGAAGTCTCGGGGTTCTGGAGTCCTACAGGAAGGTGGATTCGGCGGCTGCTAACGCCAGAGCTGACCCAGAAGCCATGTCCATAGTTCTGGGTTCCCAGAATCCCATGGGATTGGCAGTGAGATGGGTGTTTCCCCAAACTTCAGACTTTCGCTCCTCTTTTGAGGAGGGTCTTGGAGCCTTTCCTGCCCATCCTTCCTTTTATCTTATTCCTCCCTTCCATCGGTTTCCTCAGTGTGGCAGGACCCCACAGATCTGCTGTGACAAATGGAGCCCTGTCCAGGTCTGCAGAGGGAAGACATTCAAGGACCAGCCTTGGTTTCTTTATGACCTTGACCAAGATGTATCTCCTTTTGATGTTCATTAATAACCAAACTGAAGTCAGAGACTCCTGTCTTCCATCACCTTCACTTGAAAGCACTTCTTACTCTACAGAGCCCTCTCTATAAATCTCATTTAGGGATGGGGAGCTGGGGCTATAAGACCCTGTGGAGGACTCTGTGTGTGTGTGTGTGTGTGTGCACTTGTGTGTCTTTGTGTGTGTGAATACATGGACAGCTGGCGGAAGCAGTGATGTAAGTGTAGGACAGTGTGGGGACAGGCTTGGGGGGCAGTGGCTGGGGAGATGGAAAGGGGATAGATAGCACAGGAGGAAAATACTTGTCACTACAGAATTCTACTTTTCCTGGAAGGCAATGCTTCAGAAGACCACCTGGCAAGAGAAAGGTATATGGTCAGAATTCTGAACGGACAGGTAAGTCCGTTCGATAAACATTTATTGAGCACCTATTATGTACCAGGCCCTATTCCTAGCACTTGGGACACAGCAGTGAACAAAACAGAAACCTCTACCTTTGTGGCGCTCACCTTCTGATGGGGGAGGGCAGACCATAAACAACAAACAAGCAATCAATTATATAGTCTATTAGAAGGTGCTTGGATTTATGGATTTAGAGAAGGGTAAAACAAGGTAAGGAAGATTAAGAACACCAGGGGCTAAGCTCTTCCAGGATATGTATAATGAAGTGGGCAAGGAGGGCCTCCCTGAGAAGTGACACCTGAGCAAGGACTTCAGGGAGATGATGGAGTGAACGACGTCAACATTTGCAGGGAAAACCTCCTAGGCAGATGGAGGATCTGGTGAAAAGATCTTAGATATATTCCAGGAGATGGGTGTGAGTGGGTTGGAGTCCATGAGGGAGAGAGGCAGGAAATCTCCAAACCCTAAAGGACTTTAGCTTTTACTGTAAAGGGGATGGGGGCCTGATGGAGGATTTGGATGGGTCTGACTTCTAATTTCCGAGGTTCTCTGGCTGCTGTGTAGAAAAGAGACCATAGGTGAGGGATGGAAGCAGGGAGAATTGCAAGGCTCTTGTGGTAATCCAGGCGAGAGAAGAGAATGAATTCCACTAGATGGTAGTGGGGGCAGGGCTGCGGAAAATGGCCAGATTCTGGGTGCAGTATGAAGACAAAGCCAACGGGTTGGATGTGGGCTGTGGAAGAGAGGGTCAAAGGTGATTAGTAGGTTTTGGCCAGAGCAAGTGAAAGGATAGATTTAGAACCAACTGGTATGAAGGGAAGGCGGTATGAGGGAGAAGATGTGGATCTGGGTTCGGGTTTAATTTTGATGTCTATGAGACATCCAAATGGAGAGATCCTGTAGAGAGAGACCCATGGCAGTTGGAATGCCAGACTGAAGTTTGGGGGCAGAGCTGGGCTAGACACATGAATTTGGGGATGGACAGCAATGGTGCTTGAGGGGATCACCGAGGGGATGATGAAGACGGAAGAGAGGAAGAGCAAGGACAAAACTCTGGGCTCCAGCAGCAAGTCATGGAGACATGCCGGAACAAAGGCCGGCTTATGGGAGGTCTTAGACTGGGAGGTGAGGCCGTGGACAGAGCAACTGCAGGCGGCTTTTCCCAGGGGTCTAGCTGCAAAGGCTCTCTGAGCCCCAGTATCCTCATCTTAGCACCACATCCAAGAAGCTACAGAGATGGCAACTGGGTTGGGGAGCGCTCTGACTCTTCGTATCACAGACTTGTCTAGATCTCTAGAGGCAATTAATATCAGCTCAGAGTATGAGCAGCTTAGTGGCCCTTGCTGTCTGGAATGTGAGAAGGAGGAGGGGATGGACCAAGGAGACTCATGGCAAAATTGGGGATCAGGGAGTATAAGCTGGATGGATCCTTAGAACTCATATCCAGCATTTTTATTGAACTAGGAAGGACATGGAGGCCCGAGGCCACCGCCCTGTTAGCTGCAAAGCCATGGCTAGAACTCAGAGACCCTCATTCTGGATTTGTTGCTTCTGCTCTGCACAATCAACTGATTTTGAGCTACTTCCATTTCTGAAGGCTGAATTTTAGTTTCTTAGCATTCATATCCATGATTGTTCCAGAAAAACCACAATTTTCCAGTTCCAAGAACATCTAATGAAAATTCCCAAGAAATTTCTTAGCCACTGCACATCTCTTTCTAATGCTCTGGTGATTTAAATGTCAGTGAATCAGAAATGTATAAAGGAAGATTTCCTTGAAAGATAACATGAGCTCGAAGGCTATGAATCAGAGGTGGAAGGGGCCTGGAGGAAAGCAAGGTGGTATTTGATAGGAGGCTGAGATCGCAGGCATGACTCACGAATGATTTTCCATGATGTTCAGTGAAATTGGGACAAGATTCTAAAGAAAAGGAGGTAAAAAGAAAAAGAAAAAGAAAAAGAAAGCTCCTAGGATTTTAGCCTTTCCAAATCTCAGAAATGCTCAGGCACAGCTAGGCTGAAAGGCATCACAGAAGAAATGGCTGTCGTCATTATGTGGGTGGTGGACTTCTGAGTTGTTTTAAAGAAGCGTTAACTATTTTATTCGATGTGGGACTCGATCCCGGGTCTCCAGGATCATGACCTAAGCCAAAAGCAGCCACTTAACCAACTGAGCCACCCAGGCGTCCCTGCTTGGCAAGTTCTAAGCAGGCCCTGAAAATCCGGGGGTGAAGCTGTGGGAAGGGGAAGAGGAGATGAGGGCCAGTTAGAAGGGCCAAGAGAAAAAGGTGAAGATCATTCCAGCAAAGGAAATACCCGCAAATGAAATGAAATAGCCTAAGTCACGCGTAGCCTCTCAGTGGGGAGCACATGCCTCCTGCCTCCTAGCCTTCGCCTTCTCTCTGTGGTGAGCCTGGCTGGGCAGCGGACATGAGTGTCTGTCTGGGCCCTTCATGAATTCCCTTCTCAGTCAGGGCTGCTGCAGAGCCCAGGTACACAAGGAGCCCATCCAGAGAGCACTAAGGTGATCGCAGGTGGCTTTTATCTGCACAACCTTCTCTCTACACCAGGGTGAATGATAACATTTCTCTTCTCCGCAGACAGAGATGTATTCTGCTCCAGGGACAGAATTTTCCTTTTGAAACCAGGCTGTCCTGAAACAAGTCCTTGGAGCTGAGGGATAGACTTTCCCAGCCCAACTCTAAGGGATGATGGCAGGTGGACGCCGGGTCAGAAAAACTGGACTTGAGCCCCAATTCCACGTCTTCTGGCTAAGTGACCTATGGGCAAACTTCGGCTTATGTGTCCTCACTGGTAAAATGGAGCGTGTACACACAATTCATACCTCACCTGGCTATAATGAATATCAAGTAAGAAATATAATGCATGTGGGTGCTTCTTGCCCTTGGCCACAAATGAAAGTCACCGTGAGGTGTCCAAAGAATACAGATGCCTGGGCCATACCTCCTTGAATTTTATAAAGTCTTCAGGTGACCCGATAAGCAGCCAAGACCGAGAACCACTAATGAATGTGAAAGTGCTTCATAAGTTAGTAAGCGTTAAACACGTGGAAGGAATCACCATCGATATCAACTTCAAAATTAAGTATGGTGACAGTGATGCTGAATACGTGGGTGGGTTTTTCCAACATATTCTCAAGGGCTTCATAAGGTAAGCATGAAGTTTAATAAAGCAAACGTGAGGAATTGAGAAGCTCTTCAGAGAGCAAATTATTAGAAAAAAATTATGAAAATATTAAAATAATATAAAAAAGATAGAAACATTTATGTTATTGTGATTAAAGGAGGTTTCTCGGACTGGACACATACGAAGTCACCCTCAGTTCTTTTTAAAGGGAAGACTGATTCCACTGTTCCAAGAAGAGCCTGGGACCCTGCTGTTCTAGCACACGCAGGGGGCGCCATTGCTGTGGGTCCGAGGATGACAAGCACGGGCCTTGAAGACACGGGACCTGGATTCCAGTCCTTGGTCTTCCATTTCTGATTGTCACTCTTCACTCGTGTTGTCATTAGTAAACCCCCTCTTCCCATCCCCACTCCCAGAAAGCACACCTCTTCATACATCATGTGGTTGAACAAGCACCGCCAGGTTCTTTTTGCCCCTGCCTTTCCCGGGCCACTTGACTTGTAATTTTCCCAAAGATGGGCCAGACTGGCCCAGTGGGAACCTTCCCAGGAGCAGCGGGGCTGGAGACCAAGAGCGGCAGCCGGTCTCTATTAGTGGCAGTGACATGAGAGATGGGCTCTTCACCCTCTGAGGGAACTGCTATGCACAGGAGAGAGACACAGAGTCAAAGCAGCATTGGAGTCCCTGCTTCTAGGACTTTCCAACACTGGGCTGTGCTTCTGCCCTTCTCGTGTTTCATGAGCCATCTAAAAAATTCTCCTTTTGTTTGCCCGTTTGAATTACAATTCTCCTAATGCCGAAAAAAAAAAAAACCTTAGGACAAGTTAATGAAAGACTCTATGCTTCACTTTACTCAACGGTAAGATGGGACTAATAGTGGGGCCTAAACCACTAACCTCCTAAAAATGGAGTTTAAATAAAATAATACATAGAAGGAGCTTGCACAGTGTCTGGGACTTAGTGCTGAGGGCCAGAGATGGCAACAACTTCTGACCATGAGCTGTTATTCAGGGAATGATCCATTATAAAGGGGTTTGATTCCTGGTGCAAATCTAGACCGATCCTTCACCCAGTACCAGGACGTCTCTCCTCCATCTGGTCCAGGCAAAATGATTCCCACATGAAGAGCACAGACTTGTTCTGCCATATTCCCTACTTCGTGGACCTACAATCCAGACTAGCTGTGTATCTGGGGATGAAAAAGTGGGGGATGGATGAGGATCTGAGTTCTCCGTTAGCCTTTCTCTGAATGTACTTGGTCAAATTCCAGCTTCCAGAAAATGCAAAGGTCTTCAGGTTCTGGGTCTTCCTGTTGCCATCACTGAAAACTGATCTCCAGCGTGCCTCCGTGTGTAGCCCTGGGATAGGAGTGCCCTCCCTCACTCTGCCGCTCCGGCAACCTCGTGCGAGGCTTGTAAAACAAACGGCACAGTGGAGCGTGTCACATTTTGAGCTGCAGAGTGTGGGAGGCCCGTTGCAGTGCTGAAATTATAAAGGTGGGAGACATCCGAGGATCTGACACCCCGAGAACGTTACCAATGTAAAGAGAGGATAAGCAGTACCTATTACTAGAGCAGTGGGCTCATGGTTGGAGCTTGAAATGACGGCTTTGATAGAATCATAGTAGTTCAGCTGGAAATGACAAAAAAAGAGAAAATGCTAATTAATATGAAGATCGCACACCAGGTCAAGAAAGTGTTTGTGACAATATCAAAAGCGTTCTCTTGACACTCGTTTTGAGAAGGAGAAAGGAACCACTTGCTCCCAGGATAGGCACCTTTTGCGAGTGGGCAGATGTGTGTAGGTGGCCTGGCAGAGTGCGAGTGCGAGGGGGTTCTCTCTCCTGGACGCCTGCTCCAGGCTAACGCAGAACAACTCCTGGGTATCCCGCCTGGCAGGCTGCACTGAAGCTTCTACTACGTATTTTAGATATTTCTGAGAAAATCGAAACGCTGCCTGCATAGCTACAGGGGATTCACAGAGAAAACAGCTTATCCTTCACCATAAATCAAGTTTAAACTGGATGCTATGCTGAGCATCATTCTGGGAAGGGTAAAAGACTCTCTTCCCCTGTCTTTGAAAAATCGAGAGCCAGGGGGTGCATGGGTGGCTCAGTCGGTGGAATGTCTGTCTTCGGCTCAGGTCACGATCCTGGGGTCCTGAGATCAGGCCCTGCATCAGGCTCCCTGCCCAGTGGGGAGCCTGTTTCTCCCTCTCCCTCTGCCTTTCCCTCTGCTCCTCCTCTCTCTCTCTCAAATAAATAAATAAAATCTTTAAAAAATATGGAGAGCCAGGCTCTGAAGCAGCTGTGCCAGGATTAGGGAACCAGGGCCGTGGGGAAGGTGCCAGGGTTGGTCTCAAGTTCAAGAAACACGGGTTGTTGGAATTCACAACATTTCTCTGCTCTACCCTAGAGGAAGTCCTTTTTAAAACTATACACATGTAAAATGGATAAAGCCGTAGCAGTGTTGGAAGAGCAACATTTTAGCTATAAGAGATGACGGGTTTCTCTTTTAGACCTTCTAGGCACTGTGCTAGGCTCAGAGGGGGCACATACAGAAGATAATCCCAGTTGCAACCCCCACAGCACGTAGAAACCAGAGAGCCAAAGACACAGGATGACAAAGGGCAAGTCTGGGAGGCGAAGAGAGGGTTTCTGGAGCATGGGAGCTGACCCAGCACAACAGGATCAGTGTCCCGAGCAACCTACAGAGCTCAGAACTACTTCTGTCTTTCTCTCAAGAGGCTCAGGTGGCCAGCGTCTGAGTGGGGAGATCATGAACACTGAGGTGGTGGGAGAATTCTCCTATTGTACACCCCCCCTCTGTTAGCTCCCTTTCTATGTGGCCAATGCCAAGGCCCTGGCTTTGTCTTCCTCTACCCTCTATGTGTGGTCATCCCTTGGATGACACTGACTCTGGATTTTGGTGTTGTTCCTTCTACCTTCCAAGGCAATGGGGGCTGGTGGTTCAATGGGACAAAATGTCTACACGCTAAGCACGGCTCCATTTTGCAAAGTAGAAGAAGCCAGGCACAAAAGGCCACATAGTGTATGATTTTATGTACATGAAATGCCAGATAAGGCAAATCAGTAGAGACAAGCAGTAGATTAATGGTTGCCGGGCAGTGGAAGGAGCAATAGGGATTCACTCTCCATGGTTAACAGGGGTCTTACTGGGGTGATGGAAATGTTCTGAAACTGCATCATGGTAATAATTGCAAAATTCAGTAAACTTACCAAGTCATTAAATGTATGCTTAAAGTGGGTAAATTTATGATAGGTAGACAACTCAAGAAAGTTGAAGAAAAAAAGGCTCTTGGGCCAATCAATTTCAAGAAACATAGGTATTGGTATGTTTACATATTACATCTATAATAATGTTATATATATAATATACATATTATAATATGTAATAACATTATATATGTAACATGTAAACATACCAATAATAACAAAATAATAATAATAACATAATGAACATAGGTATTACGTATGGCAATTCTATGTGTGGTTGTTCAATTGGATTGTTTCCTTTTCATATTCTTTTTTTTTTTTTAAAGATTTTATTTATTTGACAGCGAGAAACACAGCGAGAGAGGGAACACAAGCAGGGGGAGTGAGAGAGGGAGAAGCAGGCTTCCCGCCGAGCAGGGAGCCTGATGTGGGACTCGATCCCGGGTCTCTGGGATCATGACCTGAGCCGAAGGCAGTGGCTTAACCAACTGAGCCACCCAGGCATCCC
>PITA01001622.1:112092-188175 GCA_004023965.1 Spilogale gracilis | reverse complement strand
GTGTGTTTTAAAGGTTTTATTTATTTATTTGGGGGAGAGAGAGAGAAAGAGCATAGACAGGGAGAGGAGCAGAGGGAGAAGCAGACTCCTTCCTAAGCAGGGAACCTGATGCAGGGCTCTGTCCCAGGACCCTGAGATCATGACCTGAGCTGAAGGCAGAGGCTTCGCTGACTGAACCTGAGCCATCCAGTCACCCTAATTCAAATCTTTTGATTGTGCAGAAACTCAGCTCTGGTTATAGCCAGCAGACTGTACACCGGACCCTTATGAGAAACATAAAATCAGAATCGTGATGATATTGCAGACTTTTGTAATGAAAACCTTTTGGGATCGCTGCCAGGGTCAGTACCTATTTGACCCTGCCATCCCAGTGTCACATAATGATCTGTCCACCTCTGTTGCTTCGTTCGGAGCACATTATAATTACTAGTGTTTTTAATAGTGATCTGGGTCAGCCCGATGGTAAATTAAGTTTGATGCTGATATACCACTTACAACAGGGAAACAGTGTACATTTTTCAAAGATAATCACTCAATGTTTGAAATAATATATTAACTATTAAAGGTTACTAATCTAATCTTTAACTATATCCCTTGTCAAACATTACTCATTTTTGAACAATGCTGGAAAAGTCCCAAGTATAGCCATGCTCCTTCCTTTCTCAGTGAAGCATTAAGTTATAGCTGAAAAGCAAAAGAACAAGAAATGGAGAATCTAGATTTGGAGGGGTTTTTTAAAAATATATTTTACTAGCAATGTGAAAAGTGGAAAAAAAAATCCCTCCAAGTAAAATCCAAATGAAACAGAACGTTCTTTTCTGAATGAAACAAGTGATCAGTGTTGCTTTGTTATCTGGAGTCTCTAAGCTTTTCAGAATGCTCTTCAGAAAGTCTGTGTGTGGGATAGATGGCAAATTGTGTTCTTTCGGAAATGGTTCTTTGAGATGAAAAAAAAATCTTCAACTGTTTCCCATTTGAGAAGAAAACTGTCCTGCTTTGTGTCATAGTTGATTGGTTTTATAATCATTTCCCACAGTAACTTGTGTAATATCCCTGGCCCTGGGTGTTAAAGTTTGAAGGAGACCGACAGGGCGAAGGACATCCCTGGATTTCATAGACAGGCTGGGTCTGGTGGTCTTGTTCCCAGGTGATGGCTCTTGGGATCATGCAGTGGTTTTTTTGGTTCTTTTCCTGTGTTTCTGATACTCAATAGGAAGTTGATATTCACAGGAGGTGTTTAAGTCTTGCATCTGTTTTTCATCTTTGTTTATTTTTTATTTCATATTATGTTTTTTTTAATTTCATTTTTTCAGTGTTTCAAGATTCATTGTTTATGCACCACACCCAGTGCTCCGTGCAATCTGTGCCCTCCTTAATACCCACCAGCAGGCTTATCCATCCCCTCACCCCCTCCCTTCCAAAACCCTCAGTTTGTTTCTCAGAGTCCACAATCTCTCATGCTTCGTCTCTCCCTCCGGTTTACCCCAGTTCACTTTTCCTTTTCTTCTCCTAATGTCCTCCATGTTACTCCTGATGCTCCACAAGTAAGTTGTCTTTGTTTTCCATTCTTGGCCTGCTTGACAGTTGTGCCTCAGTGGTCAATGAACTTGTGTTGTCCTGGGAGGGAGCTAGTTCCTCAGAGAGGCCTGATGGCAGGAGAGCCAAAGCCAGGCTCAGTCTTTGTCATCCAGTCTTTCTAAGGAGCAAGGAGAAGGCGAGCCCCAGGCTGAGAATCCCAGGTGTGATAGTGTTGTTCACTGCGTTTCCTGCCAACATGGCGGGGATGTTCATGAGGGCTCTCTACCTCAGAGAGAAGCGTAACTTGTCCTACGGATATGGGCGAGGAAGGTATGAAATATGGAAAGCCAAAGGTCCTTTGGCCCACTTTTAGTCACCTCCCGGCCCTAGGTGGGATCTGGCGCTCTCCTGACCTTGTTCCATGCTGGCCACAGTGGCCAGTAAAGGGCAAGCGATTGTCCTAAGGCAGCAATAAGAGGCGTTTACACTGAAAGGTTGCCCCCACCTGTCTTGTGACATGCTCCCTATTCAGGCTGCAGCCGCCCACCTATAACCTCCCACCAATTCAGGAGAGCCTTTGTCTCCTGAGGGTATTCTTGGGCAGTTCCTGGAATCCATATTTTCATCCAGCTTCTTTACATTCCCCAGGGTTGGGTTGGAGGTTGGAGCCTTGGCCCCGTTTGCTGATTTCATTTCTCCTCACACACAGTGAGGTAGGGAGGCATCCGACAAACACCTGGTTAGCTGGAAAAAGAGAAGAGGAAGTCTTATCTCAGAAACTATGTCATCTTGAAAGGGCTGGCTTGAGGAAAACTTACTAAAACCAAAATCACAGACAGTGATTACTACCTTTGATCTAGACTGTGTCTTGTCCTCTTTGGGGACCATAGAACGGAGGCCTGAGCTCTTATGTGCTGCTATGGATGGATGGCTGTTTAATGCTAGTGTCTGGTCTGACTGGGTTTTCCTCAGACTATGCTGAATATTAAATACTTTCAGCATCGCCTTTGGTGGAATAATTGTGCTCTGTCACTCGCTTTCAGTCATGCTTGAAGGTAAGTGTCTGTGACCTCCCTTGGGTACATTATCCTGGCTTAAGGACTTTGTCTCAAACTGAGTTCCTTAAAGTTTCCTGGTGGTGTGTATCCCTTATCCCAGATTTGTCAAGCCACCTTGCCTCTTGATTGACTCAAGCCTTTTAAGTACCTAGGCTTTTAAGGTGGATTCTATTTACTTGGACCCAGTAGTCAAAGGAAGGAAGTTGATCACTACCCAAGGCAGGACGTACACTCTTGAGGTGCCTTCCCTGAGGGTTGACCTACCATTGGGTTTCCTACCATTGGGTTTCCTACCATTGGGTTTCCTACCATTTCACCATCAAAAAAAGGGTAGAGCTCTGTCAAGAACAGTGCATCAAAAAGCTCAATTTTTAGTGGTGTCTTGTTTTTCCCTACCTTTATACTGTGTTAAGGCGAAGCAGAATGTAGGATTGATTACAAGTATGGACTTTGAGTTAGACTGGTTAAGTTCCAATTCCAGCACCATCCTTGATAGCTGCATGACCCTAATTCTTTCGTACCTCATGGTTTCCATATGTTTGTAAAATGAGGATTGTAAGAATACCTGCCTGAGAAGGACTGTAATGTTAAACGATGTGTTCATTATGTTTAAGGAATAAAGATGTCACAATAAGTGTTTCACACCTTTTTCATTTGTAATTAGCAGTTGTTTTAACTACAAAGTCATTTTCATTTTCTTCAGGAGCAGTGTAGAAATGAACTAGACATGTGTTCTGTCTTCTACAATCAAGACAGTGAGGACCACCGAGAGCTCAGATGAAGAGCGTGCCTTCCCCATGGGGTGGGGGTGGGGCGGGGGACAGTTAGATATTAGATTCCAGATCTGCATGTGAATGTGGAGGTGTAGACTTGTACTCTATGTACACAAATCTTTAGCTAAAAAATTATAAACAAACAAATAGACTCGGGGGTGCCTAAGGTGGCTCAGTTGTTTAAGCTTTTGACCGGCTCAGGTCATGATTCCAGGGTCCTGGGATTGAGCCCCATGTCAGGCTTCCCTGCTCAGTGGGGAGTCTTCTGCTCCTTCTCCCCCTGCTTCTCCCCCAGTTCAGTTCATGCTCTCACTCTCTCAAATAAATACATAGAATATTTTTAAAAATTATATAATAAATATATAAATAAATACATAATAAAATTATGTCAATTTTTAGAAGCATTTTAAATTATACTTTGCTTTTATATATAATGTTTCATCCCATGACCACATACCCTTCTGCACATAATACCCTATCTAAAATTTGTGGGTGTCAGGACACCTGCCTCGCTCAGGAGAGCATGCGACTTGATCTTGGGAGTGTGGCTTTGAGCCCCACATTGGGTGTAAAGATTACTTAAAAAAAAACTTTAAAAATTTTTGTGTTTTGCTAAACAGTGTGTTGTATAATGTTTCTCCTTCCCTTATTCCACAATTGCCAAGTATCAGAAATAAGTTATTTTATGCACTTTCCTTTTTTTCTTTTGTGCTTTTTGGAAATGAGGCCCCTGGGCTCTCTTATCCTGCGGGAGAACTCCCCCTGACTGATTTTATTGAGATACAGTTGACAACATCACTGTGTAAGTTTAAAGTGTGCAGCATAATGGGTTGGCTTATGTGTATTTTAAAATTATTAGTCTAACATTTAGTTTGCATCCCCTATCTCATATATATAAATTTTTTTAAGACAGTAAAAGCAAAAACAAGTGTACCTGAGTGGCTCAGTCAGTTAAGCATCTGATTCTTGGTTTCAGCTCAGGTTGTGATCTCGGGGTTGGGGGATTGAGCCTGGCATCAGGGTCCGTGCTCAGCATGGAGCCTGTTTCAGACTGTCCTTCTCTCCCTGCTTGTGTGGATGCTCTCTCTCTCTCTCTCTCTCTCTCTCTCTCTCTCTCAAATAAGTAAAATCTGGAAAAAATTTTAAAAAGTAAAAGAAAAATCAAAAACAAAAATGAACCTTCCTTGTGATGAAAATTCGTAGGACTTAACCTCTTAGCAACGTTCCTGTGTATCATAGAGCAGTGTATGCTATCCTCATCATACTGTATGTTACAGCCCTAGTGTTTAGTGATTTTTTTCCTCCTCCATGACTCCCTGCCTCTGGAAACCACACGTCGGATCTCTCTTTCTCTGAAGGTTTTGAAGTTTTGTTGTTGTTGTTGTTGTTGTTGTTTTGGGGGTTTTGGTTTTTTAAAATTTTTAATCATTTATTTATTTTGGCGTTTTGGGTTCCTGTCTTGGCTATTTTTAGTAAATAATGCTGATATGAACCTGGAGGTGCTGCTGTCTTATCGAGTTAGTGTTTTTGTTTTCTAAAGGTTTATTTATTTGAGGATGGGGGGGGGCGGGGATCACCACCTTAGCCAAAGGCAGACACTTAACCAACTGAGCCACCCAGGTGCCCCTGATGTGGTCCCACTTATTTTTTTATTATGTGCTTTAGCATGTGCTTTAGACGTCCTATCTGAAAGGCCATTGCTGATTCCTCTATCAAGGAAGTTTTTTCCCCTTTCATCTAGGAACTTCATGGTTTCAGGTCTCACATATTTATATCTTATAATACATTTCAAGTTAATTTTTGTGAGTGATGTAGGATAGGGATCTGGTTTCATTCTTTTCCTGTGAAAAGCACCATTTATTGAAGAGTCTGCCTTTTTCAAGAGAGCATTTAAAATTGACCCAAAGCTCAGTCAGATGCTGCGATCCATTTTACATTCCTGCCTGAAAGAATAGTTTTCAGTAGATATTTGCTGCTTTGATTTAAGTATCTTTTTGGAGAACTGATTAATCTGTATTTCTCTTGCCCCGGAAGATGCATCTTAAAAGTACTCAGATGCATAGATCTTTGAAAATTTTATTTAAAGGACTTTACAGCAACTCATCACACCTGCCAGCATTTTATTTCATAGAGACGCACACATTTGTTGTTTTTTGAGCACGTTAATGAGCACAGTGTGTGGCCAAGGAAATCTGAGTGAATTTAGGGCACGGTGCTAAGACGTCATATATATTAATTCACCGGGTCCCATGGAACTATGTAAGGTGTGTTCTGTTACCATTTTCATTTTGCAAATGAAGAATTGGAAGCTGAGAAGCAGAGATGGGTAAGCTTTCAAGATCAAATGGAAGTAACAGAGAAAGAACTAAATTTGTGTCGTCTTTGAAGTCCCCCAAAGCAGGAATGATACCAATTTCCGCCCCTCATTTTACTTATATCTGGAAACTAATGCATTGAATGGCCCATTTTACAGATTAAGTGATAATTAAACACGTAAATGGGGGACATTGGGATGTTTTCAATACCATTAGGTTATTTCCAGACATTTTGTTATGATCCTCGAGATTTTTCTTTGTCATGAGCCCTATAAATAATTCAGAAAGATACAGCCATAAAAATTTTAGGGCAAAGAGCTAAATATTTCATGCATCTTACATATAAAGGGCTTATACCAACAGTTTTGAATTTTGTGCATGACCCCCACAGACATCGACAAAAGCCTTCAAAAATTCCTGTCATTCAGTGAGGAAATACTGGAACTAGGAAATAAAAATTTTCCACTCGTGTTCTATCATATGTCTTCTCTACCTTTAAAAAAATTAAGTATTTTAGTGTTAAAATCTCCAGATAGAAAATATGCCAAAGTACCTAATCTGTGTACTTTTCACAATAATGACTCCTGTTGTGACTGAATAAACAAAGCACAGGTTTATGTCGTTTAAATGGAAAGTGTGGACTAATAGTGCATTTATAGTCATTCACTTACTCAGTTGGCAAAGAAGAGATGAGCCTCCGTGGGCCTCAGTGTGCTGGGTGATAAGGAGGCAGAATTCAGCATATCTCTGCTTTCAGGGACTCATTCTCTAATAGGAGATTGAAATGAGCCTAAATGATTTTAACACAACATGATCAATACTACGAAGAAAGAATAGTTCACTCTAGGCTGTTGGTTAAAACCCACCAAAAACAAACAAACAAACAAACAAACAAAAAAACCCCACCAAAAAGAGGTGACTTTCTGCCTTTGCGAGATGATTCAGATTTTGCAGCTTCCAAAGAGGGAAGTGTGTTTCAGTCTAAAGATAACATGTGCAAAACATGGCAGGTGGGACAGAGGTGACAGACTCCCACTAGGTCGTGGATTGGTGGTGGTCCTTGATCGGTGATGGTCCCACTGCCTACAACAGTGCCTGTTAGATGTTTGATAAATAGATTGACGTGTAGTAAATGCATTAACACCTAAGTATATTTACAATATGTACTTTGAAGTACAAGTACATACTAACTGTTCTTTATCAGAGGAGTTGGTGGAAGCAGAGGAGGTAAAGTAGGGTTGGGTCATCTAGCAAGGAGCTGAAGTGGAGTGCCCTGGGGAGTGGACTTTGACCTTGGATGTCCCTGGAAGCCAAGGGAGCTTTTAAGCAAGGAGTGACGTCAATTAAATGTGTGCTTTAGTTGGGATGCCCAGGTGGACAGTCGGTTGAGCGGCTGGCTCTTTGTCATGATCTCAAGATCCTGGGATCCGGCTCTACAGAGAGCTCCACGTTCAGGGTCATGTCAGCTTTAGGAGACTCTCACCCTTCCCCTCTGCCCCTCCCCCAGCTCTCTTGTACTCTTTCCCTAAAATAAAGAAATCTTAAAAAAAAAAAAAAAAAGATGGGAATAGACTCACTTCCTATTTTGTTTTCCTTTCTAAAAATGTTTTTTACTGTAAAAGTAATGTGTATTCATTTCCTGGCAGTCATCAAGTATTGGAAGAGAAGTGTACTAATCCAGCAATAACCAGCACCAACATTCTGGCATAGTGCCTCCTGGTGTTTTTTGAAATACATGTTGTATGTATGTAAATATATTTTACATAGTTGCAGTCATAGTGTGTATCCAACCATGCATCTACTCAGGAAAGTTTACATTATACATTGTGTCCTGCATGTTATTAAAATTTTCACTAAAATTTCTATAAATTTGTTAAAACTTATAAAATCAGGTTATGCATACAAATTATATAATCTTTTGTCTTACTAGTTTGTGTGTGTGTGTTTGAAAATTTATGTTCATAACTCATTCTGATAATACTGTATGAACTGCCGAGCTTTAAATTCATCCCTTGAGAATCTGGCAAGTGTCATGTACTGTTCCCATTTCTGGGTCTTATTCAGTGTGTTTAGAATTTAATTGTCCAATCATCTTTAGGTAGATGTTGCCACTGTACTATTTTTTTAAGCCCTGTACCTCGTTTTTCACCAAAGAGTTCAAGACATATATTGGTATAATTTGCATATACATATAATGTAGTCTGTCTAGCTAGTGCTCAATTTTTTGAAAATGAGTCTTTTGATATTTCCAATTTGTTTTGCTTTAGGAATTTCTAACCACACACAAGAAATAAAAGTTTATTTGCTGTTTATTCCAACGCTTGAAAATAAAAGTTTTCTCTGACTTTTTACTGTTAGACTTAGAGGCAGTCATTGCTTTTCAGCTAAATGTTTATTCATTGGATCTGATATGGCAGCATTAAAGAAAAATGTTTTAATGTTAAATCCCCAACTCTGGAAGCCTTCTATTAAAGTAAGCTGTATATGGGAAAAATCAGATTTATTTTCATAGTTCGTATTGCCATTCTTGCGTTTTTCTGATCTCTGCTGTTCATTTTCACAATCCAGTCTTAAATCTTTTCTGGTATATTCAAGTTTTTGAATGCTCTTGGTTTTTGTGTATATTTACTTGCAAAGAAGATTTATTTTTCTCGTGGTCTTCTACTTCTTAGTCCTTTGTCTTAATGGTTATATTAACTATGTAAGTAGAAATTGGCACACTTTTTCTGGAAAAGGCCAGATAGTCAGTACTTGATGCTCTGTAGACCGTAGGGCTCTGTTGTTGTAGCCCCTGAGCTCTGCCTCTTTGGTGCAAAAGCAACCATAGATGAAATGTGAACAAATGAACATGGAGGATACATAGTATAATTTTCATCCCCAAACACAGGCAGCTGTATTTGTATTCTGCAGTAATAGGTAAGAGGGAGAAAACAAAGACATCAGGATAAAATATGGGTAATCTATTAAAAATGCTTTTCCTTTTCTATTATTTTAGTTTATTTTAGCCAACAATGAATGTGTTTATCACTACATTTTTTTTTAAAGATTTTTATTTATTTGACAGAGAGAAACACAGCCAGAGAGGGAACACAAGCAGGGGGAGTGAGAGAGGGAGAAGCAGGCTTCCCGCCGAGCAGGGAGCCCGATGTGGGACTCGATCCCGGGTCTCCAGGATCATGACCTGAGCCGAAGGCAGTCGCCCAACCAACTGAGCCACCCAGGCGCCCCTTATCACTACATTTTTAATAGCAGAAGCATTCAGTTTAAGTACCTTTATATAAACATCTTTATCCATTAGCCTGTTGTATTATTTTTAGCTGTCTTGGATTTTTAACCATATGGGTTATTGGAACACAGCAGTTGATTTCAAACTATGCAAAAAATTGGCCCATCTTTTTGGATACTTTTTTTTTTAACTGAGTGCACATTCATATCATACTTCACCAAATTAAGCTATCAGTAAAGAAAGTAGCATTAGCAGCCCCTGTCCTATAATGGATTGGGATTTGGATCAAGTATAGATTACTAGATAACATTCCTTCTGTATTTTGCCATTTGTAAACCTGAGCACTTTTACAAGAAAGTGAACTCCATTGGAAATGTGCAAACCTTTCTGCACATTTCCCTGTGACCCTTCATGATACTTTGTAGCTCTGAGAGATCCCATTTTCTCAATGTTATATTTAATTGCTACAAGCGGTCTAAACTGTCCTTAGTGACAAAGCAAGCTTTCTTGGAAACAGTGACTACATATGTACACATTCAGCTTTCCAAGTTCATACTAAAAATTTTGATAATGAAAATTATTTTCTAGTCTCTGTCTTATTTAAGATAAGAAAGGGTATATTCCATTTCATCTTCTCTGATGGCTAATACTTTAAAATACCCCCATTCTTGGGGCACCTGGGTGGCTCAGTCCATTAAGCATCTGCCTTTGGCCCGGGTTGTGATTTCAGGCTCCCAGAATAGAGTCCTGCATTGGGCTACCTCCTCGGCGGGGAAACTGTTTCTCCTTCTCCCTCTGCCTGCTTCTCCCCCTGCTTGTGTGTGTTCTCTCTCTCTCAAATAAGTAAAAAGTCTTTGAAAAAAAAATACATTCTTAATCAGGTTTTGTATGTTCTGTATTTCTATGTAATTTTGTATTATTCTCTGTATTTCTCTTGTTTTGTAAACTAAAACATTTTCTACCACTTACCTCCACAAGAATGTAATGATCTTTGTGGGTTAGGAAGCATGTTGTAGGCTTATACTTTGAAGCTGAGGAACTTTCTAAGCCGGTCCTAACCTACTACCTACCGTCTTGTCCCCTGCTTGCTCTCTACTCCAGCCCCGCTGGTGCTGGTATGCATTCCATTCACGATGTCACTCAGCCTCGTACCACCCGAACTTTCCTGTTGGCAAAGTTCCGTCACAAACCTCACTTGTCCCTTCTCGCCCAGGGCCCTGTGACAGACAAGTTGAGCCCATAATAGTTACATGTTGACCTGAAGGAACACCTAGAGAAAAGGAAAGGCACTGATCATTGAAGACTCTTTAATCATATTTTCTTTCTTTTTCTTTAGGTATTCTCGAAGTTTTACACTGTGTGTTAGTAGAAAGTCCAGAAGCTCTAAATATTATTAAGGAAGGACACATTAAATCCATTATCTCACTTTTAGACAAGCATGGGAGAAACCACAAGGTAAGGGAATGAATTTATTGCCATGGATGAATTCTGGAATAATTTTATATAAATATTTAAAATAAGATAACTTTTAAAAGGTGTGTCAAATCTGTCAAGTATTTCTCATTTAATTATAATCAGGTAATGCTATTTAGTGCTTACTTGTCACACCATTGATACCCTGAGCAATTCTCAATTTGCATGCAAGAGAAACCCTGTGGTTGTCATGTTCACCTGGCTATGTCAGAGGGAACGTGTTCACATTCATGAGACGTGCTGGAATACTCAAATCTGAATAAGGAAATTAGTCAGCTGGAAATGCTTTCTTTCTCTCTTCAGGTTCTGGACGTCTTGTGTTCTCTCTGTGTCTGCCATGGAGTAGCGGTCCGGTCCAACCAGCATCTCATCTGCGACAATCTACTGCCGGGAAGAGACCTTCTATTGCAGACTCGTCTTGTGAACCATGTCAGCAGGTAAGCTTACATAGACACTGTCACCAAACAGGTGGCGTAACAAGGAATTCCTATTCTAATTCTGTAGTTGAGGCATCCTATGGTCTGCCTGTTTTATTAGGATAGTTTACATACTAGCCCAACGAATAGCGTAGTTTTCCTATCTACTGGGGGATAATAATAACAGTAGGTGAACTGAGCAAAAGATGCATTTATCTCAAGACTGTAAGCTTTCGTAGTCACATCTGTCTAAGGCTGGCTTCTCACATCTTTAGGAGTAGCATGACAATTCTACAGGGATATGGTTATGTGTACTTAAGTTTTGTGTTTTCCTAGAAGATAAGTAAAAATGCTACCCTTCAATGCCAACTTCGAAGTGGCTACTATGTATAATAAAAAAGTTGAATTGGAATGTCTAAGATATAATAAATTCCATAAAAAAACAATAAAACTATATTTTTGGTTTGATGTCCCTTCCAAGATCTCACACGTGACTCGAATACTGTTTCCCAGCCACTGTTCTCATTGCTTTCCGTGTATCCTAATCTGTGTTTGCAGTGGGTTCAACTAGTCCAACTAGGTACTATTAGACATGTTTTATAGATTAAAATGTTGGGCTGGAAATGGAATCCAAGTGTAATGCCAGAGACTGAGCCTTTAAATACCAAGCCATGCTGCTTTCCTTATACCAAATAGTATAATAAAAATAATAATACAGCTTACAATTAAGAAAACATTTTGCATAATAGTAATAATTTTGATATACTATATCTAGCAGCTATTCAGGAAGTAATCACCCTGTTTGAAACAAAAATGTAGGATTTGGTGTATATTTCTATATATAGATATTTTTAACAGACTTGGTTTAAGACTTCTTGAATGGTTCTTTGTATAATAGACATGCTGTTTTTGTATGGTATTTCCTGAGACCTTCGCTAATCCTAAGAATTAGCATAGGGTCTAAGTCCCTGAGAAATGGATTAAATACAACACCTAGAAATCTTCTGCCCTCAGAGCGGCATTGAGAACAAAGCTTCTTATTACTCTGGTCCTTTTACCACTAATGTGGCTCTTGAGCCTTGTAACTTACCTGGCCACAGCTTTGTCAAGAAAATGTCTGCAGCTCCTGAATTAATAATGACTCCATGAATTCTAAGCGCCCGTTACACTGAGTATCTCACTTTAAACGTGATCAGTGGTATAAAATATGCTGAAAAGCGATTCAGAAAAAATAATCTTAGATCCCCGAGGGACATTGCCAAGTAATCTGAAAAGCAGACATCACTGACTGTTAACTGTAGGCTGGCTATCACTGCCTACTGCCTCAGGGACTTAGTAGTTCTGCAGTACTGAAGGAAAACATAGATTTATAATGTTGCATTTTGGAGAAACAGGATAAATGTTCAAAATAGACGTAAATGAACAGAATAGGTTTGTCCAGACTTTCTCATGTGCTCTTCCTATCTCTTTAAAGCATGAGACCCAACATTTTTCTGGGCGTCAGTGAAGGGTCCGCTCAGTATAAGAAGTGGTACTATGAGCTGATGGTGGACCACACGGAGCCGTTCGTGACCGCCGAAGCCACCCACCTGCGGGTGGGCTGGGCTTCCACCGAAGGGTACTCTCCGTACCCGGGAGGTGGTGAGGAGTGGGGTGGAAATGGAGTCGGAGACGATCTCTTTTCCTACGGATTCGATGGCCTTCATCTGTGGTCAGGTCAGCACACCATCCACGTCTTCTCTGCATGCGCGAAGGAAATCTGTTTCCCTGGCTCTTGTGTTTCCAGAAGCCATCTATGCTGCGTGTATACAGATATGTTTATTCTTCAGAAACTTACATGGAAACGATGAGAGAGAATGTTAAGTAAAAAGCAGAATTTCAGTAGGGGAAAAACAAAGCTCTCAGAATTATGGTGCATTTCCAAAAGACTGTGTTGTTGATGAACGGTATGTTCGCAAAGTGGCATTTCGATTCATAATCAACTGCCAAAAAACGAAACCAAAAACACCCCACTGAATTTGTGTGTTTCCTACTTACTGTAACAGGTGTGTGTGAAGCTTTAGCTTCCACCAAAAACAGGTCCTGGAAAATAATTGAAAGAAATAGATTAAGTTCCGCCTCCTGGTAGATAATGTAACTTTGGGAATTGGTCATTTGTGATGTGTATTGTGAAGTGTCCATTAATAACCAGATGACACTTTATGTGGACTGTTTAAAAATAAGTATATAGTTTGTTGTACCAGCTGTCACCTTGAACTTTGATAGTTGATTGCATATTAAGAATAAATGGTCGATATAAAAAATCATATCCTTTTCTCTATTAGAAGGTGCATTTTAGTTGGCTCTATTTAGAAGTTTAGGTCTTTAGCTATTTCTAAGAAACTGGAATTCATCTGTATTCTGCAGACATACACTTGTGTTCATAAAGCTGCATTTAGAATACAGTTTGCTCATATTTTGTGACATAATAAGCATGGAGAAAATGTGGAAAATATATATGTATTTTTACATATAAAAAGCTGAAATCTGTCTTTTAGGGGGTACAAGTGATATTTATTAATGCTTTAGAGGTCTGGTAGCTTACAAACATTTTAAAAGTTAAACTGAATTAAATCTAAGAGCTTATAGTAATGGGTTTAGAGATAAAAGCACTTTATGCTGTTCTATTTTTATCATGAGTATTTACTGAACTTTTCCTTTATTCAGTGCCAGTAGTTTGGTGGTTGGGGAGAGATGAGGCTTCGTTTTGGATATTTCATGTAGCCGTGGGGGCATGTGGTTGGAGCCCAGGTAGGAGAGTGGTGTGTCTTACACATGCCGTACTCTTCTGGCCAGACTAGAGTCAGAGAGCCTGTCCCCACAGTACAGTTTTACTACTGACCGAATGAAGGCAGAGAGCACTAATATCAGAAGGGCCATACATAACATAAACATACATACACATACACAAACATAAAGTGGAGATAATGTCTTTCTTATAATACATAGTAATTCTCACACTTCAGATTTAATCTCTCCTCTCTTTACCTCCTCCTATGGCCCCGCCTGCCATGGCTACTCAGGTAAATGAACGAAACATGTTAACTTGTTTTCCCATTACACAGAGATGGGGTGGAGAAGTACTCTGATAAAATAATGCCTAATTGCTTCTAAGTATTTTAATCCTGCCGCGGCACTTCGTTTTTATTTTTGCTTTGAGTTTGAAGCTTTTTCTTTCAACTCACAAAAAAGAATCCAGCACTCACGGAGTTAACCTGTATGCATTACCTTTTTTATTACAAGGTATCTATTAAATAAGCAATAAGAACAGCAACAAAAATATTGAGTGAATCTATGAATGTATCTCGGAGAGGAGGAAAAGTTGTGGAATTCAGGAGAAAATCATTTGGAAATTTATATCAGGAGAAATTATTCAACTTTTTCTTTTCAATAGCCAGAAAGTACATACTGTATCTTGCCAGTAGTTGAGAGGTGTGATCTCTCAAGCTACTGGGATCCATCAGTCAGGCAACAAAAAGAAGTAAGTGGCATCCAAATTTTTGGTAAGAAAGAAGTAAAACTTTCACTGTTTGCAGCTGACATGATACTATATATAGAAAACCTGAAAGACTCCACCAAAAAGCTGCCCAAATTGACACAAGAATTCAATAAAGTAGTAGGATACAAGATCAAGGTGCAGAAATCTGTTGCATTTCTATACACCAGTAATGAGGCAGCACAAAGAATAATAAAACAATCCCATTTACAGTTGCACCAACACCATAACATATTTAGGAATAAACCTAACCAAAGAGGTGAAAGACCTGTACTCTGAAAACTAAAAAATATTGATGAAAGAAACTGAAGATGACACAAAGAAATGGAAAGACATTCCATGTTCATGGATTAGAAGAGCAAATATTGTTAAAATGTCTATGCTACCCAAAACAAGCTACATATTTAATGCAGTCCCTAGGAAATGCCAACAGCACTAGAACAACAACAAAAAAATCCTGAAATTTATATGGAACCAGAAAAGACTCCAAATTGCCAAAACAATTTTGAGAAAATCAGAGCTGGAGGTATCACAGTTTCAAACTTCAAGCTATATTACAAAGCTGTAGTTATTAAGACACTATGGTGCTGACACAGAAATAGACACCTAGATCAATAGAATGGAATTTAAAAAAAACCTCACAAATAAACCCACAGTTATATGGTCGATTAATCTTCGACAAAGCAGGGAAGAATATTTAATGGGAAAAAGACAGTCTCTTCAACTGATAGTGTTGGGAAAATTGGACAGCCACATGGAAAAGAATGAAACTGGACCACTTTGTTTGACCCTACACAAAGTAAATTCAAAATGGATTAAATACCTAAATGTGAGACTTGAAACCATAAAAATATTGGAGGAGAGCACGGGCAGTAATTTCTCTGACATTGGCTGTATTAAATGCTTTCCTAGTTTTTAATTCATAGTCGACAAAGTTAAATCAATTGGTGTCTGACTGATTTACTGAGGTCAGAGTCACAGTAATTCAGATCATTTTCTTGGGGTCATTCTCCTGTTCTTTTTCTTTTTGATAGTTAAAGTAGAATTCAAATCTGTGATTTCTGGTATAGAGCACATTCTTTACTGCTTCACTTGCTGTAATTTAAGGGTGATGATTTTTTTTGGAATGAGAATTGGGCTCATAGCAAAGGTCTTGAGCTTTGTCTTCACTTATTCTTTCCAATTTAAAATTTGCACAGTGTTGCTACATTCTCCCCTCTGGGAATGTAGAACTGAATTTTGGGCATCCGAGTTCCAAATGTTTGTAAGGGAGGGCCAAATATGTGAAAAATCTTGGTGCTTTGGGAGTAATTAAATATGGAATTGTGGAAGAATGTCCTCCAACAGTGAAAGAGAAAGATAGGTGCAGAATTCTAGTCCAGGTGATAAATCAGACTGCTGCTGTCTTTCTTTGTAGCTAATGCAGAGAACAGGAATGTAATTGTCATCTCGATGGGATGGGTTTGCATAAACATGACCTGAAAATGCTTCTAAGTGGATTCAGTGGTGTGTCACTGAAATTGTGGACCTGAGGTTGTTCAGTAGTGATCCTCTCTGTCTTACCAGTTTGTTTCAGGCATTACCAGAGAGTTTGCCTTGGTGGTTTTTAGTCCTTAGCATTAGCATAATATCTCTCAGACTGAGCAATATATTCGGTTTATATAAATATCTGTGTAACATTTTTATTAGCTATAGATCTTGATACAAACAAGGGTGTAGACCTTTTATGTGAGTTGCATTGCTTTTATGTGATTTTTTTTAAAAGAGCCATCTTTATTATATTTAGGGAATTTTAGAAGTACTACTTGATAATGAATTTATTACTTGCAGATTTGAATATTGGTAAAATAAAACGTTGACACATTTTAAAAAGTAGATATGCTCTACCACTGGCATTTCACATAGGCTGTTGGTGAAAATTTTGGCATGCTAGAAATTCTGAAAAGGTCTTATAAAAATACAAATCCTGTATTGTGAAATCCGTCTCTGTCTTTGCTCAAACTGAGAAATTTTGTGTGCATGTGTTTGAGAGAGCCTCACCTTCATGTCTTTCAGTGTGTTCACAGAGACTAATTAGCAAGGGAGTTTTGACATAATCAAGAATGAGCGTAGGCCACGGGTTGGCCGGGGCAAGAAATGACATTTATCAAATAATCATTGTCACGCCTCAACTTGCATCCTGCTGTTCTCAGGAAGCCAACCAAGATCTTGTGTGAAATAAACTGTAAAACAAACCAGTTGGCATGAATTTGCCTCTCAGCAAACAGTGCACACATGAACGCATTTTCTGCTTTCCTTATCCCTATTATAATAGTTTATTTTATAAAACAAGGGGGACTGGATATTTGGCAAGGGTCCACAGCCCTGCTGTGTCTGAGACTCTGTGCTCTTTTAAACCATTAATTTAATCACCAGAATGACTCTGCAAGGTGATGGGATTTGGCTTCCAAGAAATGTTTAAAGAGATTATGTAATTTGCTGATGGTCATACAAGTAGTAGGTGGTAAAGCATCTGTTGGAACTCAAGTCCTCTCCCCTAGAGATTTCTCTCGGACATCATTCCATTATCAGCCTAAGCTGATTTGTGCATTTATGCAAGCAGAAGTTTCTCTGTGTATCAGAAGGTCCATTTTACAAAAAAAGAAAGCAGCATAGCTCCTGGGAGGCAGGTGGGAGAGGCAGTTTTTGGACAAAGGATTTAACGTATAGTAGTAATATGCATTCAAGATTTATTCTCTTCCAGCATTGTGCATTGATTTGTCAGTACCTACTCAGAGCTTTGCCTCTGAAGATGATTCTCTGAGGAAAAAGAAAATCACCGCCCTTACTGTTTTTCCTCCATAGGCTGTATTGCTCGTACCGTAAGCTCACCAAATCAGCATCTGCTGAGAACTGATGACGTCATCAGTTGCTGTCTAGATCTGAGTGCCCCGAGCATCTCATTCCGAATCAACGGACAGCCTGTTCAAGGAATGTTTGAGAATTTCAACATCGATGGCCTCTTCTTTCCAGTTGTTAGTTTCTCTGCAGGAATAAAGTTAGTATTTCTTTGTGTTTTGGTCTGTGTCCCTTCTGACTTCTCATACTTAGAAGACTGCACTGCCACACTCTGCTACATTCTGCCTCCCTCCCTGGGGCATCTGTCCCCAGGACATTTTTCTTGTTCCTTGGAGGAAGAGGTAAGATTCACCCAAGAGGGGTGTCTTGGGAGGCCAAGTGCTTTCCAGACCGGTCTGTCTGCTAACCCTACCCTAAATCTGTGTCCAGAAATATTTCAAGCCCATTTAAGTTTACATGTTTATGTAATAAGGGAAAATGAACAATATTGCATAAGAAAATACCACTTATTTCCTTATGTTTCATTAATTTGCCTTTTCTTGTCATATTACCCCCCCCACTCGAAACCCCCTCATTTCTACAGAAACTAAATGGACTTTTTTGGTGGTTGTTGTTCATCAGGTCAAGCTATCTCCTCTCTGTGTTCCCCTCTACCAGTTGCACTTGTAAATTATCTTCTGTGATGACCTGAGTCAAGATGGTTTCCTCTTTTTGCTATCTTGCTGTTGCCAGATGGAAAGAGATAAATGATAATTCTTTGGAGTTCTACAAAGAGAACTTTAACAAGCGATGGTCTGTTGTGATAAGTGGCTACCCTGTAATCTCTTAATTTGTGTGTGTAGCTACCTCACAAGAATGGCTTATTAGGACTGGCCATCAAGTTACTCTGGTTATTCTTCCCATTATAATTCTATTCAGATGAATAAGTTGTGGTTATAGAAGCACCATATTGAAGAGGGGACAGAGAAAGCATGAAATATTATTTCATCGTGCACCAGAGACCTTTTACTGATGTGTTCATACAAATTATATTTCTTTCTAAACGCTTCTGAAGTATCTTAAAGTTTTTGTCTTCCTCATTTTTTGCCCTTTGCTTTTTCTTTTATTTACTTCATTATTACTACTATTATTTTTGGCCTGGAAGTGAATCACAAATTAGAAAAAGAATCGCAAGGAAAGCAGAAATTTTGATTTTAGTTTTATGAGCTGAGGGCCTGTGAAATTAGTATTGTTTAGCTGTGTTTCAAAAAGCATTGTTCAGTGGATCTTGTTTTAAATCATTTTTAATTAAAGGACCTTGATATGTAAATGATCTTAGTAAATTTAGTGAGGTGTTTTTAGTAAGGCTTTGTTGTTGTTGTGGTCAAAGAAGAAATGAGGTGACTTTCTTCCACAAAGGAAGTATCGTTTGAGTTCCCTTTAAAGAATTTCACTGGGAAGTTGGACATTGGAAAGTGACTTTGTCAGACCTCACGCAGTCCTGTAATTTTGAGGATCTAGATATTTAGATAATGTCTGCTCTCTCTCTGATGACTGTTGGGCCCCTGGAGACATTAAATGACCAATTACTCTGCACAGGCATTTCTCCTATAGGAATATGTGCTTTTACAGTCTCGCCAGTGAGTGAGAAGTTTTCACGGGTCCATCCATGTAATATAATCAGCTTTTCCTCCCACCGTGCTTTACCTTTTGTGCTTAGAGGCTCTTAGACTCCGCGGTGCCCATGCTATGATGATCCTCGGGGGGAAAGTGTGGCTTCTGATAAAATTACTTTTGTGCTAATCATTTATTCCATGTGTTTTGTTGATTAGGGAACTTTCAGTACCCCAGAGCTGTACCTGACCCTGACATGCATCCTTTGTAGGGTACGCTTTCTGCTTGGCGGGAGACACGGAGAATTTAAATTCCTCCCGCCACCTGGGTACGCTCCTTGTTACGAAGCCGTTCTGCCGAAAGAAAAGTTGAAAGTGGAGCACAGCCGAGAGTACAAGCAAGAAAGGACTTACACACGGGACCTGCTGGGCCCCACGGTCTCCCTGACGCAGGCCGCCTTCACGCCCGTCCCTGTGGACACCAGCCAGGTACCCGGAGCACGCGTAATGACGGCTGTTCGTACCGTCGTCCTCTTGGGCTGGTGTTCTGATGCGCAGTGGCTTTCGTACTTTCTTAACCATAGCCCACAGGAACACATCTGACAATCATACAGTTCATATGCAGCATCAAAGAAAGTCTTCTAAAATAATTCTGAGCTTTGTCAGACCCAGTCACCGATTTTCTATTCAGTTCTGTATTTTGAAGAGTGATCTCAAGCCACTACCTTGCTGTCACGATGCACTAATGTGGGTCCCAGTCAGAGGAATGCATGCTAATTTTAAGTTGCGCTTTTTATATATGGTGGACGTGGAGTTTATTTCTTCAGCCGTCTAGATACACTATTATTTTGAAGCACGTTAATGGACTTTTATCTTAAGTAGAGACTGAGATCCTGGGCTGTGGAGTCAAAGCGCCTGGGATCGCTCGCCTGCTTGGGGACCTTGAGGAAGTCATTCTTCTTGTCGGCTGGGTTGCTAAGAGTATTCTCGACAGAGTTCATAAATAACAGATTAGCACGGTACTTTGCAAATAGGCACCTGAGAAGTGTGGGTCCTTATTCTGTTCTGTTTCATAGATGTGAACACATCTTCACATTGACATTGAATTAAATAGCTAGTTGCCTTATCTTGATGCTGACGTAACTTTAGTAAAGATCAGTTATGCAGAGTCTGTGAAGATCTAAGAGATTGCCTCTGAAGTCTAAAGTAGAGTTAGCACCAGACCTCAGAAGGTTCAGTTGTTGAGCAAATACTTGTTAGCTCCTTGAATCCTGTTTTCTGTCTTGTCATGCTGGCCTTTTCTATTATTGAGTGAAAGAAGCAAGCTTTGTTCATGGCTAAAATTCAGTGTGTCGTTCGTTGCTACAAGATGGCAGGATATGGGTAGTGCTACCAAAGTTTACTGGTAAACACGAGTAGGAAGCCAGAAATGGACTGGAATGGACGATTGGATTATGCAGTGAGAGCGCATTGAGGATTTCCTATGACACAGATTATCTCCACTGTTGTGGGAAAAGGGAGCACTGATAGTCTGCTCCCCGGGGAGGTTTTCTCATCAGGGGACGTTGGGCAGCCGTAGCTCTCTGCGCAGGGACTGGCTGCGGGGTGCACCTGAGTGCATTGCGAAATACCCATAACCAACCGCTGACCTCGAAACCACTCATGCTCTTTCTGAAGAGGTCATTAAACTTCCTTGAATGAGAACATGTAAAGGTTGCTTTCCTTAGAAGCTTATTCTTGGAAACCACTAGAAGTAACAGAGCAGAGTCCAGGGAAAGACATGAATCACTGCAAATGTTCACAGGCTCAAAGAGCCGGTGGATTATACTTTGGTGAGTGAATTGCCTTCATTCTGGCCTGTGTCATGTGTGTAATGGCCAGTTTAGTTGAAGAACTGTGGGGTGATTTCTCTTTTTAAGTGATGCATGCTCTGATGCTTATGCCCCACAACCATGAAGACATTGTTCTTCATGGTGACTGTCCCCACCACACCCATGTGTTCCTTCGTCCCAGCTTTTATTCATAAATTCCCTTGGGAACCTAAACTGTCCCACCCAAAAGTCCACAAATTACCCCAACAGTTTTTAGATATACCTCATTATATTTTTATAACCATGTTAGAAGGGTTAGAAGCTGGTGATATTATTATCATCTTAACGGTTTACAGTGGTTTTATTTGCTTCAATTCCCAGTGAGGACAATTAGCATGGTTTTATTGTGTTTGCTTCTGATGTGTGATTTCTTATTTTAGATCGTGTTACCTCCTCACCTAGAGAGAATAAGAGAAAAACTGGCAGAGAATATCCACGAACTCTGGGTTATGAATAAAATCGAACTTGGCTGGCAGTATGGTCCGGTACGTGATCTTGAAATTTATTTTCAGATTTGTTAATACATCTTTCTAAAAACATAACTTTTTCTCACTCATCCTGCTGTGTGGTGACATGAATCGATTGGATTGATTTTTTTCTCCCTACACATTAGTTTTTGTTCAGTTTTTCTTTCCAAGAGGGAATGACATTATTGGAGTGTTCGTTGAAGGATGGCCCAGTTGCTCAGACAACTGAAAAGTTGTCTTTCTTGAGGCTGAAAGTTACATTTTTAAATCAAGCTTAACATACACAGACAATAGGCATTGACTTCTAAGCCCCTGAGGCGGGGAAAAAATCTCATTGAAATTGAAAGTGAAATCTGAAAATGGAAAGAAATTAGTCATTTTCCTTTTTCTTTATCTGGTGCTTTGCTTCTTTTAGTCTTAACTGTGTGTAGCAGTCAGTACAGGGCCTGTGGGCAAAGGGCCACAATTGGTTCTATAGATGGAAGACAGGCTGAGACAAAATGATTGAATTAATTTCCAAGTTATTATTTAAAGATCTTAGGGGGCACCTGGGTGGCTCAATTGGTTAAGCATCTGACTCTTGATTTTGACCCAAGTCATGATTTCAGGTTTGTGGGATTGAGCCCCATGCTGGGCTCCATGGTCAGCAGGGAGTCTGCTTGAGATTCTCTCCCTCCCTCTCTGCCCCTTCCCCATGCTTGCTCTCTCTCTCTCAAATAAATAAATAAAATATTTTAAGAAAATAAAAATCTCGGACGCTTGGGTGGCTCAGTCATTAAGCATCTGCCTTCAGCTCAGGTCCTGATCCTGGAGTTTTGGGATCAAGCCCTACATTGGGCTCCCTACTTGGCAGGAAAGCCTGCTTCTCCCTCTCTTATTCCTCCTGCTTGTGTTCCCTCTCTTGCTGTGTTTCTGTCAAATAAATAAATAAAATATTTTTAAAAATAAATAAATATGAGAAGTGCCCGTATGAGGCTCACTGATTTTGTTAAGATAAAGGAATGATTTGCAGTATCTGAGAGTTACTCAGAGTGGCTGAGTGATCGGCTGAAATCACCATGGGGACTAGATCCATCAGTCATGTTGTCTGTTGACATCTCTCGTCCATTGGGCTCTAAACACATGGAATTACTACACAGTAAAACTCGGTCAGCACTACACCATTCTTACATAGACTGCATTTCAGTGTATGAAACATTTTTGGGGTGCCTACCATGTGCAGGCGTGTTCTAGATGATGGGAATACATCAAAGAAGAAAAGAACAAAATCCTTCTTTTCTGTGGTCTTACATTCTAGTACTAGGAGAGAGACCGTAAACCAGCAGGTGACTGTCTGGTTATGCCGGCAGGTGGAATTTGTTACGGAAGAAAATCAAAATGTAGGGTGAGTGGGCAATGGCCATATTGGGAAAAGGGACAGAATGAACCTGGCTGAGAAAGTAAGATTTAAGCAAGCACTGGAGGAGGCCGAGGGGGCGAGCATGTGGGTGTCAGGGCGGAGCATCGTGGACTCTGAGGCCAAGAGCTATACTGAACAGAACTCGGGGCCCAGATAATGCCAGGTTTTACCACTGATCATAAACATCAGCGTGCCTGGGGGCCTATAGGAGAGCAGCTTTGTGGGGTGATGAGCTGAGCCTTCCTTCTTGCCTTCCCCCTTCATTTTCCTGTCATGCAGTTGGATTGCCTTTGCTGGTGTCTGAAATTGGACATGATTATTATGAGAATTTTCTGTCCCATTTCAGGTTAGAGATGACAATAAGAGACAACACCCATGTCTGGTGGAGTTCTCCAAGCTGCCTGAACAGGAACGCAATTACAACTTGCAGATGTCGCTTGAGACCCTGAAGTGAGTTTCTTACCTTCTCCTGTTTTCTGATCTGCCTGATCTGAAACAAACAAGGTGTCAATACAGTTTAATTCAGTTAGAATTACAGTAATTAACTCAGAACATTTCATAATGTGCAGGTGGAATGCATCAATATTTTTGGGAATTAGACTTTTGACCCTGTGATTTTATATCTTTATGCTTTATAAAGTATTTAATGGAGAGCATTCTGTGGATATTTGGGGCATTACAGAATACAAGGGCTCTGTGATCAGGTATAGTGCTACTCGCTGTGTGGGCCAAGGACCAGGTAGTAAGTGTTGAGAAACTTTTATACCAATTTACGAGAAACATTTTGTGTCTTACTGAATCTCATAATTTATACAATTTAGGCTTATATTTTATATATCTTCATTTAAAAATTTTAATTTTCTCTAGCAAGCTTTATTGTATTTTATTAGAGACTCAGACCACAAGAGGCTGGAAATTCAAAAAAAAATGGCTTTTTGTCACAGATAGTTTGAGAAACACTGCTCTAATATATTTTAAAAAGATGCTGTGTTACAATAATTGTTTTTCTTGCTGCTGGATTTTTCAGTGCCATGAATCTCTAATATGGGACGGAATCCGCTTATGTTATTTTCCAAACTTATTTAACCATACCATCTTTTTTTTTCCAGAGAGTACCTCAGGACCCTTTGCCTGAGGAACACACTTTGAGAAAAGTTACCTTAGACAATTTGCATGTGATCTTTAAAGGCAGATACGCTTCTCAGTGACACTGCCAATTACACTCAGGAAATTTGCCATTTACCATTGCAAATGACAGAATGAGGTGGAGTAAATCAAATGAAGGATAATAATTTTAAATTTTATTATGAAAAGTTTAGAAAAAGGCCACCTTTTTGTAACTGACGGTGGCTCCGTCAGTTAGGCATCTGACTCTTGATTTTGGCTCAGGTCATGATCTGGGGCGTAGAGTGTGTTTAGGTTCTACTAGTAATTTGAAAAGAAAGAGAAACATACACAAATCAAATAAATTGAGAACCTCCCAGAGATAAAAATCGACAGAGCTCGCCTGTGATGAAGAAATGCATAATGCATAGCTATGACTTGTACAGCCTATGTTTAGGATGCCCTGCCTCCCTTTGTATTCTTGGTGGGAGGCTTGTACATTTCAGTAAGTGACTCATAGCAGCTCACCATTTGCTCATCTTTTACAACAAAATGTTTTGTTGAAAGGTCATGGTCCAAGATAATTATGTTCAATTTGCAGTGCATTCCCTATAATTTTAGTGATTGGCAACTAAGCCAGCTATTGCAAAGGACAAATCTCAGGGAGCAGGGGAGTGGAGTTTTGTTTTTTTTTTTTTTGCATTATTTGCATAGTGTGTGGATTCTGACTATATGTAATCTGAGCTCATTCCTGAGAGCTACTGGTGGCTGGTTTGATTAATCATCACAGTGCATGTACCCTGGTGCTGTTGCCCATGGTGAATGCTAATGACCTTGTCCATGAGCTAATCCTCAAAGTTTTATGATTTTACAATGAGCTGATTTAACCTATTTCTTTAAAATTTAAAGTAGACCTACTTCTCCAAAATTCTGCACTTAGCCCAGTCTCAGTAGTAGAGAGGAAGCATGGTAGTTTCTTTCTGTATTTCAGTCAGGGCCTTGTGTAGTTGGTAACATTCAGAGCAGAGTAAGTTAGAACACAGGCTCTGGTGTTGGATGGTATGGGGTCAAGGACTTGCTGCTCCAAAGGGAGTTTTAGATTTTCCAAACCTTGGATTTTCTTCTGTCAGTGAAATGGGGTCATAGTGTATCTACGTCATGGAATTGTGCTGGGGACTAAATCCTACAATACTGATCAAGCTTGGAGCACTGCAAGTCTGACACACTCCATGAAAATATCATGGGAAAGATCAAAACTTTAGTCATCTGAATTCTGATGAGTGCCCAGGAACTAATATGCAAAAGATTACTCCAGAATATTTCTTATTTTGGACTGAAGGGCGATTTCACTTGAATGTGAGTTTTAGACGCTCTGTCTGTGATTCAGATTCCCTGGTCATCTGTGTATCACAGAGTACTGAAAACGTCCAGCACCCTCTCAGGACAACCCAGTGTTTCCAATAGGCCTGTCAGCCCAGTCCCCAGTTGAGCCAGGGTCACTCAAGTTTTAATCTGCTTTACTTATAGTAGTTTCTGAATTCCAGATCTTAATTTTTTTTTTAAGATTTTATTTATTTGACAGAGAGAAACATAGCCAGAGAGGGAACACAAGCAAGGGGAGTGAGAGAGGGAGAAGCAGCCTTCCGCCGAGCAGGGAGCCTGATGTGGGACTCAATCCGGGAACTCTGGGATCATGACCCGAGCTGAAGGCAGTCGCTTAACCAACTGAGCCACCCAGGTGCCCCCAGATCTTAATTTTTGAATAAATGATTTAGGTATAGGAAATGAATGGTACGGTGATTTTTAACCAACGTCTCATTTACTTTCATAGAACCTTTCTTTGGAAGTTAAGAAAAATAGAGCAAGACCGGAACAGTATTTTTCTTCTGGTGAAGTAGTTTTTTTTCTTAAAAAAGATTTTATTCATTTATTTGTCAGAGAAAGAGAAAGGAAGCACAAACAGGGAGAGCTGCAGAGAGAGGGAGGAAGAGGCTCCCTACTGAGCAAGAAGTCCTGTGTGGGACTCAATCCCAGGAACCCGGGATCATGGTCTGAGCTGAAGGCAGATGCTTAACCAACTGACTCACTTAGGCATCCCTGATCAAGTAGTTTTTCCCCTAAAATTGTTTGTGGATAGTGCGATGTGTTTGTATACATATGTAGGGAGGGGTGGGAGGTATAAGGACACAGGGACATCAAGGAGAGCAATAGGGGAAGGAGAAAAGTGGTTAAGGAAGAGGTATGATTTTTGTCTAAAAGAGCAGGTTTTCCTCCTACCTTTGTGCTTTATTCTTTTGTTGTGTGTGTTTTCAGTTTCATGCTGGTTAGGTTTCCCTGATCTCTAAAAGAATCCTGTTGTGATTCTTTTTTTTTTCTAATATATAATTTATTTTACTTTATTTTTTCAGTGTTCTAAAATTCATTGTTGATGCACCACACCCAGTGCTCCATGCAGACTGTGCATAACTGTTGTGATTCTTGACATTGAGGCCTGGGCTCATGCCTCTCTCTGTTGCCCCATCTCTAGGCATTCTTATCACACCCATAACTTAAGTACCACACAGTTGCTGACAGCTTCCTAAATGTGCATCTTTACCCCAGACTCCTGCTCCGTGTGTGTTCCGTTCCTTCGCTGGTATTTCCTGGATGCATCTGAGGCAGCTTGACCCGCAGCCTTAGGTTCCCTATGAATGGCATCTCCATTCATCCCACTGCACAGGGCAGAAACATGGGACTCATCCTGGACTCTTCCTTATGCTTGATCCTTGCCTCCAGCCCATCACTGGATGCAGCCCATCACCAGGTCCTCCCCAGTGTGTCTTCAGTCTGCCCCTCCCCCATGCCCACAGTCCTCCTCTTGGTCCGAGCCACCAGTCCATGTCTCCTAGACTGTCCTCACTGTTCCCCCCACTGACTTTCTTCCAGCTCATTCTGTGGACAGCCAGCGTTCATGCACCTGCACCTGGTCCTTCACAAACATGGTGCTGGAAACCATCCACTGCCTTCCCATTGCATTCATCACTTGAGCCTGCACAAGCCGTAGGGGATCTACACCTCCCACTTCTCAGAGTATCGGCCCAACTGCTGTCCTTGTTCACTGTAGTCCATACCCTGTGGTCTCTTCCCTCCAGTGACTCACATATTTTACTGCCTCTTCTATGCTGTTTCTTTAGCCTGAAAACTTCTTTGCTGCCACTTAGATGGGCCCCTCCCTACTCTTACTTCCTATTTCTGCATAAGTGTACTTCCTGGATGACACCTTCTCCACCCCCTTCTCCCCTTCTCTTATAACACCTTGTAATATTTTTTTTAATCACTCTCACTACCATTTTTTAATACTATTCTCTGGGGTTATTTAATATTTGCCTTTCTTATTAGACTGTAAGCTACATGAAGGTAATGATTTTTTAAATATGATTTTTCCACATGATTTTATTTTCTAACTCCCCATCCTATACCTACTTTTCTTAAAGACTTTATTTATATGTGAATTTTTTTAAAAAAAGATTTTATTTATTTGACACAGAGCACCAACAGGGGGAAGGATTGAGGCAGAGGGAGAAACAGGCTCCCCACTGAGCAGGGAGCCCGATATGGGTCTCGATCCCAGGGCCCTGAGATCATGACTTAAGGGAAGGAAGATGTATAACCGACTGAGCCACCCAGGTGCCCCTAAGGAGATACATTTTTAACTTACCAGTTGACAAAGTTTAAGCAGTTTGAGAACTGTCTGGAAGAAGGCAATGTCATACACAGCTGGTAGGAATGTAAATTACTACCAGCTCTCTAGACATTTGGCAATATTTGTGAATCTTTAAATGTATGTACTCTATGAGCCAGTAATTCCATGTGTAGGAATTTTGAACCTGTAGATGAATGATATAGTAGATGTATTAAATGTATGAGGTTATTCATTGCAGCATTGTTTGTAATAACAAAAGACTATGAACAAAGAACTGGGTGAAAACATTATGGCACATCCAACTAATGGAGTACTTCAGAGCTATTGAAAAATAAACCAGCTTTATATGAAAGAACTATATCAGAGTTATAGTGTAAGGTCCAGATAGAAAATTGTAGAGAGCTGTCTCTTGTATGTACCCATTGTATAAAAGGAGAGAAAAGAAACAATATGCATGCCTGCCCATGTGCACATGTGTGTACACACACACACACACACACACAAATTTTTGTTAGTATTTGCACACACTGGAGCAGGATATTCAAGAATCAGTAGCAATCAGTGCCTTTAGGAAAAGAAACGGGACTACATGGAGGGGAGTGGAGAAGGACTTACTATTTAATATACTGCTTTCTGTAATAATTGAAATATCACATGATTTACAGATTACTCCAAAGTAAATGATTTATAAATAAATGTTGTTCTTTGCCTTAAGGGCAATTTCTGTTCTCCTTTGAAGGCAGAATGTTATACCTGATTCTTATCTGCCATTATGTTGGATTGTTCTGGAGATGGAGAAGGAGTTCTTGCAGCTTATCTCTGGTTTGGTTTTCCAGGACTTTGCTGGCATTAGGATGTCATGTGGGTATATCAGATGAGCATGCTGAAGAAAAGGTGAAAAAAATGAAGCTGCCTAAGAAGTAAGTTGAATGTCTAAGCAATATTAAATAGTCTCTGCATTGATTCAGTCATGCATTCAATTACTTGGGTGCAAATGGATTTTTCCAAACTATTTGCACCCAAAGAACTCTTGGTGGACACCTACATGACTTGTCCAAAGAGGAAACAAAGCTCAGAAAATTTGGGGGGTATGTTATAAAAAGTGTGTTGTTTTCCTTGTATGTAGGTATGTGTGAACACTCAGTGCCTATACCCCTAACTGCTTATGGCTGGCTTTCCACTTTTCACCAAAAGATATTTTTATAATTTAATTTGATTTTTTTTAAAGATTTGTTTATTTGAGAGAGAGAAACAGAGACAGAGAATGCAAGAGGGGGAGAAGGGGCAAAGGATAGGGAGAGAGAGAACTTTAAGCAGGCTCCATGCCCATCACAGAGCCTGACGTGGGGCTTCATCTCACAACCCTGAGATCATGACCTGAGCTGAAACTGAGTCAGATACTTAATTGACTGTACCACCCAGGCATCCCTAATTTAACAAAAACAAAAACAAAAACATTTTGGGAAGAGTTATAAAGTTGGTAATATTGTTCCCATTTTAAGTTGAGTAAACTGAGGCCATGAATGCTATGGGACTGATTTTACCTGCTGGGCTATAACATCTGTCTGTGATCCTCTTGCAGTTCTCAAAACTTCGGCTTTCTTAGCTGCTAACAGGTGATACCTTTTTTGAGTATTAAATGAGGAAGTGCTCAGCAAATGAATGCTGTTTCATGTTATTATTTTTGTTTTGTTTTAATTTCCAGGGCTTATGCCTTATAGATAGCGGGTCTGGCCATGTGTTAAGTAATTAGCTCATGAGCATAAAGCAAAACAGCCACCCCATACCATCCATCGGACATGCTGGCCTCAAGTTACCCTGATAAACATAAAATCAAAAGAGAAATCGTGAGCTTGCCCTAGAGGTGCCAATTTAGGCAAGTACTCTAGTTCAGCAAACAGTGTTACTTAGGCATTCTGTTAAAAAATGTGTAAAAGCTGTGTTATTACCTAGCATATTTTTGGGTTCTAAAAGTTTTCTTCAAAAGGTTAAGCACTTCCTTTGGATGTTACTGTATGGCGTTTTCACATATTTACATTTTGAGATGACACTTCTATGTCAATTTTGAGTGTCACTTATAAAAGTAGATCCACCGTGACTGCCTATGTAGCATCATCTATTTAAAACTATATATAAACATTGATAATGGTTTTTGCATCATTTTGTTTTTCTCTTTGAATTGCATTTCCAATTCATTTCCTTCACAAAAATGTTACCCTACTAAAATATGTTTTGATTGATCACTCTATCATACTTCTTTATAACTAAATCTAAATTGGTTTTTTGTTTTGTTTTGTTTTCTGTGTTCACAGTCAGTAAACGTTGGCATTTTCCTTCTGAGGTATTACAGTTATTTGGTATACAAGTGTTCAACATAAATTCTTTTTTGATAAAATCAATGTAAAAAGGAAGATTTTGTTGGAAATAGTGCATAAGGAAATGGATTCAGCTATTCTTTTTCAATTTATATCATATACCCGTGTATAAACATTTATTGATAGAAAGAGACAAGCTCGGGTTCATTTGCAGTCTTTGTGTACATAGATAAAGAAGTTTTTCTTAAAAGGTCATTCAGTTCAAGGAAAAAAGTGTTGAAAGAATGAAAGAAAGAAAAAAATTGTTCAGTTCTGTGTTCATCTTCAGAAATCATGTTTGATGACCTATCACTTGATGACTCAGTCATGTCCGTCTCAGTTTTTTATTATTAAAATATTTTATTTATTTATTTGGAGAGAGAGAGAGCATGAAAGGGGGAAGGTCAGAGGGAGAAGCAGACCTCCTACTGAACAGGGAGCTGGATGCGGGACTCAATCCCGGGACTCCAGGACCATGACGTGAGTGGAAGGCACACTCTCAACCACCTCGTTGAGTTTTTTAAAAGCAAAATATTAGAAACTACCTTACTTGGGAAATAATTTATTATATTCTTATTAAAGTCACTCACTATCTCGGTTTTTTTTGGTAATTATATCATAAGGCATTATTAAAATGAAAAACAACAAAACTAGTAGTTATATCTGTTACTCATTCACTTAGCGGTACTTTACTAAACCTGGTGTACGTAAGGATAAGAGAGTGGAAATACTAATTTCAGGTTACCTTTGCAAGCATAATATAGTTAAGGAACTATTATGTGCTCTGTGTGTGTGTGTGTGTGTGTGTGTGTGTGTGTGTGTGTGTGTGTATCTTGTCAAAACTTTGGGGCAAAGTAGTCAGTCGGAAAAGTATGAAAACATACTGTATGATTCCATCTATATGACATTCTGGAAGAGGTAACACTATAGAGTTCGTGAAAATATCAGTGGTTACCAGGGATTGAGAAGTAGGAAGAGATGAATGGTCAGAGCACAGAGGATTTTTAGGTCAGTGAAAATATTTTGTATGATACTCTCATGACTAGATAGTATCATTATACATCAGTTTAAACCCATGAAATGTACAATGCCTAATGTAAGCCAGAGGCTTCAGATGATAATGATGTCTAGAGGTAAGCTCATGACTTGTAACAAATGTACCACTTTGCTTGGAGAATGTTAATAATGGGGAAAGCTTTGTGTGTGGAGGCAGAGGATACACTGTATCTTCATCTCACTTCTGCTGTGAACATAAAATTCTTCCAAAAAAATAGTCTTAAAAATAAACAACCCTCACGGCTGGGGTCAGAATTTAGCTTATTCAGCTGAAGGAATTCATTTGCCATAAAATCTAATTGATAAAACCAGTTTTCACTGTGAAAGCCGTCAGTTTAAATAGAATTATCTTTGATTGGAAAATATCTGGCTTCCTTTTTCTGTTGAAGTAAATGGGTTAATGTATGTTCCTCTGCTAGCCACCAAATTTACAGATCAATTCTGATCTGTAAATCTGAGATAAATAGAAACCAAATGATTGATCAATGGACACATAGAGCATAGGGTTTGCAATAAGTCAGTCCTATTGAGGGGTGGATTAAAATGCCTTTTATTTGTGTTGCTTTTAGTAGTTCTGCATTATTTGGAAATAGATGGGGAAATACACATTAAATGGTCATTAAATGAAAACTACTCACACCTGCAGGTAGTCTGTACTACATCTCAATTTTCTATGAGATACCATCTCATTATTTATTGCCAAAAAATAAGAAATTTGGTAATAACAAGGAATGATGTAGATGTAGATCCACACAAGTCTAAAAGGTTGGAAATTATTTACAATCATTTTTAAAGCAGTTTAGCATAATTGTATAAAATTAAACATTTGCACATCTAGTTGCACAGCAGTCACTCCAAGAGATATGCCCTAGAGAAGGTCCACACCAACAAACATGAAACATTTGTATTACCATAAAAATAAGGGAGAGGAGTAGGAGCTAAATACTCAGTAGGAAGATGGATTAAGTTGGCTATAATCCCATAAAACTAATAAATTATAGTCATAAACGGCAACATAGATGAACCTAAAAAATAATGTTGGGGATGGATAAAAATATATCCCACATGGCTCTATAATACTACATTTAAGATAGTAAAATTTATTTATATATAATATATATGTGTGTGTGTATGTGAGGACACAGAGATAGATTCAGTGGCCTTAATAATAATATTCTAATTCTTATCATGGTGGTGAATTAATGGAATGCATTTTATTATAATGCTTTAAAGCATCTTCTTTCATGTCAAGAATAGTTGTTTTGTTTTGTTTTGTTTTTTTAAGATTTTATTTATTTGACAGAGAGAAACACAGCCAGAGAGGGAACACAAGCAGGGGGAGTGAGAGAGGGAGAAGCAGGCTTCCCGCTGAGCAGGGAGCCCGATGTGGGGCTCGATCCCAGGTCTCCGGGATCATGACCTGAGCCGAAGGCAGTCGCTTAACCAACTGAGCTCCCCAGGTGCCCCAAGAATAGTTTTTTTTTTTTTTAAGAAATAAAAATACAACAGGGACAAATCCAAGTGCATCAGTTATCACAATAAATGCAAGTAGATTTCTTTTTTCAGGCAAGATACAGAGATTGTCAGATTGGATTAAAAAGATAACTCGTGTTTTACACACCCACAAAAGATAATACCCACCTTTGGGAGATACATCAGTAAATTTAGAAAACTGGAGCTATTCTATACTCCAGCAATTGCACCACTAGGTATCTATCCAAAGAATACAAAAATGCTGATTCAGAGGAATACGTGTGCCCTGATGCTTAAAGTAGCATTATCTATAATAGTCAAATCATAGAAGGAGCTCAAGTATCCATCACCTAACGAATGGATAAGGAAGATGCGGCGCATATAAGCAATGAAATATTACTTAGCCATAAAAAAGAATGAAATCTTGCCATTTGCCACAGTATGGAAAGAATGGGAGAGTATTATGCTAAGTGCAATAAGTCAAAGAAAGACCAATACCATGTGAGTTCACTCACATGGAATTTAAGAAAGAAAACAAATGAGCAAAGGGGGAAAACAGAGAGGCAAACCAAGAAAGAGACTCTTTACTCTTTACATCAGAACAAACTGATGGTTGCCAGAGGGGAAGTGGGTGAGGGTATGTCCAGGCTAAGAAGGTGATGGGGATTAAGGTTGAGATGAGCACTGGGTGTTGTATGAAAGTGTTGAACCACTATATAGCGTAGCCAAAACTAAATATTCCACTCTATGTTATCTGGAATTTAAAATAAAACTTAAGTTCGAATGTAGAAGAATTGAAACTAATGAGAACTTGATGAACCAAGAAATATTACTCAAAAGGAGACTGCAGTCTCCTTGTTATCCATTGCCCCATAAAAAACAAAATAGCTCTGAAAACAAAATTAAGAGGTCACTCTATAAGGATTTAAAAAACCCAAGCATTGTACTGTAATTTCTCACATATGCACTGAGTAAAATAGCTTCAAGAAGTCAAAATATCAATAGATTTCCCAAAATAGACAAATGTGCAGTCATAGTAATAACTCATAACACAACTCTCAGAAACTGATATGTGCAACAGACAAATATTAATGAAGATGAATAAAAATTTAAATTCCTATAAATGAAAATGTTGACATATATAGAACACTATACACAAGGAACATACTTACAATTTAACACATATGACATGAGGACATTGTTGTCATAAAGATCATATTTATTGAATCACAAGGACTAACAGCAACAACCAAAAAATATATATGTAAAGCCATGACATATTTAGAAACATTACAATGTAGTTCTAAATAACTCATGAATCAAATTGTATCATCAGGAGAATTTGAAAACACAAGAAAAGGAAGAAATTGTATCAAAACATATGAATTGCTTATACAGAATACTACTTGGAGAAAACATTTCATAAGCAGGGAAAAAACAACTGGAAAGACAGATAAAGGAAAAAAGGTTTCTTTTACCAATTTTAGAGGTATTTTCAGGAGAGCAAGCAAAATGTAATTGAAGCCAAAATCTTCTGAAGTTAAATGATATGGACAGTAGTGTAGAGTAATACGGAAACTGAGTCAAGAAGAAAGAAAATGTTATTAGAGTTATAGCTGTTAAAGGGATTGTATTAGTTTAAAATTATCGTGGTACATTTAGAAAAAAATACGAAATGTTTTACTTATAAGCATAGGAACTCAGCAAGCAATAATCCGAGAAAACCTTCTTAACCTGATAAGAGGCCAACAGCAACCAATAATCTAGAAGACAAATCTCAAAAGTTTTTCCTTTAAGATTCAAGAATGAGATAGTATAACCCATTATTATCTGTTGTATTCAACACAGCCAATGCAATGAGATAAGAAAAAAAGTATGACTACTGGAAAGAAAACAAACTGTCATTAATAAAAGGTTATTATTACATGGAAAACTCAGTAGAATCTACAGAATTATTTGTTAATAAAATCAGTAATATTGCTAGATATCTTTTAAAATACCATTTAGAAAGTCATATACAAATGCAAAAAGAAATATACAATCCTTAATATCTAAGACAGATGAGAAATCTAGGAACAAATCTAACAAAAGAGGAACAGAGCTCTGTGGATATGCATTCAGTAGGGGCTGGGCTTTGTTTATTACAATGACCCCAGTTTCTAAAATGCCTGGTACAGGTGTGACATCAACAACATGACTCAGATGTTCCTCCTTTTTATCCCCCTTTTTAATCCATCCATACATAAACAGGAGCATCTTTGTGGGCGTTTCCACACTTTGCACCTTACCCCAAGGGGCCCAAGAGGAATCTCACTTACCAGTGTAGATGTTCAGAGACAGACAAACTCCATAGAAACTCTGGGACCTGAGTAGCTGGTAAAACTGCCTGAACCGCTCTTCGGGTTAATGGGCAAGAATTGGATGAGTGCTGAACTGAGCAAGCACTCACTGATCACAGAGAACTTGTAGAAATCCAGCCTTCCAAAGGTAGATGCCAAAACACAGTTGAAGAGGAAAGCAAAAGGAAAATATGACTTTAGTCATAGTGAAAGTGGCAAGAGAAATTTTCTAGGTAATGCCATACCTCCAAGAAGGAGGCTTTGGGGGCTGATTTATCAGTAGAGGTGACCTCTCCTGCAGGAAAGAGGCAGGTGGTGAGAGAGGATTCCATTTTATCATTTGGCAGAATACAGCTAGAGAAACCTGTTTCTGTCCACCAGCACCCAGAGTACTACGGTGGGAACTTAGTCATGAGAGCTTTGGAAGGATTTTGGGAAAGAGGTAGGTAAGAATTGCAAACAGTCTTTCTTGAAGAAAGTATGCCCTCAAGCCTTGGGGAATTACATGCTCTATCCCATCTCCCTACCAGGTCCATGGGCATCCCCAACTCACTAAGTGTTAGATCCATACTTCCCCCAACTCTGCCAGCTGTGTATGTCCTCCTGAGTATGTCCAGAAGAGCAGGCTTCATGAGATGGGGAGCATGCTTATAATACGGGCCACACTTGGTGGGCAAGGGAGAATCCACAAACTTGAAATATAGCACACCCCTCTGGGGGGGAATTTTTTTCTAAAAGCCTGCCCAGCAAGCTGTAAGAACCGGAGAAGACACAGAGCTAATTAAGAGGGTCTTGGCTACTTCAAATGCAAAAGCAAAAATGCATACCTACAAGTAATATGAAAAATCAAGGAAATGGGACATCACTTAAAATAATTTTCCAGCAACCAAGGTCAAAGGTATAGACTATTACAATCGGATAAAGAATTCAAAATAACTGTTGTGAAGAAATTCAACAAGCTATAAGAAATCTCAGAAAGAAAATCCAGTGAAATTGGGAATAAAGTTAATGAACAGAAGGAGCTCTTTACAAAGCAGTTGAAATTCTAAAAAAGAACCAAATGGAAATACTGGACTTGAAGAAGTCATAGAATGACATGAAGAATGTAGAGAAGAACATCTGTCTCAGGGCAGTTCAGGTGGAGGAGGAATAATGGCTTGGAGTTTATGAATATAGGATTGACATAGTTAGAAGAAGGGCAGGAACTAAGTTTAAAAAGAGCAAAGAGAGCCTTAAAGAAGTACTCAGATTCTATCAGAAAAGCAAATATTTGAATGACCATGCTCTAGAAGTAGAAGGAGCAGAGTTCATCTAAAGAAATAATAGCCAAGAACTTCCCAAACCTGGGGAAAGACTTGCATGTACAAGCCCATGAAGCTAATGGCATCCCCTGTTATCTCTGTGTAAAAAGACCTTCTCCAAGGCACATTTTAATGAAACTGTCAAAAAACAACCATAAAGAATCTTGAAACCAGGGGAAAGAAAAAGAAAGTAACTGACAAAGGAGCCCCCATTAGGCTATCAGCAGATTTCTCAACAGAAACTCTTACAGGCCAGGGGAGAGTGGAATGATGTATTCAAAGTGTTGAAGGATAAAACTTGCCAGCCAAGAATACTCTATCTGGCAAGGTTATTCTTCAGATATGAGAGAGAAATAAAGGCTTTCCCAGACAAAAGCTGAGGGGGTTCACTGCCTCTAGACCTGCCTTGTAAGAAATGCTGGAAGGAATTCATGCTGAAATAGGAAGGCGCTAACCCAAGAATATAGCATCCTCTGAAAGCTAACAGCACACTGGTAATGGGGGAAAACAAGTCCAGAAGGATTTTTAATGAAATGTATATTATACATTAGGAAAACTATACTCAAATAGCCTGTTTTCAAATAGGAAATGCAGCATGTAATTCAAATGACACTCTGAGTCTATTGCATCCTTAAATCTGAAATGGGTCTCTTAGAGGCAGCGTGTAGTTGGATTTTTTGTTTTTCCATCCGACCATTCTGTGCCTTTTGATTGGAAATTCAATCCATGTACATTTAGAGTAATTGTTGATATGTAAGAACTTAGTAATGGATGTTTTTTGGAGGGCAGGAGGGTAAGGGGATGGGTGAACCTTGTGGATGTTAAGGAAGGCACATATTGCATGGAACACTGGATGTGGTATATAAATAATGAATCTTGGAACACTGAAAAAAATAAAATAATATTTAAAAAAAACAGCTGAATATAATGTGAAATGTATGATTCATTGTAATTCTCTTCCCCCTTTCTACTTACTCCTCAAAACAAGCAGGCAATTGAAGAGTGTAACATATTATCATCAACACTTAAATTCATTAATCTTCCAACTTTTATTGTAAAATGAAGCTCTTGACCCACTGCATAGTTGGATGGACACACTCCATTTTCTATAGAGACAAAGAAAAATGCCGTAGAAAGAATCCACTTGGAGAGCTGGTGATTGCCAATTTCTGATATGTCTGAGTAATTGAGATTTAAGAACAGGACTGAATTATAGGTTTAAATGGGTTAAGCACCTGCCTTTGGCTCAGGTCATGATCCCAGAGTCCTGGGATTGAGTCCTGCATCAAGCTCTCCCTCTCCCTCTCCCCCAGGCTTGTGCGTGCTCACTCTCTCTCTCTCTCTCTCTCTCTCTCTCTCTCTCTCTCAAATAAATAAATAGAACCTTTTAAAAAATAAATGAAAAAATCCTTGTCTGAATACCAATGCCATTTATTAAAATTTTTATTTAGCATTTACCTGTGTTATTAAAACAGCACAGAACATAGTAGATCAGGAACTGGTTGCCTGTATTTATCACTGGCAAATAACAGGTAGTATTGAATTATGAATTGGTAATGTTTAGAATTGTCTGAGGTCTTTAAATCCAGTGGTAAATTCCCCGTCCTCCATCACCTTCCTACCACTAATGCTAATGATGGGAAGTGGAGGGGTGAGTGGTGTCTCAGGCATATGGGGGTACATAAAAGGCAAAGAATGATATTCTCAATGCATATAGGTATATATAAATGACTTTCTAAGTTGAAGGCCTGGATGCTGAATGTGTAGGCCCATGAGATGTGTGTGTGTATATATATATATACTATTTATATAGACATAGCACATGTACCAAATTCAGTTAATGTAAATATTTACTTAAGTGAAAGATGGTGTTACAAATACAGTTGGATTTTTTTCTTTAATGATGAAGCACTGTGATCATGCACGGGGAAAAAACAGGTTTATACACTGCTTTTATGTGTAATGAGTAAACTTCATAAACTGCACATTTAAAAATGTGCTAATATGTAATGTTCTTTATTTTCTCTGATTAGATTTAATTTCATATTTAAGCCCAATGAACCTTGTACCAGAATGAAGCTTAGTATTAGAAACTTAATCCTAGTCTGTTCAGTGCAAAGTCTGTTATAATCAGTGTTTTCTGTGTTTATTTTCTGCTTTAAGTTTTGATTCAAATATCATCTTCTCAAAGCATTCTTTCTTCATCTCTTTAAGATTATTCCCTATTTAATAAAAAAAAAATGCTCCCTATTTAAAATTAGACATTTCCCCTTTTCTCCTTTAGTTTTCCCCACACCACTTATATCTTCTAACATACAATTGTTTTATACTTTGTTTATTGCCTGATTCTGCATCAGAACATAATTCCTATAAAGATAGATTTTTGTCTGTGTTACTCAATGATATCAGTTCCTAGAATAGGGCCCAAGACATTCTAGCATGGAATGAGTATTTGTTGTTGAATTTTAATTCAGTGTCTGTCTCCCTCTTACCACTGGGACTACCTATGTTTGAGATACTTACCTGTTGGGGAGGAGACATTGAATCCATGGTCCATCTCCTTTGATTTTGCTGTCATGACTGAATTATGCCAAAGCAAAGCAGAGCTGGACAGAAGTTAAAGCTATAAAGGCAAATTCTTTTCAGGGGAATAGGAGGAATAGGGGAAGAGTGTCCTCTGTATCAAACTGAACTCCATTCTGAGTCCAACAAAAAGAAGTGGGGATTTATCGCCAAGGAGAAGCACTGGGGGTGGGGGTGGGCAGTGGATAGAAGATTACTAATCGGAAACATCAAGGAGATGGGAGATTCTGCAAAACCAATTTGATAGGATTCTTGCTGAAGGTAGACTCAGTGATAAGATACCAAGACCGGGAGATGAAGCATGTGATCTGGTATCAAGGGGGGAGGATTTTCATTAAACTGATCCAGTAGGGTTCCTGCTAAAATGGAACTGTTTAGAAGATGGACAGAACCCAAGGTCAGAGTCCCTGACTCAGGTTTGGTCAGAGGGGAGTGCTTTGTCAGTTATCTTCATTCATCACTGCTGACGTCTTATGAGATGCCTCTTTTCCCTGCTGGTCTTTGGTAATGAGTCTACACAGTGGGTTTCTTCTTCTCATTTCTCTGAGTACTCCAGGTCACTGCTCTTCTTTTAGCTCCCTTTAAGCCTATTTAGGGAGTTCCAGTAACCTAAGAATACTTTTTCTGGCAATTTGGGTATTACAGTCTGTAGGTGGAGGGAGTAGGGAGTGTCACCTGTCAGCATAGAGACTTGGTTAGTTGCCATATGTATTCTTCTGAAATTAAGCTGTGCAGGGAAGGGCTTGGGTGTAGGAGATTCTTGGACCTGGCCATTTTCCTCAGTATGCTCTGGGAAGCAAGACAGAAGTTCATCTTGGCCCTAGGATCTATCTGGTCTCCACCTGGGTAGGTATTGGGGAGCTTCAGCTTCCCTCCAGCTCCCCTGTCCTCTAGGCTCTGCAACCTGTCTGGGCAGGAGAAGGAGGTTTCATCTGGTTTCCCTCAAGTCTCAAGGCATCTGGACTTGCTTTTTTGAAAGTCAAAAGCATAACTTTTTAATATCAAAAGGGCTTTTATTGGAAAGACTTTTGTCTCTGCAGTGAATTTTCAAAGCCTATTTAAAAAAAAAGTTGAGTATGGTTTTCTTTGGTCTTTCTCTGGAAATGACACCTTCTTGGGGCATTGGGTACCTTGCGGTTTTGTTTCAAAGGGCCTGTGGGGTAGCGGAAGGCCTTGCAGTAAAAAGAAATTGACAAAAAAGAAATTAGGTGTGGTAGGGAAGGCCAGGCACCTCTTCATATTACATTTACTTAAAAGCAAAGAAGTGAAGTAGCAGAGAAAGTGTACTATCCCTTGTCCATTTCCTTTCTAATCTCTACATTGAAATTAATTCTCCTGTATTTGTTTTCCCAAGAAGTGTTTTTGAATTATCTCTCTATTCTTTCTGTGAAAATGTCAGCCGAGTATCCATTTTTAGTAGATGTGCTTCCAGCGAAACTTGTCCTTAATATCTCTGGTGTGCAGTCATCTGAGATTTTCCCATTTGTTCCAAGGTACTTGAAGGGCTGCTTTGGTTTTGAAATTTACACCTAATATCCACTGAACTCGGATATAATCTTTTCATGTTTACTGCACATCTTTCACAGCGTAAGGACTTCCAAGCTTCATTTAGCCTGATTCCTACTAAACAAGTGAGCTTTAGAGGTGGGAGAGGCTAGAAAAAAAAAGAAAATGTTTTTCTGCTTAGTGTTTTGGGTTTTTTGTACACCACTTTAATTGCCCCTGCAGTGGTATTATACTGAACACTTATTTCAAAGGATCATTTAGAATACCTGCTTAGGAAAAAATGTGGGTCTGGTGGTAAGGGAGCACAAAACTAGATTGCTACCTAACGTGACAGCTCATCAGTGGGGCCGAGTGCTAGCAGTTTTTTTTGTTGTTGTTGTTGGCTTTTTTGTTTTTTTGTTTTTTTTACATCTTTGGTAATTTGATGCAAATGAAACTGGCAGTTTGCCAGTTCTGTTTTTTATTTTTCTGGGCAAAAAGGTTCTTTAAAAGAAACTGAAGCCCAGTATGTATAGTTTATTAATCTTACATTTTTATTGTAATTATTGGATTGTATGCTATATCACAATATATTGAGAGCTAAAAACTGCAAAATAATTTTGATACCTTGGAAAGTGAGTATATTCGATGTATTTAGTTCCATATTCAGGATGATAAATGGAATGGGGACTTTCTATATTAAAGGAAGTTAAAAAGGATGCCTACGAAACAGATTGTAGGAGAAAAATATCTGTTGACTGATTTTTATGGAATTTGCCCTGGAAGCTTGAGAGGGTAGAATATAACACATGGATGTCTTTAATATGAGCTATATGTATTTTGTATTAATTTAGTTACTAATGATATGACTTGTCCCTATTATTGGGGCTATGGAATTCCACTTCCCAAGAATTGATACAGCAGTCTTTACTTCATTGCTCTTAAATTTCTGTGGAAATTAATCTGAAACTTACTTGAAACCACTTAGCTTCCAAGTCTCATGTCAATCACAGTTTACTCCAAAAGCTTTGCCTGTTGTTCTTTTTCAACCATCAGAAGATAATATTTCCTGTTAGCAGTTGCTTCATCTTTATGTAAATAGTGAGAAAATATTAATAAGGTAAAACGGACATTATTTGCCAAAGTTCGTTGATGCTTTTTTAAAAAAATCCTATTTTGATACAATTGTTTGATTCTTACTTTGTGAACATACACTACAAACAGAAAATAGTTTTATAAGTCATGGTTGATACTGATTAATATTTGTTAGGCATTCATGACATCAGCATTTTTATCAAATACAGTAAGTTGGAGTCTGAATTTCAAAGATAGTAGTATTTTACTGTAGATGCTTTAAAGTACAACAGTATGGAAATTATGTTCAGGTGAAATGGGATTTAGTAACTTTGATTTGGATGGGGTTATTAGCCATTTAAAAGAATTGTTTGAAGCTTTAAATCCTTTCTTGCACAGGGTTATTTAGAAAAGTAAAATGAATTGTAATCTACAATGACAGTGAGCATGAACTAATTACTTATTGTGCTGTTTTAAATCACCAGATGCAAATGCATTTCCATGGGTTTTCATTGTGTTCACAGATTAAAGCAGCTCTAGTAGATAGATACTACATGAAGGAAGGGGAAGATTTAGAAAATCAAGAGAAATGCTTGTGTCCTATATTATCCAGCTTTAGGCATTGGTAGAACTTATCTATAATGTTTCACTTGGAAGTACCTTCTTCCCATCCTCCACCTTTCATGCACACCACCCTATTCCATGTGAGATATTGCTGGGACGTCTACCGTTAGAATAGGTTGTAAGACAGGATCTTTCCTCTTTTCACATGCACATTAAAACGGCTTAGGCCCTAATCAGTTTTTCGTAGATTAGTTTCAAAACTCTGTCCTGTGTGTCTCCTCTGTGATGTCTAGGAGGGCTCAGGGCCATTGGAAAATGGGAGAAGAAAGAATTGTGTGCTGTTGGACTACCCTGTGCTGCGCCCCTGGGAGCTGTTTCTTTAAAAAAATATTTTCTGAATAAGACCTTATATATGGGCTATACTTACTATAGATTTATGTATTTATAATGAGAATGTTTTAGTTATTTATTTTTAAAAATAATTTATTTTTTCAGTGTTCCAAGAGTCATTGTTTATGCTCTACACCCAGTGCTCTATGTAATTCGTGCCCTCAGTACCCACCACCAGGCTCACCCCCACCCCCTCCTTTCCAAAACCCTCAGAGTCCAGAGTCTCTCATACTTCATCTCCCTCTCTGATTTACCCCAGTTCACATTTCCTTTCCTTCCCCCACTGTCCTCCATGTTACTCCTTATGCTCCACAAGTAAGTGAAACCATGTGATACTTGACTTTCTCTGCTTGACTTATTTCACTCAGCATTATCTCCTCCAATTCCATCCAAGTTGCTACAAAAGCTGGATATTCATCCTTTCTGATGGAGGCGTAGTATTCCATTGTATATATGTATCACATCTTCTTTATCCATTCATCTGTTGATGGGCACCTTGCTCTTTCCACAGATTGGCGATTGTGGCCATTGCTGCGATGAACATTGGGGTACATATGGCCCTTCTCTTCACTACATCTGTATCTTTGGGGTAAATACACAGAAGTGCAATTGCAGGATCATAGGGTAGCTCTATTTTTAATTTTTTAAGGAATCTCCACACAGTTTTCCAAAGTGGCTGCACCAACTTGCATTCCCACCAACAGTGTAAGAGGGTTCCCCTTTCTCCACAGCCTCTCCAACACTTGTTGTTTCCTGTCTTGTTAATTTTGGCCATTCTGACGGGTGAGGTGGTATCTCAGTGTGGTTTTGATTTGAATTTCCCTGATGGCTAATGATCACAATTCTGCAACATGCGCTAATTTGTATGAACAATTAAAAAATTCCATGTGGGTTGCCTGGGTGGCTCAGTTGGTTAAGTGTCTGCCTTCTGCTCAGGTCATGATCTCAGGGTCCTGGGATCAAGTCTTGCATTAGACTGCTTGCTCAGCAGAGAGCCTGCTTCTCTTTCTCCCTCTGTCTGCTTCTCCCCCTGCTTGTGATCTCTCTCTGACAAAGAAATAAAATCTTTTTTTAAAAAATAGAAATAAGTACAAAAATCCCATGTGGCTTCTTTATAAAAAATAAAATAAATATTGTTTATTACTCAAATGTGCAGAGTTTTGATTTAAAACAGAAAAAACCTTCTCATCTCTAAGTGTAGCTTGTGATGTAAATCAAATGACCTAAGTCCATATAATTAGCCATAACTGGCACAATTTCCAGACTAATCTAATCTGCTTAAACAAAACAAAATATTTCTAATACCTTTGTGTATAGATAAATGATTTCTAAAATTCAAGATATCTTTTTATTTATTTATTTGACAGAGAGAAACACAGCCAGAGAGGGAACACAAGCAGGGGGAGTGAGAGAGGGAGGAGCAGGCTTCCGGCTGAGCAGGGAGCCCAATGTGGGGCTCAATCCCAGGTCTCCGGGATCATGACCTGAGCCGAAGGCAGTCGCCCAACCAACTGAGCCACCCAGGCACCCTAAAATACAAGATGTCTTATGATGAAATAGTAACTAATGCAATCTCAGCTTTATGCTTAAAAATAATTTATTGCTCTAACACATTGATTCATTCAACATATTTTTATTGAATGCCTGCCACAAATCTGAACTATTCTCCATTTTGTGGATAGCAAGGAACAAAGTAGTGGAACTCCCTGCCATAAAGAAGCTTACCTAGTAATTCTGCTAACCATAGCCCAGAATACTGAAGAGAAAAAAGATGACATAGTTTAATCTCAGCATTTTCTCATGTTCTGATTATTTTTTTTAACTTAGCATAATTAGCTGGTGAATTTCCTTTGTACAGAGGACTATCTTTGAGATGAAGATGTATATACTTTTCTATTTAGCATATAAAGTTAATTCTTTTTTAAAATTTAAATTTAAGTAGCCAACATATAGTACATTAGTTTCAGATGCAGTGTTCAGTAATTCATTAGTTGCATATGATACCTAGTGCTCATCACATCACATGGCTTCCTTAATGTCCATCACCCAATTACCCTATCCCCTCACCCACCTCCCCTTTAGCAACCCTCAGTTTGTTTCCTATAGTTAAGGGTCTCTCATGGTTTTTCTCCCTCTGATGACTTCCCATTCGGTTTTCCCTCCCTTTCCCTGTGATCCTCTATGTTGTTTCTTACATTCCACATACGAGTAAAACCATATGATAATTGTCTTTCTCTGATTGAGTTATTTTGCTCAGCACAGTAGCCTTCAGTTCTGACCACATCAATACAAATGGTAACTATTCATCCTTTCTGATGGCTGAGTAGTATTGCATATGTATATATACCACATCTTCTTTATCTATTCACCTGTTGGTGTACATCTCGGCTCTTTCCACAGCTTGGCTATTGTGGACATTGCTGCTATGAACATTCCGGTGCAGGTGTCCCTTCAAATCACTACATTTGTATCTTTGGGGCAAATACCCAGTAGTGCAATTTCTGGGTTGTAGGGTAGCTCTGTTTTTAACTTCTTGAGGAACCTCCATACTGTTTTCCAGAGTGACGGCACCAGTTTACATTCCCACCAATGGTGTAAGATGGTTCCCCTTTCTCTTCACCTTGCCAACATTTATTGTTTCCTGAGTTACCAACTTTTGCCATTCTGGCTGGTGTTAGGTGGTATCTCTTTGTGGTTTTGATTGGTATTTCCCTGATGCCAAGGGATGTGGAGTAATTTTTTATAAGTCTGTTGGCCCTTTGTATGTCTGTTCATTTCTTCTGCCATTTCTTGACGAGATTTTTTGTTTTTTGGGTGTTGAGTTGGTAAGTTCTTTATAGATCTTGGATACTAGCCCTTTATTTGATATGTCATTTGAAAATATCTTCTTCCATTTCATAGGTTGCCTTTTAGTTTTGTTGACTGTTTTCTTTACTGTGCAGAAGCTTTTGATCTTGATGAAGTCCCAATAGTTTATTTTTACCCTTGTTTCCCTTGCCTTTGGAGACGTGTCAAGCAAGGTCACAGAAGTTGCTGCCTGTGTTCCCTTCTAGATTTTGATGGATTCCTGTCTCACATTTAGGTCTTCCATCCATTTTGAGTTTAACTTTGTTGTAAAAAAAAAAATGGTCCAGTTTCATTCTTCTACATGTGGCTGTCCAATTTTCCCAGCACCATTTATTGAAGAGACTTTCCTTTTTCCATTAGATCTTCTTTCCTGCTTTGTTAAAGATTAGTTGACCATAGCGTTTTGAGTCCATTTCTGGATTCTCTATTCTGTTACACTGATCTACGTTTCTGTTTTTGTACCAGTACCATACCGTCTTCATGATTCAGCTTTGTAATAGAGCTTGACGTCTGACAGTGAGATGCCACCACCAGTTTTGGTTTTCTTTTTCAATATTCCTCTGGCTATTTGGGGTCTTTTTGGTTCCATACAAATTTTAGGATTATTTGTTCCAGCTCTGTGAAAAAAGTTGATGGTGTTTTGATAGGGATTGCTTTGAATGTATAGATTGCTCTGGGGCACATAGACATTTTCACAGTATTCTTCCAGTTCATGGGCATGGAATGTTTTTCCTTTTTTTTTTTTTTGTCTTTCTCAATTTCTTTCATAAGTGTTCTATAGTTTTTAGTTTACAGATCCTTTACATCTTTGGTTAGGTGTATTCCTAGATAACTAATGGTTTTTGGTGCCATTGTAAGTGGGATCAACTCCTTCATCTTTCTTTATTCTGTCTCATTATTAGTGCATAATGACCATAATGCAGCTGATTTCTGTGCATTGATTTTATATCCTGCCATGTTGATGAATTCCTGTTGAGTTCTCATAATTTTGGGGTGAAGTCTTTCAGGTTTTCCTCACAAGGTATCATGTCACCTGCAAAGCGTGAATTTGACTTCTTCATTGCCAATTTGCCTGCCTTTTGTTTCTTTTTGTTGTCTGATTGCTGAGGCTAGGACTTTTAGTACTATGTTGAATAGCAGTGGTGATAGTGGACAGCCCTTTCGTGTTTCTGACCTTAGGGGAAATGCTCTCAGTTTTTCCCCATTGAGAATGATATTCTCTGTGGGCTTTTCATAGATGGTTTTATGATATTGATGTGTTTTCCCTCTATCCCTACACTGTGGAGAGTTTTAATTAAGAAATGATACTATATTTTGTTAAATGCTTTTTCTCATCACTTGAGAGGATCATATGGTTCTTGTCCTTTTAGTAATGTGGTTTATCATGTTGATTGATACACAAATGTTGAACCACCCTTGTGGCCCAGGAATAAATCCCACTTGTTCATGATGAATAATCCTTTTAATGTACTGTTGGGTTCTATTGGCTAGGATCTTGTTGAGTATTTTGTTGTCCATGTTCATTGGGGATATTGTTTTTTTTGATCCTTTTTATAGGGTCTTTGGTTTTGGGATCAAGGTAATGCTACCCATATTGAATGAGTTTGGAAATTTTCTTTTCCTTTTTATTTTTTTGAAACAGTTTCAGAAGAATAAGTATTAGTTCTTCCCCCGGACTCTTGTTTGTTGGGAGATTGTTGATTACTGCCTCAATTTTCTTGCTGGTTATGGGTCTGTTCAGGTTTTCTATTTCTTCCTGGTTCAGTTTTGGTAGTTTTTACGTCTCTAGGAAATGCATCTATTTCTTTCAGATTGCCTAATTTGTCGGCATATAGTTGGCCATACTATGTTCTTATAATTTTTAGTATTTCTTCAGTTTTGGTTGTGATCACTCCTCTTTCATTTATGATTTTATTAATTTGGGTCCTTTCTCTTTTCTTTCTGATAAGTGTGGCCAGTGGTTTATTGATCTTTTAATTCTTTCAGACAACCAGCTTCTAGTTTCATTAATCTGTTCTACTATTCTTTTGGTTTCTGTTTCATTGATTTCTGCTCTAATCGTCATTATTTCTCTTCTCCTGCTTAGTTTAGGCTTTATTTGCTGCCCTTTCTCCAGCTCCTTTAGGTGTAAGTTTAGCTTGTGTAGTCAAAACTTCTATTTTTTTTTAAGATTTTATTTATTTATTTGACAGAGAAACAGAGCTAGAGAGAGAACACAAACAGGGGGAGTGAGAGAGGGAGAAGCAGGCTTCCCATTGAGCAGGGAGCCCAATGGGGGCTCAATCCCGGAACTCTCAGATCATGACCCGAGCCAAAGGCAGATGCTTAATGACTGAGCCACCCAGGTGCCCCAAAACTTTTCTAATTTTTTGAGAAGGGTTTGTATTGCTATATATTTCCCTTTAGGACCTCCTTTGCTATATTCCAAAGGTTTTGAATAGTTGTGTTTTCATTTTCATTTGTTCCCACGAATTTTTGAAGTTCTTCTTTAATTTTCTGGTTGATTCATTCATTCTTTAGTAGGGTGCTCTTTAACCTCTAAGTGTTTGGGTTCCTTCCAAATTTCCTCTTGTGACTGGGTTCAAACTTCAATGCATTGTGGTTTGAAAATATGCAGGAAATAATCCCTACCTTCTGGTATTGTTTGAGGCCTGATTTGTGACCCAGTATGTGATCTATTCTGGAGAGTGTTCCATGAGTGCTCAAGAAGAATGTGTATTTTGTTGCATTAGGTTAGTTCTCTGTATATATCTCTGAAGTTCATCTGGTCCAGTGTGTCATTCAAAGCCCTCATTTTCTTCTTGATCATATGCTTAGATGACCTACCCATTACTGTGAATGGGGTGAAGTCCCCTACTATTATTGTTTTATTATCAGTGTGTTTCTTTAATTGAGTTACTAATTGGTTTATATAAATGGCTGTTCCCAAGTTCGGAGCATAAATATTTATAATTGTTAGATCTTCTTGTTGGAAAAACCCTTTAAGTATGATAGTGTACCTCTTCATCCCTTACTGCAGTCTTTGGTTTAAAAATCTAATTTGTCTGATATGTGGATTGCTATCCCAGCTTTCTTTTGATGCCCATTGGCATGATAAATGGTTCTCCATGCCCTTACTTTCAATCTAGAGATATCTTTGCATTGAAATTCCATCTCTTATAGGCAGTAGTATATGGATTGGTCTTGCTTTTTGTCCAGTCTACTATCCCCTGTCTTTTGATTGGAGCATTTAGTCTATTTACATTCAGAGTAACTATTGAAGGATATGAATGTAGTGTCATTATATTGTAAAGTCCTGATTCCTGTAGATTGTCTCTGGTTCTTTCTGGTATATGTTACTTTTGGACTTTCTCTTCACTTACAGGATCCCTTTCAATATTTCTTATGGGGCTGATATAGTGATCACAAATCCTTTTAGTTTCTTTTTGTCCTAGAAGCTCTTTATCTTTCCATACTTTTTGAATGATACTTTAGTTGGAAAAAGCATTTTTGGCTGCATGTTTTTCTCATTTAGTACTAAGAATATATCATTCCAATCTGTTGAGCCAGGTTTCTGTAGATAGGTCTGATGCCAGTCTAATGTTCTATCATTGTAGGTTAAGGAGTTCTTGCCTCAAGCTGCTTTTGGGATTTTCTCTTTATCTCTGAAATTTGCATGCTTCCCTATTATATGTTGAGTTTCGATCTATTTTTAATAATTTTTTTGTGGAACATTCTCTCTACCTCTTGGACTTGAATGCCTGTTTCCTTCCCCAGATTAGGGAAGTTCTCAGCTGTGATTTGCTCAAATATGGCTTCTGTCTCTTCTTTCTCTGGGACCCCAATAATTCTAATATTGTTTCGCTTTATGGTATCACTAGTTTCTCGAAGCCTCCCTTCATGGTTCATGGTCCACTTGTTGTTTTTCTCTCTTTTCCTCAGTTTCCTTCCTTTACATCATCTTGTCTTCTATGTCACTGACTCTGTATTCTGCCTCATTTACCCTAGCTGTTAGAGCATCCAGTTTAGAATGCATCTCAGTTGAAGCATTTTTAAATTTCAGCCTGATTGGGTTTTATTTTTGCACTAAGAGATTCTCTAGTCTCTAGCCCAGCTAGTAACTTCATAATTGTTATTCTAAATTCCAGCTCTGGCATTTTACTTATATCCATATTTGATCTATGGCAGAGATTATCACTTCTGGTTCTTTATTTTGTTGTGAATTCTTTCTTCTAGTCATTTTGCCCAGAGAAGAATGGATGGACAAGGGAACAAAATAAAAAATATCAATGACAACTCAAGTGAAATGACCACTAGACAAATCTGAAGTAGTCTGAAACCAAAAAAGAAAAAAAAAAAAGGGGAGGGGGGAAGGGAAAAAAGAAAATATAATCTCCCAGGTGGATAAAACAGGATGGGCCACTTAGTCCTGAGTGTATTTTGCTCTGTTTGTTAGAAGACCCTAAATCCCAGAATTGCAAAGAAAGCAAAACTTACATATATACAGAAGTAAAACTGAATACAGTGACAGGAAGCCAAAAATGAAGAATATATCTATAAAATGTAAATGTAAAAAAGTTTAAAAAGACTTAAAATCAAAGAGTTGCTAAAATAAGAAACTAGTTGAAAAGGAAAAAAGAAAAGGAAAAGTATAAACTGAAAGATAAAAGAATCGTGAGGGAAAAACCTCGAATTCTATATACTGTTTTCCCCTAGTACTGGAATGTCACAGTTCTGTGTGCTTGGTAAATTTAGTATTCCACTGATGTCATGGCTAGTTTTCTGTGGGAGGGGGCTGCTGCGCTGATCCTCAGGTGCCTTTGCCTGGGCAGAGTTGCACTGCCGCTTGCCAGGGGGCCAGTCTCAGCGTAAACTGCTTTGGGTTGCTCTATGTGACTTTTGTTCCCTGAAGGCTTTTTGTGCCCCATTAATGGATGAACATAAAAATGAAGATAACAAAGGCTGCATCCCTATTTCCAGCCCTGGAGCAGAAAGAACTCTTGCATGACCCTAGGGATCCTGAGACCACATGGTCCCACTTAGGATTTTGCCCTGCTTTGCCATCTGAGCACCTTTCAGGCAGGGCTGTCTCTCACTGGAGCAGATTAAAAGTACTGATTTTGTGCTCGGGGCTATGTCACTCTCCAGTAGCTGGCTTACAGAGGCTCCCTCCCCTGCTGTTTATCTTCCAATATATTCTGTCTTACTCACTTTTCCGCACCTCCTACCTCACCAAAAGTGGTCACTTTTCTATTTGTAGAATTCTAGGAATTATTTTCTTTCGTCTCAGGTTGAATTCATAGGTTTTCAGAATGATTTGATAGTTTCTGGCCACACTCAAGCACCAGATGAAACAAGCCTTCTTGCCTCCCCCCACTAATTCTTTTAAAAACTATAGATCAAAAGGCTGATTATCTGCCATACCCTGTCTCAAGTATAATGGCAGTTAGAAAAATGGATTAGAAACAAATCCTGACCTCAAGACCTAGTTGATTATAGGGAATATAACAATGACAGAAGAATGAAAGGGAAGCAGCTATAAAATAGGTTTTGTTGGAATCTCAGTAGTTAAAAAGAATGAGGTGACTAATCCTGTGGGGAACAGGGCAGTATTATTGCCCTAATATGTACATGATGAAAATGTTAATATTTTTCCATTTTATATTTCTTGCTGAAGATGAAAACCTACACTTGTTTAGTGCTTTCTCTCCATTTCAGCATATAGAAGTAGTGTTGGGAAAGAGTTCCTTAAAATCCAGGCCTTAATAATTTTTTAGATGATTAAATACCTGGGATTTTCTACTCTTGTCTTATCCAGAGGCTTCCTAAATTGTAAAACTAAGAAAGACAAATAGGAAAGTAATTTATAAATGGATTAAAATTTGCCTATAGAATAATAAAACAGTTAGTATCTGTAAAGATCCACAGATTTATTAAATGCATAAATATACAGATTTCTATAACATTTAAAAGTTGAAGAAAATGAGAATAGGGTGAGAAATCCATCAGATGTTTTCACTGGTAACCAGTATTTTGGTTTGTACTACATTTTGGTTTATACTAAGTTGTCTCATTTCACTTTTATTGGCACAGAAACGAAGGCCAAGATCATGTGGCCTTTCTACCTAATGAGTTATTAGCTCAAGTAAAGGGTTCCAGGCTTGCTGACCAGTGGTCACCACTGTGGTTAAATGAACCATTAGAAGTATGTAGGGCCATAAAAAGACTGTTATAGGGATTTTTAAGCCCTATATAGTTTTTTAAAAAGGCCAATTATTTATTTCTTTTGTTGTGCTTTGTAGTTACCAGCTGACAAGTGGGTATAAACCTGCCCCAATGGACCTGAGCTTCATCAAACTCACCCCATCTCAGGAAGCGATGGTGGACAAGTTGGCAGAAAATGCCCATAACGTGTGGGCCCGGGATCGAATCCGGCAGGGCTGGACTTACGGCATCCAACAGGTACATGGGGATTTAGTTTTAAAGCTTTAGAGCGCGGAGGCAGAGGTTTGCTTAAGTGGTAATCAGCATAATTCCAACAGGAGAGATTAAATAAAGACTCTCTTGGGGCACCTGGGTGGCTCAGTTGGTTAAGCAACTGCCTTCGGCTCAGGTCATGATCCTGGAGACCCAGAATCGAGCCCCACTTCAGGCTCCCTGCTTGGCAGGAAGACTGCTTCTTCTCCCTCTCTCACTCCCCCTGCTTGTGTTCCTTCTCTCATTGTGTTTCTCTCTGTCAAATAAATTAAAAAAAAAACAAAAACAAAAAACAAAAAAACGACTCTCTTGAAACTCACATACATGTCTTAATATACATGTGTGCTGACACAGCTATCCAGTGCTGGGCTCCGGAAGTCAGATGACCATAACCCAGAGCGTTCATATGAGGTACACAGGGGATTTTTAACCAGAACAGTGACTTATAATGTGGTTGCCTGGCATTTCTCTCTCTGAGATTTTATTTAAGGAGAAACTTCTGAAATTGGAGAAGATTGAGGTACAATAATAAAAGAGGTCCACAGTTCCTCATTCGAAACCCCCGGGGCCAGATGAATGTCAGAACCTGGATATCTTTCAGTTTCCAGAATGGTGGCTCAGTGATATATTACGTGTTTCTTAGCATCCCCAGCAGGGTGGCAGAATGTAAATTACTGTTTGTTCGCACAAGGGAGGCATGATCATACCCAGAGGGGATAAATAAAGCCTATACACGGGTTTGCATCAATTCAGATCATGTCCTACCACCAACTGAGTTTTTGTTAAACTTAGTAAAGGATGAGTTTTCTGAGGTGTCTAGATGCCAGAGTCACTTGCCTGTCTCTATGAATGGTGGCGCTGGCGGGAGTGACTAACAGTCATTGAGTGTACCCTGAGGTGGCATCGCAGAGGGCCTCAAGCGCAGTCGAGCTCACCTCTGAGTCCCCGTGTGACCTTGGGCAGGCTACTTAAATTCTCTGCGCCACCACTCCCTTCATTACTAAGTGATTTAATGTCATTCCATAGCTTACGTGTGAGGGAGGCTCACAGCAGTACCTGGGCCTGATCGAACACAGAGGGCAGTTTGCTCTTCAGTTGGGTGGCAGTCCCCATGTCTAGACTTGGACACATATTGTCTTCCACTCTGACAACTGTTCCGTGAGGGAGGGGTCCTTTTTATTCCCAGGTCACATATGGACCACAGGGAGCCTTCGTGGGAGCAGTCTGCCCAGCGCTCCATGGTTAGCAGATGGCAGGCCCTGCTTGGGGCCAGGCCTTCTGACTCCACAGCCAAGATGCTTCGCTTCCTTGTTGTGGTGCCTCTTAGCCCCTTAGTTTAGGCCTCCTTTCATTAAAATTTTTCAGGAATAAGATGGATTCTTACTTACAGGCTTAAGACTGTGGTCCAGGAAATAGCCTAAATATTGGTTTAAAAAAAATGGATTTTGAAAATCCTTCTAAGCTATTGGGAAGGCTAAAGAAAAATGGAAGAGCCTTGATGTACCTCAGAAAATCTATTTTTGTATTGAATTAAGCTGGTTGTAGCTGGTGAGAATGTCAACACTACGCCTGCTCCAGTATTGTGTGTGTGTGTGTGTGTGTGTGTGTGTGTGTGTGAGAGAGAGAGAGAGAGAGAGAGAGAGAGAGAGAGAGAGAGACGGAGAGAACCTGAACCTTATACCCCAGATGGATCAGGGCCCCACACTGGCTGTCTGCAAAAGGAGGTCTTACTTGCCTTGAAGGCCATGTAGCTTCTGTCAGATAAATCAGGATTCCCCTGAGGTCCCTGTCTTCTGGGGATATGGGTGCTCCTTCCTGTGCATGTGGTTCCTCAAAAAAGTGCAAGGCTCTGCTTGAACCTTTCAGAGCTCTCATTTGAATCATTTTCTCATTCCTTCCCCCAGGTCACACCCCCATCCCTCCACCATGTTTCCCACTGACTGTAGTCCATGTTTGCCGGGTTAGTTGAGTAAGTGTTGTCTTGAATTTTCCATCACCTTCTTGTTAGCATAACCTATTGAAAGTCCTTGGGAGCAGTTTCCTCAAATTACCCTTTTCTCTGTCTCTCTAGCACAGCTGCTTTCAAACATGAGCGTGCGTCAAACGCCTGGGGAGCTCCTCTAGAGTCCCAGCCCACCATCTCTAGAGGTCACACTTTCTATAGAGGAAAAGTTTGGGGGCTAAAACCACATTGAAAGAGAGGAGTGCAGGGTAATGTTTATACTATTGGTTTGTTTGGGGTGGCTTTGGAGTGGTGCTCCCCACTGAACGACCTAGGGGATCTTGACCCCACAGTCCATGTTCATGTATTCAAGAGAAGGTGGTTAGTACAAACTTACTAGAGAGAGGGGAGAAGACTGTAAGAAAACCTTTCCTTGCACCTTCCCAACCAAGACAAATCCCATCTACTACGTAGCAGGTTTGTTTTGAGAAATTATGGGGATCCACAGCCTCTTCATTCTTAGTTATGCACAGGTTAACTTGAAAATTGAGAATGCTTGAAATCTGGAAAGTCTGACAAATCTGTAGCAGAGTTTCAGGGAGTGGTTGGAAGGAAGTGCTTTGTTCTGCCAGGATAGTAGGATTGCCACCTTTTTGGCTTTGCCAACACCAGTTTCATCACATTTTAAAACTGGAGCCTCTTTTGTCCTAAACAAATCATGAGTTTTGTAGGTATTTCAGTACTTCTACTATTAACAGGTTTCACAGGTCGATGGAGTCACCCTAATGTATACTGTTCAGGCTGTTTGAGTTCCTAGGATGGCTGACTTAAAAAAAAAAAAAATCAGTGTTCCAAGATTCTTTGTTTATGCCCCACACCCAGTGCTCCATGTAATACGTACCCTCAGTACCCACCACTAGGCTCACCCATCCCCTACCCCCTCCCCTCCAAGATCCTCAGTTTGTTTTTGAGTCCAAAGTCTCTTATGTTTTGTTTCCCTCCCCAATTGTCCCCACTTCCCATTTCCTTTCCTTCTCCTACTGTCCTCTATATTACTCCTTATACTCCACAGATAAGTGAAACCATAAGATTCTTGACTTTCTCTGCTTGGCTTATTTCACTCAGCATAATCTCATCCAATACGGTCCATGTTGCTACAAAAGTTGGATCTTCATCCTTTCTGATGGAGGTGTAGTATTCCATTGTATATATGGACCATATCTTCTTATCCATTCCCCTGTTGAAGGGCACCTTGGCTCTTTCCACAGTTTGGTGATTGTGTCCATTGCTGCTATGAACATTGGGGTACATTATGGCCCTTGTTTTCACTACATCTGTATCTTTGGGGTAAATACCCAGTAGTGCAATTGCAGGGTCATAGGGTAGCTCTATTTTTAATTTTTTAAGGAATCTCCACACAGTTTTCCAAAGTGGCTGCACCAACTTGCATTCCCACCAACAGTGTAAGAGGGTTCCCCTTTCTCCACAGCCTCTCCAACACTTGTTGTTTCCTGTCTTGTTAATTTTGGCCATTCTGCCTGGTGAAGGTAGTATCTCACTGTAGTTTTGATTTGAATTTCCCTGATAGCTAATGATGACAAACATTTTTTCATGTGTCTGTTAGCCATTTGTATGTCTTCAATGGAGAGTGCCTCTTCATGTCTCTTGCCCATCCCATTTTTTGATGTGTTCATCTTCTTTTGGATGTTGAATTTGAGTAGTTCTTTATAGATCTTGGATACCAGCCCTTTGTCTGTAGTGTCATTTGCAAATATCTTCTCCCATTCTTCTGTTGGTTGCCTCTTTGTTTGGTTGACTGTTTCCTTTGCTGTGCAGAAGCTTTTTATTTTGATGAAGTCCCAAAAGTTCATTTTCGCTTTTGTTTCCTTTGCTTTTGGAGACGTGCCTTGAAAGAAGTTGCTGTGGCTGATGGTCAGAGGTTCCTGCCTATGTTCTCCAGGATTTTGATAGATTCCTGCCTCATGTTGAGGTCTTTCATCCATTTTGAGTTTTATCTTTGTGTGTGGCATAAGAGAATGATCTAATTTCATTCTTCTATATGTAGCTGTCCAAATTTCCCAGCACCATTTATTAAAGAGACCGTCTTTTTTTGACCGGATATTTTTTCCTGCTTTGTCAATGGTGATTTGACCATAGATTTGGTGGTCCATGTCTGGACTCTCTACTCTGTTCCATTGGCCTATTTGTCTGTTTTTGTGCCAGTACCATGCTGTCTTGATGATCACAGCGTTGTAACAAAACTTGAAATCAGGTAATGTGATGCCCCAGCTTTGTTTTTCTCTTTCAACAATTCCTTAGCAATTTGGGGTCATTTTAGGTTCCATATAAATTTTAGGATTGTTTTTTCCAATGCTTTGAAAAATGTTGATGGAATTTTGGTCAGAATGGTATTGAAAGTATAGATTGCTCTGGGCAGTATAGACATTTTAACAATGTTTGTTCTTTCGATCCATGAGCATGGAATGCTCTTCCCTCTTTTTGTGTCTTTGTGTCTTCTTCAATTCCTTTCATGAGTGTTCTGTAGTTCCCCAAGTACAGATCCTTAATTTCTTTGGTTAGGTTTATTCCTAGGTATCTTATGGTTTTTTGGTGCTATAGTAAACAGAATTGATTCTCTGATATCTCTTTCCATATTTTTATTGTGTTTATAAGAATGCAACTGATTTCTGGCATTGATTTTGTATCCTGCCACATTACTGAATTGTTGTATGAGTTATGATAGTTTGGGGGTAGAGTCTTTTGGGTCTTGCATATAAAGTATCATGTCATCTGCAAAGAGAGACAGTTTGACTTCTTCTTTGCCAAGTTGAATACCTTTTATTTCTTTGTGTTGTCTGATTGCTGTTGCTAGGACTTCTAACACTATGTTGAACAATAATGGTGAGAGTGGTCATCCTTGTCTTGTTCCTGATCTCAGTCGGAAGGCTGTCAGTTTTTCCCCATTGAGAATGATATTCGCTGTGGGTTTTTCGTAGATAGATTTTATGAGATTGAGGAATGTTCCCTCTATCCCTATACTTTGAAGAGTTCTAATCAGGAATGGATGTTGTATTTTGTCAAATGCATTTTCTGCATCAATTAAGAGGACTGTGTGGTTCTTCTCTTAGTGATTTGTTCTATCACATTGATTTTTTTGTGAAAGTTGAACCACACTTACATTCCAGGGATAAATCCCACCTGGTTGTGGTGTATAATCTTTTAAATATACTGTTGGATCCTATTAGCAAGGATCTTGTTAAGAATCTTGGCATCCATATTCATCAGGGATATTGGTCTGAAGTTCTCCTTTTTGATGGGGTCTTTGTCTGTTTTGCGGATTAGAGTAATGCTGGCTCCATAGAAACAGTCTGGAGGTTTTCCTTCTGTTTCTATTTTTTTAAACAGCTTCAGGAGAATAGGTCTTATTTCTTCTTTGAATGTTTGGTAGAATTCTTCAGAGAATCCGTCAGGTCCTGGGCTCTTTTGGGAGGTTTTTGATCACTGCTTCAATCTTATTACTAAAAATTGGTCTATTCAGATTATCAATTTCTTCCTGTTTCAATCTTGGATGTTTATAGGTTTCTAGGAATGTATCCATATCTTCTAGGTTGTTTAACTTATTGGCATATAACTGTTGATAGTACTTTCTGATGATTGTTTCTATTTCCTTGGTTTTTGTTGTGATCTCTCCCCTTTCTTTCATAATTTTATTAATTTGGGTCTTCTCCCTTTTATTTTGGACCAGTTTGGTTTATTGATCTTATTAATTCTTTCAAAGAACCAGCTTCTAGTTTCATTGATGTGTTCTACTATATCTCTAATTCATTTCTAATTCATAGGTCTCTGCTCTAATCTTCATTATTCCTTGTCTTGTATGTGGGGTTGGCTTAATTTGTTATTGATTTCCAGTTCTTTAAGGTATAAGGAGAATTGGTGTATTTGGGATTTTTCAATTTTTTTGAGTGAGGCTTGGATGGCTATTAATTTCCCCCTTAGGACTGCCTTTGCTGTATCCCATAGGTTTTGGATAGATGTATCTTTATTTTCATTGGTTTCCATGAGGTGTTTAAGTTCTTCTTTGATTTCCTGGTTGATCCACAGGTTCTTGACCAGGATAATCTTTAGCTTCCAAGTGTTTGATTTTCTTCTGAACTTTTTGTTGTGGTTGAGTCCAGTTTCAAGGCATTGTGGTCAGAGAATATGCAGGGAATAATCTCAGTCTTTTGGTACAGTTGAGCCCTGATTTGTGACCTAGTATGTAGTCTATTCTGGAGAAAGTTCCATGTGCACTCGAGAAGAATGAGTATTCTGCTGTTTCAGGGTGGAATGTTCTGAATATATCTATGTGATCCATCTGGTCCAATGTGTCATTCAAAGCTTTGTTTCTTTGTTGATTTTCCTGTTTAGATGATCTGTCCATTGCTAAGAGTGGTGTGTTAAGATCTCCTACAATTAATGTATTCATATTAATATGACTCTTTATTTTGCTTAACAGTTGGCTTGTGTAGTTGGCTGCTTCCATGTTGGGGACATAAATATTTACAATTGTTAGATCTTCTTGGTGTATAGACACTTTAGGAATGATGTAGTGTCCTCCTGTGTCTCTGACTACAGTCTTTAGATTAAAATCTAATTTCTTTGATATGAGAATCACTACCCCAGCTTTCTTTTGAGGGCCATTGGGATGAGAGATGGTCCTCCATCCACTCACTTTCAGTCTGTACGTGTCTTTAGATTCAAAATATGTCTCTTGTAAATAGCATATGGATAGGTCCTGTTGTTTTATCCAGTTTGTAACCCTCTGCCATTTTATTGGAGTATTTAGGCCAGTCACATTGAGAGTGATTATTGATAGGTATGTTTTTATTGACATCCCATTGCCTGTGAAGTTCATGTTTCTATAGATTACCTCTGTAAATGTCTGTTCTTTGTCACTCCTGGTTCATTTCTCTTTTATAGAACCCTTAATATTTCTTGCAGTGCTGGCTTGGTGGTTGCATAATCTTTTAGACCTTGGTGGTCCTGTAAGCTCTTTATCTCTCTTTCTATTTTGAAAGTCAACCTTGCCGAGTACATTATCCTTGGTTGCATATTTTTTCATTTAATTTCCTGAATATGTCTTGCCAGCTTTTTGTTGCTTGACAGGTTTCTGTGGATAGGTCTGACGTTATTCTGATGGTCCTCCCTCTGAACATGAGGGATCACTTCCCCCTAGCTGCCCTTAAGACATATTCTTTGAGTATGATTCATGAATTTCACAATTATGTGCCTGCAGGTTTTTCTAGCCTCATTGTTCTTGGGGGGTGTCCTCTCTGCCTCTAGGATACAAACACTTGTTTCATTCCCCAGATTAGGGAAATTTTCATCCAGGATTTGTTCAACTATATCTTCTAGGCTTCTCTTTCAACTTCCTCAGGGATTTCAATAATTTTGATATTGGATCGTTTCATGGCATCATTTATTTCCCTAATTCTATTTTCATGGGATTTTAGCTGTTTGTTCCAAGACTTCTCTTGCTCCTCCTTCTCAATCCGTCTTCTAAATCACTAATACGATCTTCAGCTTCACTTACCCTCACTGTTAATGTATTTAAATTAGATTGCATCTCATTAATAGCCTTTTTTTTTTTAATAGCCTTTTTAACCTCTGCCCTTACAGCTTCTATCTTGCCACTAATGTTCTTTTCCAGCTTAGCAATTGCTTGGATAATTGCTACCCTGAATTCTATTTCTGTCATATTGTTTGTGTTCATATACATTAGTTGTGTGACAGGGGTTGTAGTCTCTGAGTTTTTCTTTTGTTGGCTCTTCCTCCTCTGAGTCATTTTGGTTAGGGGTGGTTGAGGAGATATATAGCTGAATACATCAACCATGATCCAGGTGAGTTGCTTTGGAGGGATTTGGAGCAATCAGAAGTCACCAACAAAAAAGAGGAAGAAAGAAAAAAGAGAAAAAGAGAAAAGAAGCAAGAAAGAACCTCGCCAAAACTGGCCCCAATAGTAGTATTTATATGGTACAAAACCACAAAAGAGTAAAGAAAAAGACCGTCGAGAATAAAAGAAATTTGAAGAAATCAAAAAGCTAAACCCAACCCAAATGACCCCCAAGAATAGCAGTTATTTTTTACAAATGCAGAAACAATTACACAGAAACACTGACAGAAGAAGAGGATGGGAAGGCATGTATGAACCGTCGTTGTGGGCAAGGAAAGTATCTCAGTTCTTCCTGGGTGTGTCTTGTTATTACTGTTAGATGACTCCACTTTCTAGAGATATAGGGAAATTATAACTGGTTTATATATAGGGGTAGTATTGAATAGGAATGGAGGATTACCTTGAAGCTTACATCTATATGTATATTTAAGAGAAAAAAGAATAAAAGAAAGAAGAAAAAAAAAACAAAAAAAACCCCAAAAGGAATAAAAAAAAAGAAAACCACAGATATGTGTTTGAAAAAAGTTCAAGGTAAAAAATTATTATGGAGTGTTGTATTAACTATCACATTGTAATAATAAGTGGGGTTAAAAAAGAACAAAAACAGTAAGAATGAATTTAAAATTGAAAATGAAAACTTAAAAATAGAAAGAAGTTAAAAAGAAAATAAAATGAAAAACTTTGTCTATAAAACATACAGCTTTTGGGGTAGTACCAGCAGCTTAATATATTGCTTTTTCCCTGATGTTGGAGTTTTACAGTTTTATGGAGACCCTTTGGTGTTGTCCTGCTGTTCTTCTGGCTTGCCTTCTGGGGAAGGGGCCTGCCACGTTGTTTTTCAGTCAGTGTTACCTGGGCTGAGTTTCTTCACCCTCTTTCAAGGGGCTGGGCTCCATGGCAACCAGGTTTTCAGGATTTGTTCTTTTGTGACTTTTTGCAGCTTTTCGGAAAGCCAGGGCAAAGGCCTCTGTCTCAGAGTCGTCAGTTAGCTCCCCTCTGGATGGTGTGGGACACACAGACTGTCTCTGTATTTTCCCGTGCACCCCGCCTCCTCTCCAAGGTAGCATGCACCTGCAGACGCTACTCAGAGTGGCGCCTGAAGCCCCTACTTGTCACTTCACTCCCACGCCACAGAAACTGCGACTGATGCCTTTTTGCGAGAGCTTGTCTCTGCCCAGATGCTCTCTGGAGCCCACACCACGCTGGGAGCACTGAGACCCCATGGTCCAGCACATCGCATGGATGTCTGCAGATTCACCTCCCTTGCAGGTTGCATGTCCCTAGCCCAAGCAGCAGACCAAGTTGTGGCTTTAGGGAGTCCCCACGCCGGCGGGTTCCCTCACACAGTGTTGGGGAGCACTTTCTATCCCCGTCCTGGAGCCGCAGCTTTATATCCTTGCCAGCAGCCCTCAGCTTTCCCCAGTTGCCTCTTTAGACCCTTTGTTTTTGGCTGCTTTTAATCAGACTGCAAATTGGTGCTGCTCCCCAAGCACAGAGCACTTCCGTACCAGGGTATTGCTTTCCAGTGGGTTGCTTCTGTGGGCTCCCTTCCCCGACCTTTTGTCCTCAGAAATCAGTCTGAGCTCTCCCACTCCACTTTACGTCTTCGCTGATGCTCTTCTTCCGCCGTAGAGATCCAGAAATGCGTAATACTACATTTCAGACTGATTTCATGGGTGCTCACAGTATTCTTGTAGGCATTTAGCTCACTTCAGGGGAGCCTTTGAAATGGGGTCACCTACTTTTCTGCTGTCTTGCCCCTCTTTCAGGATGGCTATCTTTCTGAGAAAGAGACAGCAGCCGTATGTTGTTTATAGATTAAAATCACCGAGAGGTGACCAGTGATCATTTGGCTATTCTTGTAACAAAGACTTGTCTGTCAACTGTGCAAGGAAATTCCGTGTTTTCTAAATTCGCCTATTGCCCTGTGACCCGGCAGATGGAAGGTGGTTGAAGAGATCCTTCCAGTTGGCTTTTGTATTGTTGATGTTTACTTTTCCTTCTCCCAGGTAGGGCCTGCAGTTGCTCATTTGATTCTATCTTTGCTATCGTTAGGGGTTCAGTAACTTCTGGTACTTGAGAAGACTGAGGTGGTGGGGGAGGGGCAGCTTTTATGTCCCGGGGCTTCACGTTCAATTGTATTTGGTGGCTGTCTCCTTTCCAAAACGATTGCTATAGTACTGCTTTGATGACCAACACCTTTTCTCTTCCTCTAGGATGTGAAGAACAGAAGAAATCCTCGTCTGGTTCCCTACACCCTTCTAGATGACCGCACCAAGAAATCCAATAAGGACAGCCTCCGTGAGGCTGTGCGCACACTACTGGGCTATGGCTACAACCTGGAGGCACCAGATCAAGATCATGGTATGTTTGTAAAAGATTTTATTTATTTGAGAGAGAGAGATAGTGAGAAGAGAGCATGAGGAGGGGGAGGGGAAGAGTGAGAAGGAGAAGCAGGCTCCTGTTGAGCAAGGAGCCTGATGTGGGGCTCGATCCCAGGCCCCTGGGATCCTGACCTGAGCCCCAGGCAGGCATTTAACCCACTGAGCCACCCAGGCTGCCAGGATCATGGTATTTTGGTTTTCCCTTCTTTATCTCATGTCACAAAGTTGTGTTGTAGTTCTACAAAGCCACATAATTAACTAATGGGGGGAGTACAAGATGAGTCCTTCAGGATGTCATCTAGTTTGTAATTTAGGCCAGTGGTTTAGAGAATTTTTTTTTTCCCTGAAGGACACGTGAGGGATTAGGCTCATCTCTCATTTGAGTGTCTCAGGACCATGGTGATTCTGCCATGGGGTTACCTTCCCAAAGAGTTTGAGGGGAGCCATTAACTCTCATACCTCTGGTATTGCCCCCACCTGAACCCCCCAGTTCTCCTTCAGAAGAGTTGGTTTAGTTGTTTAGCGAGTGTCTTCTGAACCTTCATTATTTATACTCATACCTATAGGTCATATTAACTTATTAGTGCAACATTTTGCTCTAAGATAAGCACTTTAGAATAGGCATTCAATAAATTTGTGTTGAAGAAATGGGTTTTCAAAGGTCTTACAAAGGACACATTTCCCCTTAAATAATACCTTTTAAGACTATGGTTTAAAATATCAGTATCAATTCCTTAATCCTTTGTCTGAAGTCTGAGTCAGTGTGAATATCCATATTTTAAAATTGGCAAAGTAAAATGAACAATGTGTGTTTCCCATTTTTTGATAGAAGGTTTTTAAAAATGTATCCTATTCTCTAGTGACTAGTATCTTCAGTGTTGTATCTATGCATGGAAATCCACAGTATAAGTAGTAATAACTGCTAATATTTATATAGTGCTTATCATGTGCGACATGTGTTTCTGAGACCTTTATAATTACATAATCCTCACAGTAGTAACCCTTTGGGGATGCATTCTGCTCATTTTACAGATTAGGAACCTGAGATTCAGAGACTTTTCTGCCTTTCCATTTACTCCATCATAGATGCAGAATCCCATTCCCAGGCATTCTGACTCCAGACTTCAGTCTGTGGAGTTGATTCAGTATATAATTAACATCTTAAGACCTCTGATTAGATACTGAATACTTACATTTGCTGCAAATAAAATTAGATAGTCCCTTGATAACAATAATATTCATGATTATAACTCCTTATTTTCTCTTGAGGTCGTTTTTATAGCAACAGATATTTGGTAGACTCTTATTAACCAGATGTTATCAGATATGAAAGATATGAAGGATCCCTGTCTTAAAGAGTCTGTAGTCCATGGGATTATTGGAATGATAATAGATAATACAAGGCTTTTAAGTGAAGAGGTAACAGAATAAACCATAGTTTTTTTTTTTTTTATCCATTCTTCTGTTGATGAAAATTTGAATTGTTTCCAGTTTTTGGCTATTATGTATAAAACTGTTATGAACCTTGTTGACGAGTCTTTTTGAGACTTGGACTTTTCATTTATTTTCAGGTCAATATATGGGGGGGAGGTAAAATTACTGGATCATGGGACAAATATAATCTTTACTTTCTAAGAAGATTCCAGATGGTTCTGTGAAGTTATTCCCATGACTAATGGATGAAAGTGCCAGTTGTTCCCACATCCCAGCCAAGAATTGGCAGCGAATCTTTCTGATTTTAACCATTCTGGTAGATGCAAAACGGGATCTTACAGTTTTAATTCTCATTCTCCTCATGAATAGTAATGTTGAACTTTTTTTGTTGTACTTATTGGCCACTGGTATAAGTTTTTTTTTTCCAAATCTATATCCGTTTTAAAAATTGGATTGTTTTGTTGTGTTTTTATTGAATTATAAGTATATGTAATTGTAAGTATATATATGTATATACATATGTAAGTATATATATAAATTTTCTGGATATAGGGACTACGTCAGATATTGGAAATAATTCCTCTCAGTTTGTGGGTTGTGCTTTCATGTTATCAGTGAGATCTTTCAGAAAGCAGACCATTCTTAATTTTGATGAAGTCTTTTATGGTTTTTTTTCTCTTTATGGTTGTACGTTTAATGTCCTGAGTAATCTTTGCCTATGAAAAAACAAAGATTCTCTCTTGTGCTTTCTTCCAGAAGTTTTATTATTTTACTTTTTCGTTTAGATCTATCATCTAATTTGAGTTGAGTTTTGTTTGTGATGAGAGACTAAGGTCAAGGTTCACTTTTGTCCTGGCGGATGTCCAGCTGTCTCAGCACCATTTGCTGAAACAAATTATCCTTTCCTCATTAAATTACCTTGGTACCTATGTCAACTATCTATTGACAGTTGGGTTCTATTGATCTGTGTGTCCATCCTTAAGTCACTCCCACACTACTGTCTTTATTATTGTAACCATTTAACAAATCTTAAAATCAGGTAGGGTAGTCCTCTAACTTCTTCAAGAGGTTCTTCAGTCTTCTTTTTCTTTGCATTTCCTTATAAATTTTAGTTTCCACTTGTAAATTTGGTTCTGGTGGGATTACAGTTGACTTTGTAGGTCAATTAGGAGAGAATTGATATTCTAATACCATTTGATCTCCCAGTTTCACAAATGTGGCATATCTTCCAATTTATTTTGGTCCTCTTTAGTTTGCCTCCTACTTTCAGAGTAGAGGTCTTGCCCATTATTTTTTAGAGGTATCTGATATTTTGGAGATATCATAAATGAAATTAGTTTTCATTTCATTTCACCTTCCAATTCACTGTGAATAATGAGAAACACGGTTAGTATGTATATATTATTATTATATCCTGTGGTCTGGTAGCATTCGTCTATTCGTCTTAGTTTTTATCCATTCTTGTTCTCTTTTCTGTGTCTAACTGTGTATACTCTTTTCTACCCACATAATCATGATGTCTCCCCATCTCCCCCCACAAAATTTTACTTTTTCCTTTATGATTATTATGCCTTCTTGTCTTTTGATTTAGTGAACTGGTTAAGATTTACAGTGCTTCATAGAAGCGGTGAGAGGGGTTTATCCTGCCTTATTCCCAGTCTTAAGGGAAAAAAGTTTTGATGTTTCACTGTGAAGTGTAATGATAACTGTAGGTCTAGGTGCTCTTTATTACAGTAAAGAAATTCCTTTTTCTTCTGAGTTTATTGGGAGCTTTTATCATAAATGGGATGTTGAGTGCTGAATTCTGTCAGATACTTTCTTTTTTTGCCCTTTATTGAAATGATTATATATTCTTCTCCTTTAGTCTGCTAATATTGTGAGTAACATTGATTTTTGAATGTTAAAATAAGTTTGCATTTCTGGTAAACTCTACCTGGTCATCATTTATTATGCTTTTTTATATATAGCTGGATTCTATTTGCTATTTTGTTAAGGATTTTTGCATATATGTCATTAGGAATATCGGTATGTAATTTCCTTTTCTTGCAAAAACTCTTTGTCCATTATTGATAAGAGAGTTATTGATAAGAGAACAGTAATAGCTTCATGATATAAGTTAGGAAATGTTCCCCCTGTTTTCTGAATTTGCATTAGTTTTGTATTGTTTCTTAAATGGCTTATAGAATGTATCATTAAAACTGTCTGGATGTATCTGTCAGCAAATGTATTTGATTATGAATTCAATTTCTTCAATAACTGTGGGAGAGATTTAGATTTTCTATTTTTTCTTTTTTTTATTGTTACTTAAATTTTTTCCGAGTGTTCCAAGATTCATTCCCCATTCCCCACACCCAGTGCTCCACACATTAGGTGCCCCTAGTACCCACCACCAGGCTCTCCCATCCCTCCACCCCCTCCCTCCAAGTCCCTCAGATTTTCTTTTGTCAGTTTTGAAAAGTCACACATTTTCAATAAGGTAATTTCATTTAAATTGCTGTGTTTATTGTCATAAAGTTGTCCTAATGTCCCCTTATGATCCCTTTGATGTTCATAGGGCCTGTTGTTGCACCTCTTTTTATTCTTTGTGTGGAAAGTTTATGTTTCTCTTTTTTTGTCATGGTCAGTCATCTTAGGGATTTATTGATTTATGAATTTTTCAAAGAGCGAATTGATCATACACATACACACACACACACACACAAACACATATATATTTAAACTTTCAGACATTTATTCTCCCAGACTACCAATCATAGATTATTATGGGTCAATTCTCATAATTATGAGAGGCTATGTCTCCTACCTCCTCAGGAAAACAGCACTATTGAGAGACGGTGGCATCCGGTGGCGAATTGCAGTCTTTGGTTAGTTTTAGAGCTCCTCGTTTCACAGCCCCATGAGCCCCCTTTGAAGTGACCTACTAACTAAATTTTAATGAACAACTAGATCGATCAGACATATAAATATCTATTAATACCTGTAATATTTATTAATACCTGTGATAATATAGCACTGTTAGCTAGACTTCTAATGATCACTTTGCAATATATACAAATATTAGATTATTATGTTGTACATGTGAAACTAATACAACGGCACGTGTCAATTATACCTTAATTTAAAAAAAAGACAGAGACAATATATCTGAATAGTAAGGGAAACATTATAGATTGAAAAACATATGAAGATATTTCAAATCTCCCTAATTGTTAGAAAAATGCAAAATAAAATAATTATTTATAGCTTTATAGCCAACAAATTTAAATAATTAGAAAGCTATATGATCCCAAGTGTTGACAAGGATATGACACAATAGGAACCCGATGTGTTTTTGTTAAAAGTATAACTTGCAAGCTAATGTGTGAAAAGCTTGTATTATATGGAAACCATGAATATGTCACAGAAAATGCTACATACATTTGGATGTAGAAACACTCATGTATAGGACCAGTCATGTAGGAATATGTTTATTACAGCATTATTTATGATCATGAAAACTAGAAGCATCCTACATGTTCTTTTCTGGGAAATATTATTAGATAAAAATAATAGAGATTTTAAAATGTTAAAATATATAGCATGCAACAATTCAGAAGCAGTGATCATGAAGTATGGGATAGAGCAGTCATATAATACCATTAGTATCATTTCTAAGTATTCTACTGCTTTCAAAAAATACAGAACTATCCAAGGGAAAACACCACACATATTGGAGTGTTGCCAGCAGTGATTATGAAAAAGGAAACAAAAACAAAAAGTGCAATAGAGGAGACTCATAGAGACCAACAGAATAATATCAATGAACTGAATAGTGGAGTCTCTCTTTGAGCTCCCCAACCATATTCGTACACATACACACCCTCTCCCACACATACTTAGACACACACACACTCCAAAGAGTAAAACAAAAAGTCAGATTAGATAACCTTCTGGTATCTGAGCTGGTTAAATTATGGTGGTACATTCATACAATGGAATATTATAAGGCTGTTAAATACAATGAAGTGCCGATAGGAAACACTCTCAGGTGTTTCATGTTGAGGTTAAATAGCAAGGCCGTGAACTCTGTGAAGAGCGTGGTACTCTTTGTGTTATAACAAAGAGGATGTATAAATGCTTGCACATGCAGAGAGGGACTGTGGATAGACACAGAAAACAATGGTAACAGTGATTGCTTCCAGGAAGGAATAGCTAGACAGACAGCTGTGGAAGAGGAGATTTACATTTTGCCACATATCATTTCTTTTAAATCTTATACACTATTTGCATTACCCATTCAACAAAAGAAATACACTGTGAAAAAAATTATTGTTGCTATCCAGGAAAGAGATTACATTTTATGCAGTACAAGGAAATGTGCAGTGTATGCCAGAAAAATATAACTAGTGAGGATTATGTTTTAAAACCATTATCAGTCAAAGGCATATGGTGTGTCAATTACATCTAATGTGTTCACTTTTAAGGATGACCTTATTGCCTGTATATTGCATAAGACATTGCCCTTATGACATATAACTTTACAGTATTTACAAACATAATTTTGTCTAACTCATACCCTCTGAGGCAATGTATTGCTACCTTACAGTCAGCTACTTTCTTGTTGCTTATGTGAATTTCAAGAAGGGAAGAAGTTCGTCTTTATAAAATCCATGATCGGGTTTCATGTGTCTTCCATGTATCACATCATCCTCCTTTCCATTTGCTTTTAATACATAGTTATTCCCACTTCTGGGGTTTTGAAAAGGAGAAAAACCATTTTTGCCCACAGGTAGCTCTCAGGGGAGGCAAGGAAGAGAGACTAAACTGTCAACACTACTATATCGTGTAAGCATTAATGCTCAAGTGTCATAGCACAGAGAGTGTAGTTCGGCTTGGTGATGTTGGAGCGGTCTTCATAGAGGAAGTATGTTGGTAATCTATTGCTGGGTAACAAATGTCCCCCTATAACTTAATGATCTGATGAAAATTGTTATCTTAAAATTTCCATGGTTTGGAATTTGAGAGGGGATTCGTCAGGTAGTTCTGGCTCATGGTGTCTCCTGAGGTTGCTGTCGAGTTGCTCAGGGAAGCAGTCATCTGAAGACTTTGGTGGGGCTGGAGGATTTGCTTCTAGGGACAGCTCATTTGCATAGTTGTTGGCCAAAGTATTCAGTTTCTCTTGGCTGTTAGCAAGAGGCCTAAGTTCTTTGCCAGTTACGACCTCATCTCATTAGAGATGTTGAGTGTCTTCACATAGCCACTGACTTCCCCTAGCGTGAATAAGAGATAGTGTGAGGGGGAGGCTTCAATGCCCATTACTTCTACCACATTCTGTGTGTTATAAGTGATTCAGTAAAGCAGCCCACACTCAAGCCCACACTTTTTGAAAGGCAATGTAACAAAATATTTCCAGACATGTTTTAAAACCACCTACTTTACCTACTTAGAGGTAGGTAAAGCTGGGGTAAAATTCAGAAGGACGAATAGGAATTGACCAACCTGCATGTATTCCAAGAGAATGCTATGTCTAAAAGCTTGGAGCCACAAGGGAGCATTGCACGTGGGGATTTCAGCTATCTGTGGCTAAATGTAGCTTGAGAAGTGGCAGAAAATGAACTAGAGGCAGAGATTTTTTTTTTAAAAAAAGTTTTTTTCTATTAAAAAATAATCTAGTGACCCTTCAGAGAATGGGTTGAAAATGAACATAAGTGGAGGTAAAGACAACAGTTTGGTGTCAATAAAAGAAGTGTAGATGAGGAGTGTTGAAATCCTGAGCTTAGGCAATATTGTGCACAGAGAGAATAGGAAGGAATCTTTTGCAATTTAGAAGTAGAATCAGCAGAGGGACAGGGTGTAAGGGATGTTTTCTGGGCTGGTAGATGTCAAGTACCTCCACATCCAAAGGGAATATAGGAGTCAGAGAAGATAGAGATGGGATATTGGGGAGATTCTGAGTTTGACTTTAAACATGTTGCGTGGTTCAGTCGGTTAGGTGTCCAAGTCTTGATTTCAGTTCAGGTCATGATCTCAGAGTTGTGCTGTACATGGAGCCTTCTTAAGAGCCTCTCTCTCCCTCTGTGCTTCCCCTCCATCCCCCCTTTCTTTCTAAAAACAATAAAATAAAAGTGAACATGTTGAGTTTGAAATGCATGCCACGCACTAGATAGAGCTACAGGACTCAATTCCACATGTAAGTATAAAGCTGTGACTGTCCACTAGAGGGGAAGAAAGGGTTAAAGATCTCATTTACTTACATATTTTTTATGGGAGACATTTGGAGATTTTTATATACTAAGGGAAAGGACAAGCATAAAGTAGGGGGTTGAAGATAAAGGAAAAGAGCTGGATGAAGTGTAGTGTCTGAGAGGGTGGGGAGTGAATTCAGAGCATGAACTGAGGGACTGGCCTAATAGGGAGAACATCTGTTCCCCTAAATTTGGCAAAAGAGGTAAGGATTGCAGGGAATGTAGAAAGCTGTGTTCATGGAAAGTCAGGATGAAGCCCAGGGAATTCTTGCTACATGGATCCCATTTTCTTTTGAAAGATAAAATGAGCTTATTTGCTAAGAAAGCAACAGTCGGAGATGGCTGGACTTTGTTGGAAACCTTGAAGAGAACAATGAAGAGTTGCTGAACATAGACTTCGAGGTTGGCTTTTCTTTTATACCCTTTAGCACTTCTTTAAGGTGTAATAGAAGTTGGTGTATTCGGGATTTTTCAATTTTTTTGAGTGAGGCTTGGAAGGCTATGAATTTCCCCCTTAGGACTGCCTTTGCTGTATCCCATAAGTTTTGGATCGATGTATCTTCATTCTCATTGGTTTCCATGAAGTGTTTCAGTTCTTCTTTGATTTCTTGGTTGATCCACATATTCTTGAGCAGGATCGTCTTTAACTTCCAAGTGTTTGATTTTCTCCTGAACTTTTTATGGTGGTTGAGTTCCAGTTTCACGGCATTGTGGTCAGAGAATATGCAGGAAATAATCTCAGTCTTCTGGTATCGGTTGAGCCCTGATTTGTGACCTAGTATGTGGTCTATTCTGGAGAAAGTTCCATGTGCACTCGAGAAGAATGAGTATGCTGCTGTTTTAGGATGAAATGTTCTGAATATATCTATAAGATCCAGCTGGTCCAATGTGTCATTCAAGGCTCTTGATTCTTTGATGATTTTCTGTTTAGATGATCTGTCCATTGCTGAGAGTGGTGTGTTAAGATCTCCTACAATTAATGTATTCGCATCAGTATGATTCTTTATTTTGTCTAACAGTATATGTGTCCTCCCACTGCCCTCCAACCCCCCATGTTTTCTGATGAGACACTGGCCATTACTCCTATTGAAGATCTTTGTATGGAATGAGTAGTTCTCTCCCGGTCCTTTCAAGATTCTTTGTCTTTCAGTAAATTTGATTATGATGTGTCTAGTGTGAATTTCTCTGAGTTTACCCCACTTAGATTTTGTTGAACTTCTTGGAACTGTAAATGAATGAATGTCATCAAATTTGGAGAATGGTCATTGTTACTTTAAATATTCCTTCTGACCTTTTCCTCTCTTCTCCTGCTGAGATGTCTATTATGTATATGTTGGCACTCATGATGGTGTCCCACAGGCCTCTGTGGCTGTTTATTTTTTCATTCCTTTTTTCCCCTCAGTTTTTCATACCTGATAATCTCAGTGGATCTATCCTTGATTTCGCTGATTCTGCCTCCAGTGGACTTTTATTTTCAGTTTTTGTACTTTTCCAGGACTTCTATTTGGTTCTTTTTTATAATCTCAATCTCTTTATTGATATTCTCTATTCTTTCTTTTTTTTTCTTTACACATCATTTATTTTAGTTCTTTGAACATATTTAAAATAGCTGATTAAAAACCTTTGTCTAATAAGTGTAGTATCACGAACAATTTCTGACTCCTTTTTTCCCCTATAGGGGACATACTTTCTTTGTCTCTTTGCACGAGTATCTTAACTAGTTTTGCACATTTTTTTTTCTTTTTTATGTGTAGCCCCTGGAGTCTCTGTTTCATTAGCCTCATAGTCAACTAGGGGTTGGGCAGAGACTCCTTTAAATGTCTGGCACTTATGAGTCTCCCAGTCTTTCTCCAACAGACCACTAGGCAGTCCTCACCTTAGCCTTCACTTCCTGCTTATGCAGAGCCTTCCGGTATCCCAGTGCTGAGAACTTAAAGGCTTCTTACGTCTTTCTTGAACACACACACACACACAGGCGTGGGCATGAGTAGGGCGTTCTAGATTGCCAGGATTACACTGGAACTTTTCACAGCCTGCCACGGACTTTGTCATTCGTCAGCTATTCTTTTGAAAATTTTGGTCATCTTAATGTTTGCCTCAGTGTTACTGCTGCCTGAAGCAGCTGCAGTGTAAAAAAATTGCGCCTGATTATTGTCAACAAATGTCCTTGGGGAAATGATTGTTTACACTGGGCAAACAAGGTCACATAAAGAGAAACCTTGCAAATGGGATTTTCCACCAGACTACCATTAAGGGAAAATAGTGATAGTTATCTGTGAACTGAGCTTTGGAGGGATTCCGGCTCCATTCGGTTCCCTCTCGAGGCATCTAGGTTGCTGATTTTCGCTGTAATGGAGGGGCTATTTGTTTTCACTGTGCCCTGTAGCTAGACAGAAAGGGATAGCACCAAAGCAAGTTAAAACTCCAGTAAGCCCGCTGTCCTTACAAACCTTCATCCCATTTGATCAAATAACATGTCCCAGCTTGTTGCCAGAGTTTGGCTAATGTCCAGAGCTCTGAAAAGTTGATTTTGACAGTTTTTTCCAGTGTTCTCGTTGGTTTTATGGAAGAGGATTTTTGGAGGTCACTACTCTGCCCTGCTGATGACACTCAGCAATAAAAATTAGAAATAGCTGTTTCATGGGATGTAACAGGAGCTAGTCACGAACAGATAAAAAAAGTTACAGAGAAACATTAATGGTCCCATTGAGATTGGAGACCATGAGCTAGTCTAGCAGTGATGCCTGTCTGTCTTGGGCCTGTGCTTTCCAGTAAGCTCAGCAGAGCAAGTATAGATGTTGAGGAGAATGAGGAACCTAAAATCAGACAAAGGTGGGGGTTGACAGCAAACAAGGAGAAGAAAAATAGGGCAGAAGCCATTGAAAGCCATCTGGATCAGGAAGGGAAGCCTAGGAAAAAGTTAATGTGTTCAACGAGTGATTATGTCTGTGCAGGAAATGAGGAAACTAGGGGGGGAAAGTAGTGATCAGAAGATGGCATGGTTTCTGAAAGTTAGGAATTTAGAAAAAACCATCGATTGTTGATTGATAAGGTTGTCTCACCAAAGTTCCACGGGCAGCAGACAGGCTAGTATAGTATACTCCATAGTGTGAGGGCTAAGATCCTGTTTCTGTTCCACAGCAGATCCTGTATGCTGTGTCCCCATATCCAATAGAATGCCTACCCCATAGTAGGGATTTGACTGTTCTTTATGGAAATGACATCAGAACTAGATGTATTTCTTTCTTTCTTTCTTTCTTTCTTTCTTTCTTTCTTTCTTTCTTTCTTTCTTTATTCTTTCTTTCTTTTCCTTTCTTTCTTTCTTTCCTTCCTTCCTTCCTTCCTTCCTTCCTTCCTTCCTTCCTTCCTTCCTTCCTTTTTAAGTTTTTATTTATTTATTTGACAGAGAGAGCACATAAGCAGAGGAAAAGCAAGGGGCAAGAGAGAGAGAAGCAGGCTTTCTCTTGAGCAGGCAGCCCGATGTGGGGCTCGATCCCACAACCTGGGATCATGACCTGAGCCTTAGGCAGAGGCCCACGTGCCCCGAAAGATTTATTTTCTAATTGGAGGACAATACAGGGAAAAAATGACATCTGAATTGGGTGTTGAAGGGATCGAAATATCAACAAGTAGAGAATAGATGAGACAGAGTATTTCTGCAGGAGGGAAAGTATGTCTGATGCAATTAAGTCTAGAAAGAGTTGAGGGATGACTGGTAGTCAGGTTGTGCTAAATTATGAGCTACAAGTAGGGAGAAAACACTTGTGGTTGAATGTGAAGGATTAGGACAAAATATGGAATATCTTGAAAGCCCACTTAGGAAATGTGGATAAATTTGTGCAAGGATTTCTAGCCCCAGGAAGTTTTAAAGCAAAAGCTTGATATGTGATCACAGTTTACAATAGCAATATAACTATGGCAACAGTGGGAACGAACAGATTGGAGGGGGAGAGTGCTTGGAGGTGGAGAGACCAGTTGGGAGGCTTGGGAAAATTTGTGATTTTCTGAACAAGGATGGTGAATGTGGAACTTAAAAGATAGATGTGAGAGATTTTGGAATAAAGCAAAATAAATCTGGTGATCACTGAGATAAGATTAAAAACATAACCAGCTGTGCTGTCCTTGCTGACATTAAAAAAAAGTAAAGGGCATAAAAATTTTGATAACATTGAATCTAACCCTGTGTACTTAAATCGGGGTTATAACTTATTTTCTGTTCATCAGCAGAATGCTTACATATTACACCTTGAATATGAACTCAGTATGTGAAACTTACGGTCTTTGGAGTGGTATTCTAAATAGCATTTTAAAACATTAAAAAAAAGTTATTCTTACTGTAAAGTTTTATCAAGGTTTGAATTGTTTTAATTAGAAATAGCAGCACGTTGAAAGGATGACTGGTTGGTATCATTAATTTTAAAAATTGTTATGTAAATACACCGGAAGGATTTTATGTATCTGTAAAAAAATTTTTTTGATATATGTAAAATTTTTAAAAAGACTAGCGTGCCTGGCCTCATAGCTTATTATAAGTAACTTACATTTTTAATACATAATTAGATCTTGACTGCCCCCTAGTGGCCAATATCTTTTAAAAGTACAGTTTGGAGTACCGCCCTAGGTCCTGTCCTATTTGGTCAGTCATTGGTGTGTGCCTCTTTGTGCCAGGATCCCTGGGGTCCTGGGAACACAGGATTTTATCACACCGTACTATTTATCTTGAGGTGGTTTTTTAAAGCCACAATTCCTAAATTTCTTCTTTGAGTATCAATATCCTTGACAAAATTCACCAGGAATACATCTGTTAATGATTCATTTGTTTTAATGTCAATTATTACTATGTTCATTATAACAATATAAGAAAGTCATACATACTTACGTAAGCTAGAATCACCTACCAAACTCATGAATGTGTTTAAAATAAGTAAAGGAAAGCATGAAAATTACATATTTGGGGGAGAGCTCTGTACCTTGGAGACTAACACTATCTATTAGGTCTTTGCTTGGGCTCCTACATCCAGACTCAGGAAAAGTCTGTTCCTAGATTCAGTCTCACAGGTACTTAAAGAAAACCTACTTTGTGTCCAGCAGTCTGATGGTACAGGGTATCCAAAAGAAATTGTTACAGATTGTCTGGGATCTGTTTGTTTTTTTTTTTTTAACTTCCATAGATCCAGATTTCCATTTACTATTAGTATTTTGTCAAGAAATAGAATGCTAGGGGTGTCAGGGTGGCTCAGTCATTGAGAGGCTGCCTTTGGCTGAGGTCGTATTCCCCGAGTTCTGGGATCGAGTCTCACATTAGGCTCCCTACTTGGCAGGAAGCCTGCTTCTCCCTCTCTCACTCGCCCTTCTTGTGTTTCCTCTCTAGATGTGTTTCTCTCTGTCAAATAATAAAAAAAATCTTAAAAAAAAAAAGAAAATAGAATGCTAGATTTGCTTCTTGCAACCATGGTTTTTAGCTGCCCCAAACTAATGTAAAAAGTAGAGACCAGGAACCATGAATCATACAGATGTTTGGAGGAAGATCCATGGAGGTTACAAGCCCTGGTGTAATGGTGTCTATGAATAGTATGTACGTTTCCAGTTCAGGCTGAGTCTCATCAATGAGTGTGAGAATAATGTGGCAGCTAAGGTCAGGAAAAAAAAATACCAGGACTAAGAAATTCTGCATTGTTACCTGTGATGGCCACACATTTTCCATGTGCTGCCCTTTATTTCATTATCTGTATGTTGAGATAATTCATGGTAAATCTTATCACCAAGAGAAATTTGTAGTGGCTTTGAAGGAAATAATCTGTTATATTTTTATACCAAACTTGCCTTCCATCATATTTGGTTTTAGCTCATATTAAAATTTGTTTGCTTTCCTTGAAAACACTGTGCATGTGAATGGGGGTCTTTTGACCTGGAAACAGGAAAAGGGGAAAGAACCTGTGTGTTATTTTTAGTATTTTAGTTTTCTAAAGAACAGAATATTTTATCCTTAGAAAATTGTGAGTTTCCTTTATTAGTGCATGCTGGAATACAATGTATGATTTTATCTGCAAATGTTGACATAATTAATATGGATAACTACACAGGAGGTTTTTTTCTTTAATGAAAAGTAACTTGCAAATATCTGTGTGGGTCATGGTTCAATATTCTGTATGCCTTACAGTAATTCAGGGAAGGTTGCAACCATGACTTAAGGAAGTAATGGATCAGTGTGTCGTTAATTCAGGAAATATTACAACTGGAAATTTGACTTCTATTTTTTTTACTATTGCAATATTTAGAATTGCCTTTTTTTTTAAAAGTAGGCTTCACATCCAGTGTGGGGCTTGAACTCACAGCATTGAGATCAAGCATTGCATACTCGACCAAAAGCCAGCCAGGTGCCCCTAGACTATTTTCTTTTCTTTTTTTTTTTTTTAAAGATTTTATTTATTTGACAGAGAAACACAGCTAGAGAGGGAACACAGCAGGGGGAGTGAGAGAGGGAGAAGCAGGCCTCCCGCTGAGCAGGGAGCCCGATGTGAGGCTCCATCCCGGGTCGGGAGCATGACCTGAGCTGAAGGCAGGCGCTCAACCAACTGAGCCACCCAGGCGCCCCTAGACTGCCTCTAAGTCTCCTGAAGTCTGATAATATTTTTTTCCTCCAAAAGCAGTTTGCGCTCCTGTCTCTCAAAAATCATTGTTACTGAGGAACAGATAAGAACAGAGTTCTTTCATCCTTCACCATAGAGCTGTGTCTCATTCGGGCCCCTGTCCAACCCCAGCTGGAATGTATTAGAAGCAAACTTTCTTCTCTTAAGAGGATTGCGTACATGTAGTGTGCTCCATATACTATTATGAATGTCTATTTTTAAACTATTAATGCATTTATTTTTTAGCAAGATGTTTTATTGCATGATGTGTGTGTGTGTTTGTGTGTGTGTGTGTGTGTGTGTGTGTGTGTGTGTGTGTGTGCACACGCAGGGTTCTAGGGACCTGACC
>PITA01001622.1:101354-111992 GCA_004023965.1 Spilogale gracilis | reverse complement strand
GTTTCTTGATGCCAGCCTGATCTTCCGTAGATGATCCGGCTGTGTGTTTATTGGCACCCTTGAAAGCTTATTTGATTTTTAGAGTTATTGTTTGTTCATATCAGATCAGTGGTTAAGATGATATTAAACCTCTATTATTTATAAGCTCTTCCCCAGCTTCTAAAGGGAGAGCACATGAGAACTAATATTTAACCAGGACCTGCTGATTCTGTGCCTGCTCTTGCAGGCAGAGTAGAAAGAACACGGGCCGTTGCAGTAGGCAGCTGGAAAATTCCTCCATTTGTTCATTGTGTGACTTTGGCCAAGGCCCCTAAATGTTGTCTTCTGTCTAACCCAGATCTGAGCTGAGCTGATGGTATATCCTTTGACAAAACTGTTCAGTGGACCCTTGTCCTCATGCTGTGTGATTTTCTATGGTTTATATTCTCACGGCTGCCCCGGCCCTAGGCCCCTTGGTCTCAGGTTGTGTATTCCTGGCATTTTCAATCCATGTGCGTCTTATTTTTATAAATATATATATTCTCCCCCCGCTTGGCACCACACTAGTCCTTGATGTTGGACTTGGCCCTTTTCTTTTTCCCTCAAAACTTAAACACAACATTTGTATGTGTAGCACGTTACAGTGAAGGTGTGAGATATTAGCAGAGCTTTGCCCTTAGTTGTCCTGTCTGGGAAATTAGTCCGTGGTTACCCTTCTCTGCTATTTATCTCTTTACCTGGTTGCTTTCTCTCTCCTCTCACCTTCTGGCTGCTGCTTCCTCCTTCTCCCTCACCCCCAAATGTCCATTCATTTCTGCGGCAGAACACTGCAGATCTCTTCCATTGCCTCCTTTCCATCCCTGCCCTCACGTTCATCTCACATTACACTGCCCAACCACCAAGGGGCTGGGAGGCTTTCTCCTGCAGTGAGTTCGCTCTCCTCCCCTGCAGTGTTACTGAGTCTCGAAAAGCAGTCTCTCCCCTGGAACCCCTGAACTTTCCCTTTCTCCAAGCTGGTTCCATGGGATGGTGGCTGATCCACTTGTATGAAAACACTTCATAAAAGGTGAGCCCGGCTAAGAAAGACTGTATGGGTGCCATCATCCCTGTAAGTTGAATTACAGATGTTATGTGATGTCCTCCCTCCTCTTTCAGTTTCCCATCCAGTGATTCCCCGGGATCTCTTTACCTTCACAGCTGCCAGAGCAGAAGTGTGTAGCGGCACCGGGGAGCGGTTCCGAATCTTCCGCGCGGAGAAGACCTACGCTGTCAAGACAGGAAGGTGGTATTTTGAGTTCGAGGCGGTCACTGCGGGGGACATGAGGGTTGGCTGGAGCAGACCAGGTTGTCAACCCGATCAAGAGCTTGGCTCCGACGAACGCGCCTTTGCTTTTGATGGCTTCAAGGTGAGTGGGCTGTGCTGAGCACCAGACCCTGAAGTTCGTAGGTTCCAGCTTTTGTAGGCTGCTGTCTCCCCGGGCATGTACACCTGTGGGTGCCTCCCTTACCGTCGCTCCTTTGGGGAGGACAGCAAAATGAGGACTTTCTGGAGCACAAACCTGGGAAAAAAAGTTCCTGGGGAAACTCTTGCCCTTGTGATCTCAAAACGTCCCCCTCTCCCACCCCCACAGAGAAATTCAAGAAGCTTAAAACATTGCTTCTCCATTATTATCCAAAAAAAGAATCATCTTTGCTTATCAGAAATGTAAAAACGCATATGCCAAAAAAAAAAAATCGCATACAGACTTTGACACAATTCCATAGAATGAATTTATCCTTAAGCAATAATAAATGGTAGGTGTACAAGTTTTTTTTTTTTTTTTTAAAGATTTTATTTATTTGACAGAGAGAAACACAGCCAGAGAGGGAACACAAGCAGGGGGAGTGAGAGAGGGAGAAGCAGGCTTCCCGCTGAGCAGGGAGCCCGATGTGGGACTCGATCCCAGGTCTCTAGGATCATGACCTGAGCCGAAGGCAGTCGTTTAACCAACTGAGCCACCCAGGCACCCCGGTGTACAAGTTTAATAGCCACAAGAATGCTTGATGATGTTTAAAATCACAAAAAGTTTTCATTTCCAGTGTTAGTAATTTTTCTTAAGGCAGATGGAAGCTGGTCGCGTGCTTGTTTAATTATTTACTTAGACCTTATATAAATGCTTAGAAATTATTTTATGTGTATAAAATATTTTAAAATAAATATATATATGAATCTAGCTACAATTGGATAATGATAGCCATTTTTGATTGATAAAATTATATTCCTCTTTTTTTATTCTCTTATTTTCTTTGTGAATTTGCATTCCTTCTCATATGAAGGGGAAAAGTTATTTTGAATTAAGAAAGGATAATAAGAATAAATAAGCAACCATGAAGAGATTTGACATTTATGCGTATCTCGTACTGAGGTATGCATGTGTGGTAAAGCATCTCTAGGCTAGAAGTTAATATTGTGTCTTCTAGAATAACTGACCCACTTTGTTTTGAAACACCATATTTCTTGAACCTGCTTTTTACTTCATATGGAAAACATAGCATCTTTTGATGCCTAGTTCACTGGAATAGATTTTTTTTTTAAAGTACAGTGTATTGTGCTTGGGGATAATCATATCATGAATTTGCAGTGGTGACTGTAACCCCTTACATATCAATTCATAGTGGAGGCAATTCTTAAGAGGAAAAATGAGAAGGTACATTTGACAAAATAATAGAACTAATTTTGTACCCGTAATCAGTGGACTATATTTAGAGATTTTGAAGTCATGTTATCAAAACTATGTGTGAGATGTATTTATGAGATTTCACCTGTGTATGTAATACATTGTTGGTGTATATATTTAATTTTGATTCATTATTTCAGTAAGTATCTTTTAGGTTTGATTTGAAGCTTTTTTGGTCTTAGTATATACTGAAATGCTTCAAGATTTCTATTTTGCTAGTGTTTCAGTGCCATTGGTTCCAACAAATAGAATTTTATTTCAAAATAGATAAGAATGTCATTTTCATCGATAAGTTCTCATTTTCATTCTCTACTTGCTGTTCTTTGTATTTTGGGAAATAGAGACAAACAACCCATAAGCATCCTAAAATGAATGCAAAAATTTTGAGTGCAAAAAATTAATTTCTGAAGACTTAGAATGTTTTTTCTTAAGAGAAAGTATGTTGGGTTAGATTTTTAAATTAACTCTCAAAATAGTGAAATAGCATTTGGGTCTTTGCTCAAGATTTAATAACATATGATGTTAGTATGAGGGATTCAGAATTCCCAGGCAACCTCAGCTGGGGCATCACCACACTGATGTGTGTGGTAGAACTCAGTCCTTCCTCCTGCTGTGCTCATAGAAGGAGGTGCTGTGAGTCTTGCCAGCAGTGGTGGTTGGGTGGGTGGGTCCTGTTCTCCTGGCTTTTCCCATGACGGGTGACTCTTCTGTCCCCAGGCTCAGCGGTGGCACCAAGGTAATGAGCACTACGGGCGTTCATGGCAAGCGGGCGATGTTGTCGGATGTATGGTTGACATGACAGAGCACACCATGATGTTCACGCTGAATGGAGAAATCCTTCTTGATGATTCGGGCTCAGAACTGGCATTCAAGGACTTTGATGTTGGCGATGGTAAGTGTTGCCATTTGGTGTTGCTTTCAGGCTCGCAGCGCGAATGGAGTGAGCATTTGCTTTCATGCTTCATAACCAGCCTTCCTTATGGTCTATTTGATCAGACACCCTTGAAATTACTTTGGCTGAAACGCTACCTCTACTACTTAGCTAGGATTTCAATAAGGTAGAAATGGCTTTTATGCATGTGAATGAGAAAATAAATGGCAGGCGAAAGGATGGTTTTCCACAAACGTGAAATTTTCACTTAGAACTTCTCTGTATAATCAGCTGTTGATAGCTTCTTGCTGTTCATTCATTTCACAGAAAGGTAATGAGAACCTACTATGGGTCAGGTCCTCTGCTGGATGCTCAGATGACAGAGATTAATAAAACATTGTCCTGTTTTTGTGTAGATTACAGTATGCCAAGGGAAGTCAGTACCGGAGTGCTTTCTGTTTAGTAGAGAAGCTCTAAATTGCAGAACATTCTGTGGAAGCACAATGCGGGCTCTGAGATGACCTTGAGCAAGGTTGCAAAGGGAAGGTGAAAGCCCTTTGTGAAACAAATGACAAGTGGAAGAGCATTTATTCATCTTGCACTTCCAAGAAGGTGGCCACTGGCCACATGAGGTTATTTCAGTTCATGGAAACTTTCAAGTACTCAGTGCCCACCTGTGGCTACGGGTCCCCCTCTTGCGCTGCACCGATGGCCAACACTTAGAGCATCACAGAAAGTTGTATTCAGTGGTGTTACTCCGGAGCATGTAAACAAGACAGTATAAAGCTGCAGTATAAAAAATGAACAAAATATATAAATGTCTCATTTTAAAATGAACTAGCACATCTTTTTTTTTCCCCCGCAAATGGCTTTTGGGGGTGGTTCCTGGGTGGCTCTGTTAGTTAACCAGCTCTTGATTTCCGTCCGCTCAGGTCATGGTCTAGTGGTCCCTTGAGCCTCATGAGCCCCACATCCTTGTCCATGTTGGTTTCTTGCTCAGCAGGGAGTCTGCTTCTCCCTCTCCCTCTGCCCCTCCTCCCTGCCCATGCACACACTCTCTCTCAACAAATTTTTTTTTAAAAAGTCACTGATCCTGAAAAATTAGCCCCCTCATTATTTGCCTTAAGTTCTATATTCATTCATTCAGTAAGCTCGTAAGTAGGTATGTCCATCATTTCTCAAATACAGATTTGCAAAAATGATAGGACTTCTACATTTTTAAAAAAGACTGTATTTATTGAAAAGGGGGAGGGGCATAGGGAGAGGAAGAAGCAGACTCCCCACTAAGCAGGGAACTCGAGGTGGGGCTCAATCCCAGGACCTTGAGATCATGAACTGAGTCAAAGGCAGCTGCTTAACTGAGCCACTCAGGTGCCCCAGAATTCTACTTTTTTATAACTTAATCTCTATTTTGCACACCTGTATCCCTGGTGTAACTGGCACTCTACCAACACAATACCTATCTCCTTTTCTGTGGGATTGTCTTTAAGAGTGTTTATGTATGAGGGGGAAGGTGGAAGAGGGGCTTTTTCCGTGTTTTCTGTCTATATTGATAAATATGACCCCTTGAGCTTTTATTTTTTTAATTGGTTATTTATAAATTGTTGTCTTCCTTCTTTGGAAGGAAATGTCTGTGTGAGTTCTGTTTGCTTAATTTACGCCGCATAGATTCAGAGAATGGTGTTAGAATTATAAAGAACGTGGAATGCCCATCGTACTATTGAAGCACATAACAAATGTGAATACTTATAACACTGTTGCAAAGACCAATCAGTCACCATCCTGGAGGTGAGACAGACTGTGAGCCAGTCTGGCTGGTACAGTCTTATAAACGTTTTCGACTTTGTGCTTTACAGAATTTTTTAAATTTAAAAAATGACTTGCCACTTATTTTGGTACCTCTATTATAGTGTTAATACAGCATTCTGGTGAATCATTTAAAAATTTTATGGTGCATAGTGTTGGGATTTTGTTTGAGGTGTTGGGGACGTATCTTTTTAGTCTCCAAGGCAGGTTATTATTTTCACATAGCCATTATCATTCGCAATTAACTTTATAGAGGCCACTCATAATTCTAAATTTTCTTCCATAAAATGGAGTGTATCCATGGCTGTGACTTGAAAATTCTTTTTGGAGTGGAATTTTCCATTTCCCTCTCAATTAACTTTACACAGCTTACTGAAAAATAAGAAATTTGATGGGCCTGTTCTGGGGTGACTGCAACAAGAGGCCCTGAGATGGACCCCTTAATTTACCCATCACCCCTGAGTGACAGACCTCATAGTAAGTTTCTTTCAAACTTGTGATATGACAAGATGTGAAATTGCAAGTGATGAGAATTGGAATAAAGGGAGCAACAAATCAATCATTATTTGCAGATAATGTGATTATTTGCAGAGAAAACTGAAGAATCTATAGGCTTTACTAGGAATAATTGAAGCATTGAGCAAGTTAGCATTTCTATGCTAGATGCAAACCTGAAACTAAGTGAAAGAGAAGGTAGAATTCACAGGAGCATCAGGTATTTCCAGTAACTGGTCATCATTCTAACAGAAGGTATACAGTGCCTTTACAGAGAAAATCATTAAACTTTATTGATAGAGTAACTTTGTTAAGAGATTTATTATATGGTCAGCTGTGCCTTGACAAGGATACCAAGAATATGTCATGGGAAATGGATAATAATAACTAGTGTTGGGAAAGTTGTATATGCACATGTAAAAAAAAAGCAACTGGATCCTTTATCTAAATTTGGGACCATACATAGTGTTTTTGTGACTACATTCAAAGACCAACCCAAAATGGACTAAAGATTTAGCCATAAGACCTGAAAGTGAAATTACAAGAAGGAAACATAGGGAAAAACTATTTGTCAGTGGCCTTAGCAATGGTTTTTTTTTGGATATTGACAACAAAAGAAGTCAAGAAAAGGAAAATGGATAAGTGGAATCACATCAAATTGAAACGTTTTGCACAAGAAAGGATGCCATCAACACTATGAAAGGTAACCTGCGAAATGGGAAAAAATATTTGCAAACCATTTATCTGAAAAAGCATAATTTTCAAAATATGTAAGGAGCTCTTGCAACTCATTGTCAACAACAACAACCAATAGCCTATTTAAAAAATGGAGAAAGGAACTGAACAGATTTTTCTCCAAAGAAGACAGACAAGTGGCCAACGGTTAATATGGAAAGCTGCTCACCATCACTCATCACCAGGAAACGCAAATCAATACCATAATGAGATATCACTTCACACCTGTCAAGATGGCTATGATCAAAAAACCCCAAAAACTGAAGATAGGAAATATTGATGAAGGTATGGAGAAAAGGAAACCCTCATGCACTGATCATGGGGAGTCAACTGTTACTTTGCAGGATTATTCACAATAGCCAAGGTAAGGAAACAGCTTAAGTGTAACAGGTACATGAGCAAAGAAAAAATGAAATGCATATACAATAGATTTATTACTGAGCCTTAAAAAAGAAGTAGATTCTGCAACTTGTGACAGGATGGATAGCTGGAGGACATTATACTAAGTGAAATCATCCAGATACAGGACAGGCACTAAGTTACTACATGATACACTTAGAAATGATGAACCTAAAATAGTCAAACTCACAAGTAGAGAGTAGAATGGTAGCTGTCAGGGGGTGAGGAAAGGGAGAAGTAGAGAAGTGTTAATCAAAGGGTACAAACCTTCAGTTATACAAGATGAGTATGTCCTAGAGAATTCCTGCCTTTCGTTACCTATCGGCCTGAATTACATGCCTAAAATTTTGCAAAGAATGTAGATGTTAAGTGTTCTTGTCTTACACCCCCCCCCCACATACATGCACATTTATAATGATGCCGATTAAAATAAGATGGCAGGGGTAAACTTTTGGAGATAACTGATATGATTATGGTGTAGATGATTTCTTGGGAGTATACTTATCTCTGAACTCATCAAGTTGTGTACAGTAAGTATGCACAGCCTTTGTTATGTCAATCATACCTTAATAAAAAGATTTTAAAAGATTTATTAATAAATGAGAGCTGTGTTATGTTCAGGAAGAAGACAGTAGACTAAGGAGATTAGGATCAATGGATTTTAAATGAAAAAGATGAGATTGGATCATTTCCTCACACTGTATATGTAACAACCAGCCCCAAGTGGACTGAGGTCTTAAATGACAAAAATAAAGCTTTGCAATTTTTGGTAGGAAATATAGGTAAATCTTTTTAGACAATGGAGTAGGAAACCTTTATCTTGGAGTAGAACAAGCATATATAAACAAAAACCCAGTGACTATAAAAGACTGGTAAGTCCATTTATACAAACTTAAGAACTTTCATTTAAAGAACAGCCAAAAACCTTAAAGAGAATGGATAAACAATTTATTAGTGGGGTCAGGGAACCCAAATGCAATGTAAACAACTGAAAAAAAAAAGTTAGTATTAAGAAAAACATAAAGAACTGAAATCACTAAGAAAAAGGTTGAAAAGCCACCAGTAGACATCTCATAGAAGAAATCCATTTGGGCAATAAACATTTTTTTATCTTGTTTTATTATGATAGTTTTGAATAGAACTTTGGAAAGCCTCAAAGGTTATAGTTCTTTTTATATATATATACTTTTTAAATTAACATATAAAGTATTATTTGTTTCAGGGGTACAGGTCTGGGATTCATCAGTCTTACACAATTCACAGCATTCACCATAGCACATACCCTCCCAGCGTCCATCACCCAGCCACCCCGTCCCTCCCCCTGACCCCTGCCAGCAGCCCTCAGTTTGTTTCCTGAGATTAAGAGTCTCTTAGGGTTTGTCTCCCTCCCTGGTCCCATCTTGTTTCATTTTCCCTTCCCTCCCCTCCACAAATCACCAACCTGCCTCTCAAATTCCTCATATCAGAGAGATCATATGATAACTGTCTTTCTCTGATTAACTTATTTCACTCAGCATAATAACTTCCAGTTCCATCCACGTTGTTGCAGATGGCAAGATTTCTTTTTTTTTTTTAAAGATTTTATTTATTTATTTGACAGAGAGAAACACAGCCAGAGAGGGAACACAAGCAAGGGGAGTAAGAGAGGGAGAGGCAGGCTATCACATCTTCTTTATTCATTAAAGATTTTATTCATTTGACACAGAGGGAGAGAGAAAGTGAGAAAGGGAGTACAAGCAGGTGGAGTGGGAGAAGGAGAAGCAGGCTTCTTGCTGAGCAGGGAGCCTGGTGAGGGGCTCAGTCTCAGGACTCTGGGATCATGACCTGAGCTGAAGGCAGATGCTTCACGACTGAGCCACCTAGGTGCCCCGGCAATAAACGTTTGAGGAAATATTTGTTGTTATTAATGATCAGGGAAATGTAAACCATAATTAAATGCTATTTTAGATACATTCTTTTGGCAAAATTTTTTTGGATGCTGAGCAATACCAAGTGTTGGCTTTCCATAGGACCTCTTTCCATTGTTCTTGGGAGTATACATGGTGCTCTAACTTAAAAAACAAAACAAAACCAAGAACACAGTTTGACAGTGTCTCTGAAAGTTGAATGTTTACATACTCATGGCCCCAGAATTGTGTTCCAGTTCCCCAATGACCCCTTATATATCTCTACAACAGGAGACATGAACATGAATGTTCATAGGAACACAGATCACAGTAGCCAAAGCCAGGAAGCCATCAAATCAGTATACACCAGCAGGAGCATGGATGAGTAACTGCGAAGCTACAGTGCCAGGTGGGCTAGGAGTATTTCAAGGAGAGAAGTAAGTTCTGAAAGATCTCTATGGTAGGCAAAGACAGTGTCTCGAAAAGGGACCCATGTCCTGCTCCCTAAAACCTGTCGATAGGTTACCTTATGTGGCAAAGGGATTTTTCAGATGTGATTAAGATAAGGATCTTGCGTTTGGAAGACTCTCCTGGATTTTATGGGTGGTTCCAGTGTAATCACAAAGGTCCTTTCAAGAGGGAGGCAGGAGTTAGCAGGGACATAAGAGAAGAGGAGAGATTTGAAGATGCTGGTTTGGAAGGAGTAAAGAGTCAAGGAGGCGGGGAAGGTAGGAAGCCTCTAGACAGGGCAGCTAACAGATCTTCCCAGAGTCCAGAGTCCTGAGAAGGAACACAAGTGCTGTGGACACTTTGTACCTCAGTAAAATCCATTTTGGACTTCTGGTCTTCAGAAATATAAGCTAATAAACTGGTTTTGCCTTAAGCCACTAAATTTGTGGTGTGTTTTTTTTTTTTTTTACAAAAGCAATAGGAAATGAATACAAGAATCACAGAGAATGCTATCATTTTTGTAAAAGTCACACACAACCAAAACCTTAAAAGTATATTTTAAAAGTACATAGAAAGAAAGTAAGAGAGTGCTGATTTTAGGATTTGGGGTGATGATTTCTTCAGGGTGAGGGAAGCAGGGTGGTGGGAAAATCAGCATAATGTGGTTAGATGCAAGACTTTAGGTTTTCCTTTGGGTGGTAGGTTAGCAAATGTTTATTACAGGGTCTAGAAAGGTCCAACTAAAGAATGAAGCAAAAGCAGGTCACAATGAGGTCATGATCAGTGTGTCAGGAACAACAGTTTGTAATTAATCCACCTTCCACGTCTGTGCACTTGAGATACTTCAAGAAGAAATAAGATTCATGGGCATGTCTGTCAAGCTTTATAGGGAATAATCTAGTAGAGAGGGAGAAATTGATGGTAAAAGTCTGAGAGATGATATTAACTGAAGTTCCTGATAAGGTGAAGCAGATGTGACCTCCAGCACAAATAATCAAGGATTTTTTTCTCAAGGCAGAGAAAATAAGGGTCTGGGTATAAAGGAATAGTAATGGCCTGTGTCCATCTTCCAACACAGCTCTCCACAGGAGAATACTTTTTTTTTTTTTTTTTTTAAGATTTTATTTATTTGACAGAGAGAAACACAGCCAGAGAGGGAACACAAGCCGGGGGAGTGAGAGAGGGAGAAGCAGGCTTCCCGCCGAGCAGGGAGCCTGATGTGGGGCTCGATCCTGGGTCTCCAGGATCATGACCTGAGCCGAAGGCAGTTGCTTAACCAACTGAGCCACCCAGGCGCCCC
>PITA01001622.1:0-101254 GCA_004023965.1 Spilogale gracilis | reverse complement strand
GAGAATACTTTTCAAAAGATTTTCTGAACAGGAATTTTAAGGATGCGTCACCCATATGGGGGAGGTTTCTCTCATTGGAAATCTTGTCTCCCATTCTGTAATTTTAGTGAGGTAGTGGGAATGAGGTGTTACCCCCTGCCCTCCATTCTTACGGTTAGTCTGAAGCTACCTCAGGAAGGGAAGAGCCCTTCCTCAATGTCCGAAGCTGCTCCAGGCCTCAGGGAGCATTTTCCTTGGTGTGTCTTTGGGTTGGTTTTATCTCTTGCTTTTTGGTACCATGAGAATGGCAGAATCTCAAAGCCTGAGATTTGGTTTATTAGCCTAGACGAAAGAAGCCAGGAAGGCTATCCAGTGGCTTTTTCTCTGTGTCTCTGGAGAGACTGAAGGAAATTTTATGGTTCACGCATGATGTAACCCAGTATCCCAATTTAAAAAAATGGAATCTCAGTCCCAGATACCAGCTCATTGCAAATTATACTTTTTATTAACCCTGTGCCTTCTTCCCTGCCTTCTGAGGATGACTTATTACTTACAAACACTCATAGGATGCATTTCCATAGGTCAAAAACTAAATACCACTAATTTCAATTAGAATATTATGGATGCATCCCCAAGCCTCCCAATTACCTCATTTATACTAAAGCAACACCAAATCCCCCTCCGATTATGTGTATAGTAAACATAGTTATGCCCTAACTTAAAAGGCATTTCCTCTTTTCTTCGTTCGTCACTTTCCTTATTGACCAGTTCTACTGAGTCACTTTCTTAATTGTCACATACTGTACATTTCAGATTCCCTCAGAAAATATAAATGTGAAGAAAAATATAAATGTAGGCAAAGCAAAACACAAGAGCAACAATAAAGCAAAAAGGGAAACAAAGACAAAGAAACAGTGGTAAAAGGTGCAAATGGTATGACATTTCCCTGACATGCCGATGGTGCACAGAATTTTCTCTAATACATAGCTCGTGTCCCACACTTCCCTGAAAGAAGAACCTTTGTACTATGAGCCATTCTTACTACAGTGCAGATGAATGCCTGTCTTACTTCTGCTTGGGCTTACCACCTCCTGAAGCATATGAGAAATCAGCCAGGCCTACTTTAAAAAAAAAAAAAAGAAGAAGAAAAAGAAGAAAGAAGAAGGAAAAGAGAGAGGGAGAAGAGAGAAGGAGAAGGGAGAAGGGGTAAGGGGAAGGGGGAAAGGGAAGGAGAAAGAGAAGGAGAAGAAGAAAAAGGAAGAAGAAGGAGGAAGAAGAAAGAAGAAGAAGAAATAATGCCTTGTGTGAGTATTAAATGAAATTCATCCTAGAGTTCAGATTCTTCTAATCCATGGGTCCCTTGGGACTCAGCAACCATGGCTTCTGAGAAGATGTGTCTGCTGGTGAATATGACACTCTGAATTCAACTTCAACCACATTCGAACGCCCCTGTTCCGGCCTGAATTGTGCACCCCACCCAGAATCATATGTTGAAGCCCTAACTTCCCTAATGTGACTGTGTCTGGGCCTTTTAAGAAATCATTAAGATTAGATGAGTTCATAAGGGGCCCTAATTGGGGATGACTGGTCCTCACAAGAAGACGAGGAGACCCCAGGGGTTCCCACGCATAGAGGAAATGCCATGGGAAGGCGGCCATCCCCAAGCCAGAGAGAGGGCCTTCCAGAGAAATCAAGCCTGTGGACACCCTGATCTTGGACTTTCTGTCTCCAGAAATGTGAGAACAAATTTCTTTTGTTTAACCCACCTCGTCTGGGGTGTTTTGTTATATGGCGGCCCTAGAAAACAAACTCCATCCCCTCAGCACATGTCCCCTGCTAACTTAGTAGCAATCTTGATTTATATGTGGGCATCCTTCTGTTAGCAGTGGTTTCTAGAGCTAATCATACCATTGATTTAAAGCAAGAAAGAGCGTCGTTTAAAATCCTGCCATATGGTGAAAGAATAGTTTTGTCTGGAGATTGCCTGCCTTTGACAAAGTCGGATGTAGGTACGTATCTTGGGTTGTGTAAATGCCTCATCACAGTGGAGCTTTTTCAACCTCCTCGGCTTTTTGTAAGTAAAGATCAGCTCTGGGCCCTCAGGTTCTGCATCTGTAAAGATTATAATCAAATCCAAAATTGATGCTTGTGATGTTCTATCTGCCTCCTGGAAGGACAGCGAGCAAAACTGAATACCCAGGGCTCAGACCTTACAGAATTCCTTTCCATGGGAGCAAAACAGAAGAATATTGTTGTAATTAAAATAACTGCATAGCTTCAGGCTGAAATAAAAGCCCTCTAAGGAAAAAGAGACAAGCATAACTTTCCATTACTGATTTTATCATGCTACTTTTAAAAAAGAAAGAAGGAAACAAACAAGAGCATGGAACCCTCAGGCTAACGAATTATTTTTATGTTCAGTTGAAATATTGTAACTGTTGAACCACTTTGTGGATAAAGATTCAGAAGGTTTTCAACATGACATGCATTAAAGGTAGAAGAAGGATGGCACCGCCCCAGATCTCTGCCTTCCAGCTCCCCTGGCACATCTGCCCTTGCTGTCGTCTTGCACAACCTGCCATTGTTAGCTCAGGAGCAGGTCTGTATCCCACCTGGGACAGTAACTTATTAAGGATATTCCTAATGAAAAATTAGCACTTGCTGGGAGAAGAAGTCAAAACTGTGAGTCACTGCAGCGGGGCCATCCAAACAACCCCAGACTGTGCTGCGATCCTGGATATTCCGAGTGATGATAAAGGCAGTTAGTTAGAAAGTGGTAGACAAATTCTAGAGTCTGAAGATGTTTGGAACTGGCATAATCCATTTCATAGTTTGTCTAGAATCAGAAAAGAGAGATTCTAGAAGTTCTTTGGACTTCTCCAAAAATAAAACTCTTAAATATGTATGGCTTTAACAAATGAGGGGAGCTTTTATTTTGATTATTTAGAGTTAAATTTCAGATTATCTAGTTTCTGTCTTTTGAGTTTATGTGTATATTTCCTACACGTTATTTGGGGAAACTCACTGGGAAATGATTGACGAGTTCAGTGAAAACCAGACTCTGCTTAGCTTCAGCTGACCAGTTAATTGACATTCACGTTGTGTATATTGATGAAAAAGAGGACACTTAATAGTATTCAGGATCAGAAATAAAATTGTCTACTGTTCCTGATGAGCTGAAGTGAATTGAGAGTCAGGAAGAGAATACGGGCGTGTCCCTATTTGTGCCAAAGTTGGTATCACAAAGTCTCCGCACTAAAGATGCACCTGGAAGACAGTAGATCCCTGGAGTCCTTACCCAGTGGATCGGTCAAGTCGCTTTCTAAGCCAAAGTGCATGGAACCCTCATGGAACCCATAGAAGCAGCAGATTTCATTTCTGAAGTCCTGGGTCCTAGATCCAGTTCTGAAAATAATTCTTCCTGTATGGCTTTGGGCAAATAGCCTTTCTGTTTTCATTTCCTTAAAACAAAAAGCTCTAAATGGAAATGATCCCTTTAGCCCCTTTCAGTTTTAAAGATCCCAGAAATCTAAGGCAAGTGGGTCTTATTTCTGTTTTACCCTCCTTCTTGGATTCTTGATTCAAAGCCTTGCTTCCCAGTTTAACCAGCTATAGGACCTGAGACAAACGATTTAACATCCTGTTTGTTTCCTCATGTTGAAAAATGAGGTTAATCATTCATAATACATGGGAAAGTGCTTATATATTATCTGGCACATATTACGTGTTATTTTCCCTTGGGATCAAATAATTCAGATGTACCTTTTACTCTAATATTGGCCTTTTTTTACTGCTTCTGGCCATTTGGTTTGGGTTATAAATGTGGATTCGTATCTGTAGTTCAGAAATTTCAAAGTCTGAGACCGTATGTTCCTACAACAAGCTGGTGTGTTGCGATCTGCTTTATCTTCTTTCATTTTAGCCCCCGCCACAGATTTCACGCCCGTATCACACCCCCACATCCTGTGACTGCCAGTTCCCTGGTTGGACTCGCACGCTTGTCACACACCCCTCTGCTCCGGAGCAGGGAGGCTCATCAACGGAGAAAGTTAAAACTGGCTGAAGCCATCTGTCTTTTGTTGGAGGAACAGTTTAACCATACGTTGTAGCTACTGTTTTAACAGATTTACAAATGGCTAGGGTGGGCCTGGCTTCGCCCCAGGAAGCCAACTGGACTCATGTGTACTAAATTTAAGATCCACTGCCAGGAAGAAAACTTCCCATAGATATCCCCGAGCTTTGTTATTTGCACGGTGTCAGTCAAGGTCACTGAGATAGAAGATGGAGAAAGCAAAGCTCAGGAAGGCAGGACCAAAAGTCTACTTACACCGAGGTATATGCCTGAATTTGAAGAAATGTGTTTTCTCATGTTGGGAGGATTTGTGTGTTCATCTTATCTTGAACTGATCAAGAATTGAAGCTCAGTTTTCTTGTTTTGCTCTGGGCAGTTATTAAGAATGGTGTCATTTATCAATCCGTCTTGTGTGATTTATGGCAAATGTAAATTATAACATATCAGTACGTCTCAATAGCATTTAGCATTTCCTGTCATTACATTTGATATATGCATATATATACAATATTTATTTACTTATTTTGCCTATCCAAAGGTGAGCTCCGAAAGGACTCTTTTCCATTCTGTTCACAGCTGTGTCCCCAGCCAAGAACCGTGCTTGGCACATGGTAGGCGATCATTAAATACTGAATGGCAGGACCTGATACTAAATGAAGACGATGTTGAATAGTAATTTAGAGCAGGGGTTGGCTTACTAAGGCCTGAAGCAGATCCAGCTTGCCACCTGCTTTTATAAATAAAGTTTTATTGGAATACAGTCATGCTCATTCATTTATTTATATGGCCCCTTTTGGACTTCAGCTCAGGTTTGAGTAGTTTCACCGGACCATATCACGAAACCTGAACTTTGTCCTCTCTGGTTACTTATGGCCCTGACTTAATGCATGGACCTTAAGATGGGCAAACCTGGGTTTCTTCTCTGGCTACTTAGTGGTGAGCAAGCAACTTAGGCTAAAACGTTGGTTGTCTTGTCAGGGAAGTGATTATAATGATTCCTATCTCAACCGATGGTTGCTAATGTTCCGTGAGAGGAGGAGCATCAAATAGAAACCCTCAGGGACTATTAGCCACTACTGGGGAGCCTCTGTGTGACAGGCGTGCCATCCATTGTCTGCACCTTTATTTGCTAGGCACTTCGCCATGTACTGACTAAAGGCAACTGCGTGAGGCCTTGCCCTTCTGGCGCATGACTGAAAAGTACCTGTAGTTGCCTTCCACTCTGTCCTCTGTCATCATGGCCGTCCAGTTGTTCCTGCTGTGCACACGCTAATTTAAAAACATGGGATTTTTATAAATATTGATTGTCTTATTATTACAGAAGTTTATGCATCTTCAGGGGCACCTGGGGGGCTCAGTAGGTTAAACACTGAACTCTTCATTTCAGCTCAGGTTGTGATCTCAGGGTTCTGAGATCGAGCCCTGCCTCTGGCTCCGTGCTGGGCACAGAGCCTGCTTGGGATTCTTTCTCTCCCTCTACTTCTCCCCACCTCCCACAGCTAGCAGTCTCTCTCTCCTCCGCTCTACAAACAAAACAAAATAAAACTGCATCTTCAGAAGTCACAGTATGATTTCATTTTATTAAAAGTTCTACTTCATCTAAATTCAAAAAGAATCTCTACTTTATGGAGGTACTTTCATGAATACATTCCTTGAAAGGTCCTTAAAGCCAGAGAGCAATAAAAATACCATGTACAAGTGTATCTGCTATAAACTAATGAAAAGTTACATCTATTTATTTTTCAAGAAGTAGTAAGTTGTGGCTGAATATTTGGAAAGTACAAAGGAGTATAATGAAAATGCTTAAAAGCTATATAGATTCCCATTACCCAGAGAGAAATTTGACTTTAATGTATTTTTCTTCCATTTAAAGCATTGAGATATAAAAATAATTTCCTCTGGGCACCTTTTTAACATAATATTATAAATGTTTTTCCATGATATGAAAGCATTTTGACCTTAATCTTTGATTTTTTAAACCAACTTTGTATTTTGGGAAATAGCCTTTTAGAAAAGTGTAAGAATAGTGCAATGAACACCTGTTTACCCTTCAGCTGGAATCACCACTTGTTTTTTTGTGCTGTTGTTCTCTTGGTGTTTTTTTGGTTGTTATATTGTTTTTTTAATATTTTTATTTTGTTATATTGGTTTTTCTGTCTCCCTGCACTTATATTCTCATGAGTCTTAAAAACATGATTTTTAATGCCTGCACATGCTCAATTTTGTGCATATGTCAATTGTCCATTCTTCTATTGTGGATATTTACTTTTACCTTCCTGCCTAATTTAAATTTTGTTCACTGGGCATCTGCATTCTGAGCGTTTTCAACAGAGGATCTCATTTTTAAAATCATAATCCTGTGAGGTAGCTGTTACAGAGTAAAGGACCAAAGCTTAGAGAATTTAAGTACCTTGTCAAAAATCAAATAGCTGAGAACCGGTGGAATGGAAATTTTTTTTTTTAACACTTTTTATTTATTTGACAGAGAACACAAGCAGGGGGAGCAGCAGCAGAGGGAGAGGGAGAAGTAGGCTCCCTGCTGAGCAGGTGGCTTGATAAGGGGCTTGATCCCAGGACCTTGAGATCATGACCTGAGCCACCCAGGCATCCCATGGGACAGAGATTTTAATGCAGATCTCTCAGACTCAGAGCTCTGTGATCTTAGTCGTTTCATTGGGGCTACACCGGTCTGCCATGTTAGATGATAACTCTTCTGAGAAACCCCCCTGAATTTCATCTGTCTCCTCTTTCTCTGCTCTTAGCACCCGCATCTCCATAGATGTCTCAGGAGGTAGAACTTTACCTGTCTCCCCACCTTATGAGTGGGCTGATGTTTTTATGTCACTCAACTATTATTTGCAGTTTCTGGCACATGGCAGCTGCTCAGAAGTGCTTATTGGATAAGGAAATGAACGGTTCGAAGTGTGTTAATGCATATTACGAAATTGCTCTTCATGAATCTTGAACTAATTTAATTTTATTGGCAAGATTCCTGATACTGAACTCACCATACACGCAGCAGCGTTGAGAGTTTGAGCTTGAAGGGGCTGAACTTGTTTGACTATTTTATATCCACACTGCTCTACTCTTACATGTTTTTGTATGAGAAAGATGTAGGTAGATTCTGATTCTCCAGTTTGTTAAATAAATAGTTTATTTTTCAAAGGCTCTCACTTGTTTTCATAGTAAAATACATACTCAGTGAAGAAAACTTGTTAGATTGAAAAGCAGAAGAAGAAAGTACAAAGAGTGTTAAAAATCCTACCATTCTGTGACTTTTTTAATAAAAAAAAAACTTCGGATGTTTTCCCAGCTTTCAAAACAAAACATATGCTATATCTTTATTTCATAAAACAATATTTACTATGAATATTTTTCTAAATATTAATGAACCTTTGAAAACCAGAATCAAAGACTGAATAGTATTACCTCTCAAGGAAAAAACATATTTATTGTGCAAACAGTGTCCTCTGATCATAAACACAGGCATAGTGAACGGTTAGGGACATGAATCGTTGTGGGCAACCCAAGTTACTTGGTTCTTTTTAAATGAAAGCATTGCAAACAGAGAGCAAAGTTTGGATATTAGTGTAACAAACACCCAAAGATCTACTCTACAGGTATTTATAGCTTCACTTACAGGGTAGGGATTCCTTCTACATGTAAAGTGACTAGCAAGAAATAAGTTTACAATCCAAGATGTTTCTCTCTTGGTATCCCCTAGTTTATGTCAAATGGGTGTTAGATTTGCCAGTTTGTGCAAATGGGGCTCAAGCTGTCTCAGGTCTATTGTATTTATCCACGCTTTTCCTTTGATTCCTTTGGGGACATTTATTTCAAACAATTTCCCTTGACTGCTGCTTCAAGAGCTGTCACAGCTGCAGACTCAGCTGTGGGTTTTAGTGTTAACTAGAAACTCATCATTCACACTTCCTTGACCACAGCTGGATGTGTTCTTGCTTCCTGGTCAGTAGCTCTGTTCTACAACCCTTTATTTGCGTATATGTCATGATGAATACAGACTGAGTGAAATCATTAGGAATGATAGGCTGTAATTTTTGCTGTCTCATGCTATTTTGAGGGTTATATATTGCTTTTCTTGTCACTAATTTCAACAAGGGAAGAAGTATAAATCATAATGGTAGACAGTTGCTAGCTTTTTCTTTGAATCTAGTGCTTTTTTTGATCCATAAATTAGAGCCTCTTCTCCATAATATGTATTCCAATACTGACCTGGTTTAGTGTGCTGACTTCTTGAATTTCTGTGTAAAATATTGTAGAGGGAAATGAAGGGTACATAAACATCCCTCCACATAACCCCCCACACTGAAATAGTTCATCTCAGCCCCTTGCTAAAGACAACTGATTCCAAAGAATTCAAAGAAACAATGAACAGGATTGATGTAGTTTCCTCTTTTTATTCAGTGGTGGAAAGATGTACTCATCCTGTCACACAATAGGTTAGCTGATGAAATAGTTTGGTTTTTGCCCCGATTGCTTATTTCTATTGCATTCGTTTTAGTTTCTTGTTTACCTTTTAACTTAAACTTTGATTTCATATCCTAATTACTTAGGTTGGATGCGAATTGCCCTACTTCATCTATAATGACATTGACATCAAAGGGAAGGGGGCAGATGGAGGAGTTTCAGTGAGATTTTTACCAACTACTTCTCAGTATTTATTTATTTATTTATATACGTTTTCTGTACTTAGATCTAATGTATCCCAGAAAAAGGCACAATTTCCCTCAAAAATTAAAAGCAGATATAATGAATGAAAACTTTTTTAAATGTTGCCTTTCATTTTTTTTTCCCTTGAGTTATATATGAAAATGACTATGACTCAGGCTGTGCTTAGTCCTTGCATGTTTCAAGGGCCTGTTGTAGATTGAAGAGCAACTCTTTTCTTACCTTTGCTCTATGAAGGAGTCCCATGCATTCCTGAGCTAAGAGGCTGTGGGTTGCAGACATATTTCTATTACTGTCCACCCTAAGATCCCTGGAGGACTGGGGGCTGCTGAGCACTTATCTCATTTTATGGAAGTCCAGGGTAAAATAAGGGTCTTATCTAGGTGCCATATTTAGTAAATTATGATCCAACCCGGGTCTTCTGACCCTTACATTTAATATGTAGCATCAGTGGTCTCTTTTCTCCAAATATTGTTTAACCTTATTCCAGTGTCTCTCCTAAAGCCAAGAGTTCCGGAGCGATGCTTTTGGAAATTCCATACAAACAGGAATGTCATATGAATGATACTGAATATTTGATTTTTTTTTTTTCTTCCCAGGATTCATTCCTGTCTGTAGCCTTGGAGTGGCTCAAGTGGGCAGGATGAACTTTGGAAAGGATGTCAGCACCTTGAAATATTTCACCATCTGTGGCTTACAAGAGGGCTATGAACCGTTTGCTGTCAACACCAACAGGGACATTACCATGTGGCTGAGCAAGAGGCTTCCTCTGTTTCTCCGGGTCCCATCTGATCACGAGCATATCGAGGTCTGTTTCCTCTTTAAGATTCAGACCATTGCCAAAGACCAGGGCTGGAATAAATTTCTTTACATGTGGGAATTACCCCTTGGGCCATCACTGCCACTTACTTAAAAAGGTGTCCCACAATAGTTGAATCCAAGCACAGCATTAAGTTTTGAGTTTAGGAGCTTGCTTTATGAATACCTGATTAGACCGATTAATGATAATCAATTCTCTTTTTATATAGGCAACACCGGGCTCATTCTGAGTAAACATAAATGTAACATGAATTCCTCCAACTGTCTTTGGAATTAGCAGCAGAGTACTGGGGGTGCCCGGGTGGCTCAGTTGGAGACCCGGGATCAAGCCCCACATCGGGCTCCCTGCTTGGCGGGAAGCCTGCTTCTCCCTCTCTCACTCGCCCTGCTTGTGTTCCCTCTCTGGCTGTGTTTCTCTCTGTCAAATAAATAAAATCTTAAAAAATAAAAGAAAAAAAAAGCAGAGCACTGAGTCCACAATGCAGTACTCCCTGTGTTTAATCATGTCATTTACAAACTGTGCCACGTGTGGGCTGTTTTTGGGGTTTGACAGAAGTGATGTCCATTAGTCATCTTTAGAGTCGGGAGGTGGAAGGTGTTGATTCACATTTGAACTCTTACTTCTTCATTTGCTAGGTGACCAGAATTGATGGCACCATAGACAGTTCTCCGTGTTTAAAGGTCACTCAGAAGTCCTTTGGTTCTCAGAATAGCAGCACTGATATCATGTTCTATCGCCTGAGCATGCCCATCGAATGCGCAGAAGTTTTCTCGAAGACGGTGGCCGGAGGTCTCCCTGGCGCGGGCCTCTTCGGGCCCAAGAATGATCTGGAAGACTGTGATGCAGATTCTGACTTTGAGGTTCTAATGAAAACCGCTCATGGCCACCTGGTGCCAGATCGAGTTGACAAAGACAAGGAAGCCACAAAACCAGAGTTTAATAACCACAAAGATTATGCTCAGGAAAAGCCCTCGCGTCTGAAACAAAGGTCTGATACATGCAACATGATTTTAAGTGTGTAGTTATCATGTGGGGAGGGGTACAGGAGAGAGCAAGGGGTTGCCCAGTGTCCATTTCTTCTTCCTCCTCCTCTGTTTATAAAGGATTCGACAGGGGACAAGAAAGCAACCTGTTTGGCATCTCGTTTGTTAACACAGACATAGTCTATGCCAAGAGTTACTTATTTAAGGCACTTCTTTATTGTGGTGAGAAACGTAACAAAATTCGCCATGTTAGCCATTTTTTTTAAGCATGTGTGAAGTAGATTCACATTGTGAGACAGGTCTCCAGAACTTTTTCATCCTGCAAAATTGAAACTCTGTACCCATTAAATAACTCCTTTTCCACCTTCCCGCCTACCTGTGGTATTTACTGTTCTTCTTTATATTTCTATGAATTTGACCCCTTTATGAACTGAAATCAGAAAGTATTTTTTTTTCTGTGTGTGATTAACTTAATTCACTTACCCTAATGCTCTCAGGCTTCATCCATGTTGTTACATATGTCAGAACTTCCTTCCTTTATAAGCTGAGTAGAGACACATTGTGTTTAGCCATCCATCCACTGGTGGGCCTTGGATTGATTCTACCCCTTGGGCTCTCATGAATAGTGCTGATGTGAACATATGTGTGGCAAATACATTTTCAAGCCCCTCCCCTTTTTTTCCTGGGTATATACTCAGAAGTGGAATTGCTGCTAGTTCTGTTTTTAAGTTTTTGAGGAAGCTTCATACTCTTTCCCCTAGCAGTTGCAGCATTTTATATTCCCACCGACAGTGGACAAAGGTTCCAATTTCTCCACGTTCTTAGCGACCCTTGATACTTCGTGATTTTTTTTATAATGGCCATTTTAATAGCTGTGAAGTGACATCTTTGTGGTGGTTTTGATTTGCATTTCCCTGGTGATTAATGATATTGAGTATCTTAACGTATGCTTATAGGCCTTTTGTGGATCATCTTTGGAAAATGTCTTTTCAGGTTCTTTGCCCTTTTTAAATGGGTGATTTGCTTCTTAGTTGTTGAGTTGTAGGAGTTCTTTATGTATTCTGGGTATTAAGCCCTTATCAGATATATAATTTGCAAGTATTTTCTCCTAAGAATTAGTTTTAGAAGATGTTTATATTTATGTTCTTGCTTGAAATTTAATAAGAGTATTCTCTCTAAGGAGTATTTTTTATAGACAAGGAGGCAAGTGATTTTAGCATCCATTTTTTTGGTACTAAATCCTAATTTCTCAACCTCGGCTTGATTGACACTGTGGGTTAGGTAGTCATTTGTTGTGAGAGTCTGTCCTGTTAATTGAAGGATATGTAGTAACATCCCTGGCCTCCACCCACTAGATGTCATTGGCATACACCCAGCTGTGCCAACCAAAAATGTCTCCAGATAGTACCAGATGTCCTCTGGGGAGCAAGATCACCCTGGTTTTGAAGCACTCTACTGAAATGATTATATGCTCCAGTTCCAGTGAGACAGAACATTTGAATGTTGCTTATCCTTAGTCCTGTGATGTATTTCAGATTTTTGCTTAGAAGAACAAAGCCAGATTACAGCATGAGCCATTCTGCAAGACTCACGGAAGATGTCCTTGCAGATGATCGAGATGATTACGATTACTTGATGCAAACGTCCACGGTATGAGGTTGCAGCTTTCGTCACTTACTCCTTTTTGTCACTGACTGTGTGTTGCGTTTCCAAGAGTTCATTTTCATTCATCCTGTTTAGCCAGCTTATTTTATTTTTTTATTTTAGTTTAGTTTTTTAAAGATTTTATTTATTTATTTGACAGAGAGAAACACAGTGAGAGAGGGAACACAAGCAAGGAGAGTGAGAGGCGGAGAAGCAGGCTTCCCGCTGAGCAGGGAGCCTGATGTGGAGCTCGATCCCGGGTCTCCCGGATCATGACCTGAGCTGAAGGCAGCCGCTTAACCAACTGAGCCACCCAGGCACCCCAAGCCAGCTTATTTTAAAATAATTATTCACTTATATTTTGGGGACTGAAAATTTGAAAAGTATAGGTGTACTACATTATGTAGTAAGAGAAATATTTCAGGCAAAATATCCTGACGGTGTGCTTAATCCTGATTTTGCTATCCTGTTCCTTGGGAAAATTTTAATTTCCACTTAATTTTTCCAAGTGCATATGGATTTCCTTATTCTTAGCAATATGCCTAAAAGGAAGATGACTTCAAATACTTTGTTGGAGGTCACATTTTGCCATCTACTGTTTACAGTTTTCAAAACAACTTTTCCTGAAACACCAAATGGGAAAAAAATAGAGGATTCTAACCCTTATAGCATGCCCCTACATTTGAGCTAGATTATCACATATTCTGAGCCATTTCAAAATGATTTTAAGGTGTCAAAATATTATGTTATCTATAGGAAAGGTGAAGCGTATCCAAAGAGTGGGTAACAGGTATTAAAAACTCTAGCACTGACTGCTGTGCTTCTATAAGCTTAAAGAATATGAAATTTACCTGCCGAAATGGATTATTTTTCTAGGTAAGTGTTCACTATATATACACTTAGATTTGTCTGCATGTTAGGGATGTACATACGACATACTTGCGAGTATAAAAAGCCTCCATTCACTTGGAATGTTTGCTCTGACAGAATCTTTTCTCTTTCCCCCCATTATTTCTGATTTAATTTCCCTTTGCTCTGTTTTAAGACCCATCTCACAATGTCAGTTCTTTGCTCTAACATTTGAATTAGGCCAAATGATTTTAAACAAAGAAGTACAGCCTTAGGCAGTTCAAAGACATTGCATATCCCAGTTTTGTTTCTTCTTATTTGCCAACACTTGTTTCTACTGTCCTGGCAGTACTATTACTCAGTGAGAATCTTTCCTGGCCAAGAACCGGCTAACGTCTGGGTAGGCTGGATTACGTCAGATTTCCATCAGTACGACACAGGCTTTGACTTGGACAGAGTCCGTACAGTAACCGTTACTCTAGGAGATGAAAAAGGAAAAGTGCATGAAAGGTCGGTTTTCCTCAATTTTCTTTTTATGTGACCGATATCTGATGAAAATGTTGGTAAACATAGGTGTTTGTTCTTTCCCCCTTGGATTTCACGTTCAGGAGAATACTGTATTTATAGGAGCAGTATCGTCAAACCATTAATGTCAGTGTACTTTTCGTTACTCCTACAAACCAGGAAGGGATCTGAATATAGTAAGAGTGAAAAACATTATAAAGGGCAGTGCATCCTTTTTGGGTAATACTCATATATTCCTCCAGGTGGCACTGTATGTGACTAACCATTTGGGTTACCCGTACTTACCCTTTGCTGTAGGCATCAGGGATGGGTGAATGTGAGAGAGCCCTCTGTGGTCTGAAATGTGTCTGGGGAACTGTTTATGCGGTGGGGAGAAAAAAGTGAAGAGAATATGGGCTGGTAGTTGAGACCAGGTGGACACATTTGAACTCAGACTGAGGAGTAGTGGGTTCTTTCCTCAGCTTTGCCATTGACTCGCTGTGTGGCTTTGGGTAAGTCACTTATACTTTCTGTGCCATCCTTTTTTCATTTGTAAGACAAAACCAAACTCAAACCAAACCTTCAAAAAAGTGAAGGCTATCTTCCTTGCGGAATGAGACAAGAGAAGATCTGACCATTTGCTTCTACCTTTTGTGCCCATGCATCCTCTCTGATCTGCTGTGACAGGTCTCATAGAAAAAAATCCTCTATGACCTTGCTTCTCTTCTGTACCATCATTTGTGGGGACTGGAAGCTCACTCTCCTGCCTTCAGGTCATTACACTGGAGCCCTTGAGACAGTGGGCCGAGCCAAAATCTCTAGTCAAGAGTGCTTTCCATCAGTGTGGGGGTCCCAGACCACCCGTCTCCGGGAATATTCTTGCAGGGCACATTGGATTTTCAGAGGTGGCAACAGTATAAGGAAATAACCCAGCAGAGCAATAGGGTACCTGAGAGATGATTTTAGCCTAAGAAATAGAGGATAAGGAAGGGTTGTCGAATCTTATGTAAGTAGTGCAAAGAAACAGAGCCAACTTGATTATTCCAAAACTGACTTTATCTCAGCCTTCTTTTTCTTTTCCTCCTACTTGCCTGCCTTTGACTTTTTTTTTTTTTGGCTAAGTTTTGTGAACACACTCACTCTGCTACAGCAGAGAAAGGGAAGGAGGCAAAGCTCAAATTGCTTATGTTTATTTCCATCTCTGGTAAAGGTTTTGATGAGGGTGAAACAAAGGTTTGTTGTTAATATCACTGATTTTATGCCTAGTCTAGCTAATTCTTTCTCTCATAACAGATCACCGGGAATTGTCCACAAAGGAGCATAATTTTAGCCAAATTTTAAATATACTGAATCACTGATGGCTCACATAGAGTTTGTCTAAGGATTTGGATAGCGTTTGGAAATGAATGCTTTTCATCCCCAAACAAGTCGTTTAAAGAAAAAAAAAATGTACAAGAACGAAAATTGCAAATTTGGATGATTGTTAAATAGTTAAACTTTTTTGAACCTCAGAAGAAGGCCCAGTTTGGTTTGAGTTTTTGCAGGGAAGGTGCAGGTCAGTTTTTACTTGGTTCCAACTTGTTGACCTGTCTCCATTAGGTGTGAAATTCAGAGACGTGTAAGACCTGATTCAGAATGTCCACGAAATCAATGGAGTTTTGCTCAGAATCACAGAATCGGGCCCATTGTGCACCTCTCCCATTGCAGCATGAGCTTCTTGCTTGCGCAGCGTGATTTAGGTTTAGTTTGCAAGATATACACGCTTTCTGTCATGACTGTGTTCGTACGAAGATGAAAATGTGGGTTTTTTTTTTTTTTTTAATTCAGCATCAAACGCAGCAACTGCTATATGGTCTGTGCGGGTGAGAGCATGAGCCCCGGGCAGGGACGCAACAACAACGGCCTGGAGATCGGGTGCGTGGTGGACGCCGCCAGCGGACTGCTCACCTTCACTGCCAACGGCAAGGAGCTGGGCACGTACTATCAGGTCTGTGGGCAGAGACGGTGGCATGCTTCCGGAAAGAAAGCCTTTTCTTCCCGTGAGAAGAAAACACATTTTAGATCAAAGAGTACATTAGAAATTAGGAGGAAACAATGGGACCTCTAGGTAGCTCAGTTGGTTAAGCCTCAACTCTTGGTTTTGGCACAGGTCGTGATCTCAAGTTCCTAGGGTTGATGCCTTGCTCAGGCTCTGAGCTCAGCAGCGAGTCTGCCTAGGATTCTTTCTCTCTCCCTCTGCCTCTGCCCCTCCCCCTCCCCCTTGCATGCGATCCCTCTTTTTCCTTTTTTCTTTTTTTAAAGATTTTATTTATTTGACAGAGAGAAACACAGCAAGAGAGGGAACACAAGCAGGGGGAGTGAGAGAGGGAGAAGCAGGCTTCTCGCCGAGCAGGAAGCCCAATGTGGGACTCGATCCCAGGTCTCCAGGATCATGACCTGAGCTGAAGGCAGTTGCTTAACCAACTGAGCCACCCAGGCGCCCCGATCCCTCTCTTTCTGTCTCTTAAGTAAATAAATTAAATCTTAAAAAAAAAGAAATTAGAAGAAAATGAAAACATAAATGAGTTTAATTCTGCCCTTAACTCTGTTTGAGTAATAACACTGCCCTTCAGAGAAAACAGTATATTCCTCCAAAAATGTTCATATGATAATACCATTAAATAGTCCAAAATCATTATTGAAAGAGGATTATCTGAGAGAATGCAGATGTCTAGCCCTCTTCTGTAAAGTGTTCCATGGTCGTTGTAAAGAAAATACATTTTCTTTCTGTTCCTTCATTGACTAATCTTACCAAATTCATTTATCTATTTAAGGTGGAGCCAAGTACAAAATTATTTCCTGCAGTGTTTGCACAAGCTACAAGTCCCAATGTTTTCCAGTTTGAGTTGGGAAGAATAAAGGTAAGAAAGACTCATTGCTGATGATATATTTAGGGTCTTTATACTAGGGAATAGCAGTTACTTCTTAAGTGAATTCAATATATATATATATATATTTTTTTTTAGTGCTCATTTTAGTTACACAAATGATCCTTTAATAGAAAGGTAAGCCAGTTGAAAATTTTGTAATCTTCAGGTCACCGGGGCAATGAAATTAAATAGAAAGGGTTTCTGCAACAATTTAAAGTATTTATTAATTCATTAAAATGGAAGAACAAAAAAGCGTTTCTCTATGGCCATCCTAAATATATTATTCAATAAAACTGGGCTTATGTGGGACAAAAATGCCCAGTAATCTACCGTTCGATAGTCATTGAACTCAAAAGTGAAATGTTAAATGGGCTTAAGGACCTGAAACTCCCATGTCATGGTAAGTGCTAGAATAGTGCAGGTATAGAGAACTGTGGGAATAGAAGAACAGAGAAGTTAGAGGCGGTGAATCAAGTAAAGCTGCAAGAAGAGAGGACATGTAGGTTGATTCTTAACTGTTGAATAAGATCTCGGAATACGTTTAGTGGGAAAGGCCATTCTGGACAGAGGGTACAAGAAAGCAAAGTCATGTGAGAGTACTGGAGGTTAAGGAATTCATTGGGACTCTCACCCAGGGTGCCTTCCAGGATGTGTCTGGGATTAATGTGGGTGACTGTGTCCCAGCAAGGCCTTGAACACCATGCTCAGACGTTGGCACCTGTTAGGTAGACAGTGTCGATCCACTGGAAACTTCACGCATGGGCCTGAGTACAATTAAACCTGTTTTGGAAAAATATATCGGCAGTCACGTGGAGGGGGCAATGTGGAGAAGTACCCGCTCTCTCGGGACGATGAGGCATCACCAATCTGATACTGTCTCCATGGGCCAAGGTGATGAGAGCGGCGGAAGTTGGAATGGGAAGAGAATGATAAATCAGAAGATGTTGTACAGGAGAAATGAATAAAATGTGACAATTAATTGGATTGACAGAATTTGTTGCTAAATTGGATTCAGGTGCTCAAGGAGAGTGAGGAATCAGGAATTGATTTTTTTTTCTTCTTTTTTTTTTTGGACAACTAAGGGATGCTAGTACAATAAGCAGAAGAGCTTGTTGAAATGCAGGAAAAGGGAGTTTTGCAATTGTATTTGAAAACTGAATTTTGCAATTGTAAATTTGAGATGCCGGGCACACATCAGGATGGATACAGTAGATGGTCTTATAGGGCTGGCTCGGTGACCTTGGATATTTTCCTTCAACTGTGTGAGCTCAATTTCTGCCTTCATAATAAGGGATTCTTGGCAGCCACAGGAAAGCAAATATAATATGGACTAAAGGAATCCATGACTCTTACTCATTAGGAAGGCCTCTGTGACCTTGCCAGAAGAATTTCAGCAAAGTGATGGATGAAGCTATATTATAGCAAATTCAGGGTTGGAAATGAGAGAAAGACAGCAAGTTTGGATGGTTTTATATATTAATATATATGTATATATTTAAATATATACATATACACATATATATACAGACACAATGTTTATTGTATGTATGTATATATGTATTTATACATGTATATATGTATACATAATTTTTAATATATTTTTCTCTATATATAAGAACCTTTTATGTATACACACACACACACACATATAATTTAACAAAAAAAGTGGTCATTTCTTAGAACTCTGACTCATATGTTGGTCTATGTGACACTTCCATTTAGGTATTTTATAGACATCTCAGATTAAATATGTCCAAATATGTCCAAAATGGAAATGTGGACCAGCATCTGTCTTCCTCCTAACCTATCCGATCTACAGTCTTCTTCATGTCAGTGAATAGCAAACCCACTTGCCCAGGCCCACAACCTTGGGGTCATCCCTGACTTCTCTCCTTGACATTCTGCATCCCAGTTCTGTCCTCCAGTGCATCCCTGGCCTGTGACCTGTCACCATTGCCCCTTCTGGTGACCACACTGATGTCCATCACCGTCATTCCTTATCAGGTTCCTCCAGTAGCCTCCTGATGGGGTCTCCTGAATTCTTTCTTGCCCTTCTGTTCATCATTTAACAATCTGAGTGACTGTCACTGTTCTCAAATAGAAATCAGATTGTGCCATTCCACTGCTCGAAACCCTCTTCCCCTGAGCACAAAAATCCTAGGTCTCATGATGGTTTTCAAGTCTTAATAGTCTGCTCTCCTGTTACCTCCCTGACTTCTCGTCCTGCTGCTCTCACTGCCTGTGTTCCTGCCCTCTAGCCACCCTGCCCTCTAGCTCTTCCTCAGACTTGCCAGGCAGACTTGCCCCTCGGCTCTTTTGCATTGACCATCCCTTCTGCATGGACATAACCTCCCCTGCATGTCCACATGCTTCTTCTTTGGATCTTTCTTGATCACCTTCTCAGTGACCCCTCTTCTGACTTCCTTGTTTATTATTCCCGCCTTGCCTTCTGGTTCCTTCTTCCCGAGTCCACAGTTGAATCTGCTTTCTGACTTTGTTTATTTTTTGTCTTCAATTTAAAAAATGGAAGCTGGTTGAGAGGCGGGCTTTTGTGTGTTCTGTTCCTTTGGGGCCTAACGTGGTGCCTGGCCTTCCCCCACTACGCCCCCTTAGTGGAGGAGAATAGGAAGGTAGCTTGAGGATGACACTGTCTAAAGTATTGAGTAGACAAGGCTTTATGGGAGAGGGAAACACTGGAGGTAGTGGGAAAGTTGAAGCCATTGTTTTTGTGTGGCCCAGGAGAGGTAGGTGGGGACAGTATCCAGGTCATAAGTGGATGAGTAAGTTTTGGCCCGGGAGAGGCCTCTCTTTCCCTGAGACCGGACAGAAGGAATCAGAAAGGCTAAAGGTGATACATATCGGAGGGGGAGGAAGGTGAATGGCAAATAAATTAATGTCTGATGAATTCTGTTTCCTTGTGTGAATGGGGGCGTTGGTTAAGCTGTCCCTGGTGTTCCACCGGCTACTAAAGCCTGATAGATCTGACAGTGAGTGGGGGACTGGTTGAAGGAGGAGGTGGGTGCCGGGTTTCACCAAGGGCCTAGCCCGGCCAAGAAACATGAAGATTCCGTGGTTATACCTGGTTGCTGCTGCATTCCCAATGACCCAGAGATTGTATATGAAAGCAATATCCCCAAACCAGTTTTTTTTTTAGGATTTATTTATCAGAGAAAGACAGAGGGAGAGAGCACAAGCAAGGGGGAGAGGCAGGCAGAAGGAGAAGCAGGCTCTCCCCGCTGAGCAAGGAGCCCAATACGGGACTTGATCCCAGGACCCTGGGATCATGACCTGAGCTGAAGGCAGACTCTTCACTGACTGAGGCGCCCCCCCCCAAACCAGCTCTAGATACGTTCTCTTATAATATTTTCTCCTCTTGTCCCTGCAGGAGCAAATTCAATCCAAGTTCTCTTATTTCTTGCATTGACTCCGCTGGACAGGGAGAGTATCTCACTTGCAGGACTGTGGTCATTCTTTCGTCAACCCCACAGACTGTTATAAGAAAATGAATTCTTTTCTGCTCCCCGTTCCCTAGAATGTGATGCCTCTGTCGGCGGGATTATTCAAGAGCGAGCACAGAAACCCCGTGCCACAGTGTCCGCCACGTCTCCACGTACAGTTTCTGTCCCACGTCCTGTGGAGCAGGATGCCCAACCAGTTCTTGAAGGTAGATGTCTCTCGGATCAGTGAGCGCCAAGGCTGGCTGGTGCAGTGTGTGGATCCCCTGCAGTTCATGTCTCTTCATATCCCGGAGGAGAACAGGTCAGCCCCTTGTGCCCTTTACTGTCTGATTGGGACCCTTTGAAATCGGGGGTGTTGCTGGGGAAACAATAGGAAGCTTAAAAATACCCGGTTTCTTGGGGGCAATGGAGACATTATTTCACATATTCCAAGTTGAAATCTCTTTTTCAACCAGTTTGTTACGGAAGCAAAATTATTATACTGCCCTTGGGGGAGCCTTAGGATATCTTTCCTTTCCTATTGTTTTATCTACGCTCGGAGCTGGTGAACATTCGGACAAATACAGCTGCAATCTGACTTAAGACTTAGCGGTGGTACAAGGTCTGCTCCGGGCAGGGATGGCCAATGCGCGTGGTTCACGTGCCTTCTTATCCTCAGGCCCAAACTGACGGGGCAGCTCCAGCCCAAGGTATAGGGTTTCTATGGCCCAGCTGGATATGTAGGAGGGCTAATGGACACTTGAGGTCTCTTGAGAACTTCTTTTTGCTTGTGGCAGATGTTGGGTTTGCTCACATTTCATTGACCCAAGCAAGTCCTATAGTCAAGCCCAAAGTAAGTAGGATGGAGACGATTACCGCAGAGAAGAAGGAAGAGGGAGAATTCATTGACCCAAGCAAGTCCTATAGTCAAGCCCAAAGTAAGTAGGATGGAGACGATTACCGCAGAGAAGAAGGAAGAGGGAGAATTCATTGACCCAGGCAAGTCCTATAGTCAAGCCCAAAGTAAGTAGGGTGGAGACGATTACAGAGAAGAAGGAAGAGGGAGAATATTTAGAAATGACAGTATGATCTATATCATGGGCTAAGGAGGTATTTTTTTATAGATGAAACAATGAGTTCTTTCTTACCCTGCAGTTAAAGCCATCGCTCATTAATGTATAAATATTGCTGCAAGGAGTGGGTGTGGGAAGACAAACTGAACTGGTTGAGATCTATGCTTTGGTTTGCCTCGACCTCAGTGTAGAGTTGGGAGATGTAGACAGTACACCCTTCAGACTCTCCTTATTCATTCATTCCACAAGTATGTCTCAGTTCCCGCTCTGTCCCTGGCACTGGGTGGTAAATGGTGTACAAAACAGACGTGACTCTTATCTTAAAAGGTTTTATGGTCTGGTAGAGGAGAGAGATGCCTTAAAGGAAGGAGCAGGGTGCCATAAAGTGAATAATGGGGGTGTATTGGAAGGCAGCAGCAGTGATGTGAACTGTGGAGTCCTTCGATGTTTCTAGAGACTGACACTTTGAGAGTGATTCGACAGTAGAGGAAGTTGTGTTCTTTAATAGGAACCTAGAATGCAGGTGTTTTGTGTTGCTACAATGAACAGGTTTAAATACATTGCACCATTGGCCAGGCTAACGGTCTTCTTGAGAGACTGAGGCGACCAGCTAAGATATGGGAGTCATTGTCCACTGTACTTTGAGGGAGAAAGCCTACTCGGTGATACCTTTCTAAGAACTGGGTGCTGACAGCTGAACCCCATGGTTGTTTGGTTTCCTGGAGGCCTAGGTGGTCCACAGGGTGGGTGATCATTCGCTTTGGGTTTTAAAGGCATAAAACTGCTGGTTCTGAGATTTGAGAGATGTAGTCTGCAATCGTTCTGCACCATCAGGCTTTCAGTGGAGTACGATGAGCCAGGGAGCATAGATGCAGCGGGTGGGCAGGGACAGGATGATAGAGTTCTAAGGACAGTGACAGAGCTTAACGACAAATAATCACAAAGAATTACTCAGCATCTACTGTGTACCAGGCTAAGGATAGGATGAATATTAATACACAAGTCATATAATAACCCATGTTCTGATGAGTTGGTCTTGGAGTCTCACCAAGGATGCTTTCCTGGATGAATGAGTCATTCCCTTTATTGTGAATATATCAAGTTCCTCCTTTTAACTCTATAGTGTTTCCCATGAGCCATCTTAATACTTTACATAGCATAGAAAATTTAGCACATCTAAAGGAATTATGTGCTCTTAAAATTGACTCTATTTTGAAAGGAATGGCTTTACTTAGGCATACTCTGGCCATACTTTTAAGGTTTTATGTGTTAGAAGGGCATGATATGTGGGAGAAGCCAAATGACCTGAATTAAGAGCCCAGAGTAACCAGATTCCTAATAGAAACTTTCCCAATTGCAGTGTCACAGTGAAAATTTGTTTCATGAGCTGCACACATCTGGTGGCAACCAGGGCTGTGTTGGTGTACGTGTGAGGCTGTGAGGGATGTCTGAGATGGTAACTCGTGTCAGAGGATTTAGCCTTCCGTTCACTTACTGGTCGGCATAATAGCTAATCCCGGGTCACAGACAAAGACACCGTTGCCCAAGGCAGACTTTCCTGGCTGCTTGAGGCAGCTTAGCCAAGTCAAAAAGGGATGTTCTGAATTTTCCAAAGAAAGGGAGTCCCCCACATCCCGATGGAGACCATACAGAAAGGAGGTGCCCCAAACCTTTGGGCGATGGAAGATGAAGAAGCTCCAAGTGCTACCGGTTGGAAATTTCCATCAAAAAATTGTATTCAGAGGAAATCTTGTAACACATGTAGGACTAACTAAAGAAAAACAAAAACAAAACCAAACCACTATGCCATCATGAAACTTGTCCCAGAAAACCATAAAAAAAAAAGTGTTTCCGTAACTCTTTGAAATGTATGACTTACCCAGATTTCTGCTGTGATTCAGAATTGTGAAAAGTGTCCCGTGCTTCACCTTGCTACCACGCTCCTCTCCCCCACAGATCTGTGGACATCCTGGAACTGACCGAGCAGGAGGAGCTGCTGAAATTCCACTATCACACCCTCCGGCTTTACTCGGCCGTCTGCGCTCTTGGGAACCACCGGGTGGCGCATGCCCTGTGCAGCCACGTGGATGAGCCTCAGCTGCTCTATGCCATCGAGAACAAGTACATGCCCGGGTTGCTGCGCGCCGGCTACTATGACCTGCTGATTGACATCCATCTGAGCTCCTACGCCACGGCCAGGCTCATGATGAACAGTGAGTTCATCGTGCCCATGACGGAGGAGACCAAGAGCATCACGCTGTTCCCTGACGAGAACAAAAAACATGGCCTCCCAGGGATTGGCCTCAGCACCTCCCTCAGGCCACGCATACACTTTTCCTCCCCCAGTTTTGTAAGCATTAATAATGAATGCTACCAGTACAGCCCTGAGTTCCCGCTGGACATCCTCAAGGCTAAAACCATTCAGATGTTGACAGAAGCTGTTAAAGAGGGCAGCCTTCACGCCCGGGACCCCGTCGGGGGGACCACTGAGTTCCTCTTTGTGCCTCTCATCAAGCTTTTCTATACTCTGCTCATCATGGGGATCTTCCACAATGAGGACTTGAAACACATCTTGAGGTTGATCGAGCCCAGTGTGTTCAAGGAAGCCACCACTCCAGAAGAGGAGATGGATGTCCTAGAGAAAGAGCCCAGCCCAGAAGACTCCAAGCCAGAAGGAGCTGGTGAAGAAGAAGCCAAAGGGGGTAAGAGGCCCAAGGAAGGCCTGCTCCAAATGAAACTGCCTGAGCCAGTTAAATTGCAGGTAATCAGAAAAAAAAAGAAAAAAAAATGATTTCAGTGAATTTCAGAGTCACTAACTATGAAGGTATTGATATTCACCTTTGTCTCCTTTTCTCCTGGGGGTTGTGTGTGTACACTTGTGTTCCTATATAATGATAGTTTTTCATAAAATTAACTAACTTCCTATTGTGCTTTGGGGTGTGCGTGTGTAATTGTGTTGCATTTAGAATGGGATTTGTGGATTTTCCAAGAGAGTCAGTTGACAGTAGATGATAAGAGATACCTTCAGTAAGTTGCATTTGTGTGCATAGGTCTAGGTGTCTACCTGCCACCCCTTTTCTGTCCTCCCTCTTCATTAGCAGTTTCTTTGTTGGAATGCCTGAAACAGAAGGAACCTCGTGCCCCTTTCTTACCCTGCCCCCACTCTTGCTAACCTTCAGACACTTGTTTACCAGTAGGTGTGCCCATTCTCACACAGCAAGATTTGGCTTCCTGCATATATGTTTCTGAGAAATTCAAAGACATTGCCTGTTTCTTGTCCTCAATTAAGATGTCTAAGGAGCCTTCCTTAACATCGCTTTAGTTCACTAGAGTCTGTTTAAAGTTGTGCATCATTGCTCTTCTTTCCTTAGTTGACGCTGATTGAGGTCTTCCTCTAAGCCAGACACTTGGTTCTGGATGGAGGAAACAGATGTGGACCCTACCTTCCAGAAGTTCACAGTCCCTAAGGGAAATAGACAGTTGTTTATCTGTCAGTGTTAAAACAGTTTATTGCTAATTGCATTACATGATCTGAAGGATCATGGATGACTAGAAAAAAAGAAAATGGCAACTGGATTACTGCCAGAAAGATGGGGAAGTCCTCTCTGAGATGGTGGCTTTCAAGCAGAGGTCAGACGGATGAGCCAGAGTCCAGTAGGCATGAAGAAGGAGCAGGAAGAGTGTTCTGGGAGCTTTTCACCCAGAGCATGTAGCACAACAAAGGTTCTGAGGCAGAAAAAGGCCAGTTAGCTTAATGAGCCAAGGAGAGTGGGTCAAGTAGGCCCACGGCAGTTCATATACAATCTAGACATTTGCTAAAACCAGCCAAATAATGGACTTCTCAGTTCAGTTCAAATCACTGAAGAATTTTTTATTTAAATCGCTGAAGAATTTTAACAGGAAAATTTTATTCTAAAAATCTGTGATGAAAATCGATAAGGAGAGAAAAGGAGGGTCATGCAAAGTCCACTTAGTCAAGAAGCTGTCACATTGGTCCAGACATAAGGGGATGATGATTATGCTAGGGTGGGGTGAAGGACTTGGAGAAGGGGTAGACGGTAGGGCTGCCTCAGCTGGCATTTACAGGAATGTGCCTGTGGTGGTTGTAAAGCTTTCTTTAAGTACTGCCTTCCTTATATTTATATCATAGTTGGTATTACATGTATTTAAATGCTTTCCTAAGCACCGGTGGGGCATTCTCTCATAGGTGTGTTTCTACCAACATACTCTATCAGTTAATATTCCTTTTGGCTTCAGGTAGAAGAACTAACCATTGAATGAGTAAGCAGTGAAACCACTTAATTAATTTACATGTGAAGTCTGGAGGTACACAGTTCTAGAATTGGTATAGAAGCCCAATAATGTCCTCAGGAACCCAGCTCTTAATATTTTCCTGTGCTCCTCGCTCTGTGGTTTTCATCCTAAAGTGAAACGATCATGTCACTCATTACCCAATTATACTCATTTTGAAAAGTGTTCTAGTCTTTTATTTTTGATGGGAAATCTTTCCCACAGGACCCCCTGGCTAACTTCTCCTTATATATCTTATTCGCCATAGTACCTGTGGCTGCAGAGGAGGCCAGGATGGTAAGTGTCCACAGAAGAACGTGTATCTACCCTTTTGGCTTAGAAAAATTATGTCTTATCCCCTGGGACCAAGCACAACGCTCCCTACACAAAATCAGAATTCTGTTCTTGGAAGAGTTGGCCACTAAGCATGTCTGCCGCAGATTTTGATTTAATATGCATTTAGCCACGTAAAGATCCAGGAATGAAATCTGATGTCTTGTCCATCATCATTGTTTTAGATGTGCCTGCTGCTTCAGTACCTCTGCGACTGCCAGGTCCGGCACCGGATAGAAGCCATTGTGGCCTTTTCCGATGACTTTGTGGCAAAGCTCCAAGACAATCAACGCTTCCGATACAACGAAGTGATGCAAGCCCTAAACATGTCAGCTGCCCTCACTGCCCGGAAAACAAAGGAATTTAGATCGCCACCTCAAGAGCAGGTACAAGAATGAAATGGAAATTCTGCCTTTCTACTTAAGGTTTTGCTTCATTCGGGGTCCATACATGGTGAAATAATATCATAAGTTACAAGTGGGTGGGTGTGGTTTTTTATTTTTTTTCCTGGTCTCTTTAAGCCAGGTTGATTTAGTCAGTAATTCTTAGTTTCACCCAAAAAAAAAAAAAAAAATCTACCCAGTTCGTTTAAACAAACAAGAGATTTACTGCAAGGTATCGCGTGTATTGTAGACTCTTGGACAAGACCTATGTGCCAGATTCTGAAGTTCTGCTAATAGAAATAGTACCTCGCCATAGGTGGGTCCTCTTTGGCTGACAGGGCACCACCCCCAGTGAAAAGGAGCCCCTCCCTTCTAAGACTCAGTGTCAGATACCTTCTGTTTGGTCCCTCCTGAAAGACCAAATGTCATTGCCCCAAGGCTTGCTGGAAGATGGATTACCTGTCAGTGGTTTTTCTGGGTATTCATTCCAAGCCCACCTCTCTCCCTGGGGTACAGTAGAACCAAGGGCACATGCCTGAACCACACAATGACCTAGTCTGGAATCTACTTCAAAATGGGAGGCATAGAGTGGGAAACGACCAAGATGGCAGTGGAAAGGTATATGCGCCAGATTTCATCTTCAGTCTCTTACCCTTAGCATTTCCCTCTCTCTCAAGATAATATCTAAGTGAAAATGTTTAGGGACTAAGAGAATCTGTCTTCTCACCAGAATGTAATTTCTTTGAGGGAGGGGACATGGGATTGTGTTCATTCCTGTGAGCAACACGTATTGAGCAGAAAATGAGTCCAAGCTCTTCCAAATTAACTCCATTTGGTCGACTGCTGTTGGGAGACTCCTGCTTCTGGAAAAATGGAGTACATGTGCCTCTCCTGATTCTTCCTTAAGTACAACTGTAATCCTGAAAATTACATAGAGGATTAGATAGGACGACTCTAAAAGGTAGAAGCAAGGAGACTGGCTATGGAACTTGGGACCCGAGGAACACCATGGTGGTGAGTTCCCTTGGGTTTTCTTTTTGCCTCATCTATCCCAGACTTGGGGCTGAAGAAGCCAGCAACCCAGAAATGCCAATAGGCATCAACAGTAAAACCAATAAAAACCTTCTCTGTCTAGCCAGAAGACCAAGAAAACTGTCTCCCTAGCAAAACCTAAAACTTGTAGGTACTGACTTTATTACTCAAGCCGAATACTGGACAGAATTGTGCCTCACTCCCACCCCAACCAGCAGACACTGAGTGGGGAGCCTAGACTTCCACCCTCATTAGGCTATAAGGAGATGCTCCCGGCAGGATTGTGGGGAGCTGGGACTTCTTCTCTGATGAGAGAGGTCATGTGACCTGCTTCTTCCAAAGTGTCAGTAAAGGGCCAGAGAGGGAGAAGTACATGGCACTTTTGCTCTTTCCGGCCAGAGTTGTATGAGTACGGGTCTAGTGGGAAACTGGATTTCCTAACCTCACCAAGTGAGAACAAGATCTCCCTCCTCTTCCACCTGGCAGTAGCAAGTAACAAGATAGCTCCAACTCTTCTCCTGCTGGCTACTGTCAGAAGAAACCAGGCATATAAATAAGATCCAGAAGTCTCCTAAGACCAAAATGTCAAGATTGCGATTAAAAAAATCACTCATCACACCAAGAACCAGGACAAACTTGAATGAAGAAAAGGCAATCAGTCGATACCAACTCTGAGGGGAAGAAGATGTTAAATTTGCCTGCAAGGCTTTTAAAACAGCCATCATAAAACTGCTTCGAAATGTGGGGGATGCGGTCTCCACCAAGACATAAAGATAAGAAGAACCAAATGGAAATTTTAGAACTGAAAAGTAACCAGAATAAAGAAACCTTAAGTGGATGGGCTTAGCAGGAGAAGGAAGGAAAAAGAGAGAAAAATCACTGAACTAAAGAGAGAAGAACAAGAATGACCAAGTCCAGAGTGTCTGGGTGGCTCAGTCGGTAAGTGTCAAACTTTTAATTTCAGCTCAGATCATGAGTTCAGGATCATGAGATCAAGCCCCGTGTCAGGATCTGTGATCAACTGGGAGTCTGCTTGAGATTGATTCCCTCTCCCTCATCCCTGCTTCTGTACACATGCACACTGTCTCTCCCTCTTAAATAAATTAAATAAATAAATAAATACTCTTTAAAAATTAAAAAAAAAGAATTACTTGATCTGAAAGATGGGGAATAAAAAGCACTTCAGGAACCTGCAAATATAACAAGAGATCTAAATTTGTGGCATTAGAATCCAAGAGACAGTAGAAAGAGGGGAACTGAAAAAAAAATTAGAAAAATAATGGTTGAAACTTTAAGTTTAACAAAAGATATAAAGAAAGAGACACAAGAAGCTGAATAAACCAGGTGCCCAAAGAAATCTAAACCAAGATGCATCATCGTCAAACTTTTGAAAACTAAAGACTCAGAAGGAAATCTTGAAAGCAGTGAGAAAGAAATGATACCCAGAGAAGGAAAAGCAGTGGCTTTGATTTTACATCAGAAAAAATGGAGGCCAGACAGAGACAAGAGGCACACTGGTTTTCAACTAGAAAATAGCTGAAAACCCAGAATTCTATAGGCAGTGAAAACATCCTTCAGGAATGCAGGGGAGATCAAGACAGTCTCCAATAAAGAAAACACTGAGAATTGGACTATAGCAGACCGACCCTAAAAGAATCCTAAACAACATCCTTGAGATAGAAAAATGACAGTAGAAGAAAATTGTGAAAATCTGGAATGAAGAAAGAACGATGGAAGGTGTTAAAGCATAGATAAATACAATGCATTTTCCTTTTCATTTTGAGTTTTCTAAGTTATATTTGATGGTTGAAGCAAAAACGATAGAGCTGTCTAATGTGTTCTGAATGTATTTATAGGAAATACTTAAGACACATGTATTTTATTTTTTTAATTTTTTAAAAAGATTTAATTCATCTTTATTTTGGAGAGAGAGCATGTGTGCATGAGCTAGAGCAAGCATAGAGAGAGGGGAAAAGGAGGAGGGACAAGTAGACCCTGTGCTGAGCCTATAGCCCGATGACCCTATGATCATGACCCAAGCCAAAACCAAGAGTTGGATGCTTAACTGACTGAGCCACCCAGGCACCCCAAGACATTTTATATTTTAAATAAAGGAGGATAAGGAGTCTAAAGGGAGGTGAATTTTCTGTGCTTTACTCAAACTGATAAGATATTGATGCCAGTAATCTATGATGAATTATGTACATACATAATGTAATATCCAGAACAACCACTTAAAAAGCTATACATAGAAATATACTAAAAAAATGCCAAGGATAACTCAACATGAGGTACTAAAAGTAGTTCAAGGAACTCATAGCAAGTTGGGAAAAATAAAGCAGTACAAACAAAAAACATGTAAAATTACAGGCTTAAGTCATAGCACATCAATAAAGGCATGAATATAAGTAATCTATGCACACTAATTTAAAGGCAGAGATTGGCAGAGTGGATTTTAAAACTTGACCTGACCATATGCTGTTAGGTTTCTAGGAGAAACTCCTACCAAATAGAATGATGTAGATAGGTTGAAAGTGAAAGGATGAAAAAAAAGGTGTGTGTGTGTGTGCGCGTGTGCGCACATACATAGATATAGATAGATATTTTTAAATTTTTGGTCGTTAACACACAGTGAAACATTGGTTTCTGGAGTAGAATTTAGTGATTGATCACTTACATATAACACCCAGTGCTCATCACAAGTGACCTCCTTAATAATCCATCACCCATCCAGCCAGTCCCCCACCCTCCTCCCTCCACCAACCCTCTGTTTGTTGAGAGTCATTAAGAATCTCCTTAAGGCTTAGGAGACGTCTCCTTAAGGGACGCCTGGGTGGCTCAGTGGGTCAAAGCCTCCTTTCCGCTCAGGTCATGATCTCAGGGTCCTGGGATCGAGGTCCGCATCGGGCTCTCTGCTTGGCAGGGAGCCTGCTTCCTCCTCTTTCTCTGTCTGCCTCTGCCTACTTGTGATCTCTCTCTCTCTCTGTCAAATAAATAAGTGAAATCGTAAAAAAAATAAATAAAGAATCTCCTTATGGCTTGTTTCCCTCTCTCCTGTTTTTCTTTTCTCCCTTCCCATATGTTCATCTGTCTTTCTTAAATTCCACATATGAGTGAGATCATATGGTATTGACTTATTTCACTTAGCATAATATGATATAATATATAGATACAATAATATCTAGCTCCATCCATGTCATTGCAAAGGGCAAGATTTCATTATCTTTGATGGCAGAGTGGTATTCCCATGAAACATTCTCAATGATGTACTATATCCCGGGCCATAAAACAACCTAAACAGATTTAAAAGCATTGGATTTTTTTCATACGGAATCTTTTTTCTGACCACAATGGAGTTCAAGTTAGAAATTAATAAAAGAAAGATAACATCCCATCTCTCAATAGTAGGGAACTAAAGAACACAATTTTAAATAACTCATGGTGGAAGTCTCAGGGGAAACTTACAAATGCATGGAACTGAAAGAAAATGAAAATATCACACCTAAAATTTGTGGGAACAGCTAAAGCAGTGCTGAGAGGATAATTTATGACATTAAATATTTACATTTAAAGAGAGAAAAACAAATCAATAATCTAAGCTTCCATCACAAGCACTTAGAAAGAGAAGAGTAAAATAAACCCAAAGCAAGTAGAAGGAAGGTGCTAATACAGAAGCAGAAATCAATAAAACTGGAAAGAGGACAACTGAAAAAAAAATACAATAAATCCAAAAACTTTATTAAAAAATGATAAAATCTACAAACCACTGAAAAGGCTAACGCCCCCCCCCAAAGACGCAAACTACCAGTATGAAGAATGAAATGAGGTATCACTACTGACCCTCCAGACATCAAAAGGATCAGATGGGAATGTATGCATGCATATACTGTATGATTCCATTTATGTAACATTCTTGAAATGACAATAATACAGAAATGAACAACAGGTTAGTGACTGACAGAAATAAGGGATGAGGAGCAGGCAGGAGGGTAATGGATGCGATTATAAAGGAATAGCAGGAATGATTCTTCAGGTGATGAAATTGTTCTGTTTTGACTATCGATGTCAGTGTCCTGGTTTTGATATTGCATTGGCTGTTTTGTAAGATGTTACCCATTTCCAGGGGAAACTGGGTACAGGGTAGATGGTGTCTCTTTGACATGTCTTACAATAGCATATGCATATAATTATCTCAAAAAAAAGTTAAACAAAAATTTCATGTAAAAACTCTAAAAGGCAAACTTACAATTGTTTCCTCAGGGGAAATTATGAAACAGCAACATTCCCCTCTTTTCTTCATTTATAAATGTAGGGGTTTTTTTGTGTCTAAAGCTAAAACAAATGGAGGATAGTTTCTTGAAGTTTATTTAATTGAACTATTTATGTTAGTAAAAGCATAACTATTCATTATATTTTCTGTTTGGATTTTTCTTAATCTTTGCTGTATATATTTCTCAAAAAGTATTCTTTAAAATACTCCATGAAGTTTAGAAATTAGCAAGGAAAAAAGAAGGAAATCTAGGAGAAGCATAATAAAATATTTTTAAAGTAATATTTAGATTTGATTTAAGAGCCCTAAGTATATAAGTGTCTAACATACTCTGGAATTAAGAAAAAAAGAAGCAAATTATGTGACTATTTTGCAGCAAGCTAAGCTTTGAATAGTATTTTTTTTTTGGTGTTCATTGTATTGAATGATAATGATTTTTCATATGTTGGGCAGCAATTTATGAGCACTCAAAGATTTGGACATCTTTGGTTTTTATGATTTATTTTTCTGTGTGATTCCTGAATTCACTGTTCTTTTGCTCTTGTTCTCCTCTTCCTTGTTTTTCCCAACTTTCAGATCAATATGCTTCTCAATTTTAAGGATGACAAAAGTGAATGTCCATGTCCTGAAGAAATCCGTGACCAACTCTTAGATTTTCATGAAGATTTGATGACACATTGTGGTAAAGTCTTCTTGGCTTACAACTCTTATTAAATGTGTTATTTATCTATCTATGTATTTATTCATTTATTTATACTTAATTAACATGACCACTGTATAAGTTTAGGATGTACGTTGTGATTGTATGATTTACTTGTGAAATGATTGCCATAATAGGTTTGGCAAAGACCCATCTTCTCATATAGATACCACAAAAAGAAAAGAAAGAAGAAAAAAAGGCAATTTTTTTTCCTTGTGATGAATACTTTTAGGACTTACTCTCTTCAAAGAACTTCCCTGTATATCATACAGAAGTGTTAGCTACAGTCATCATGCCATATGGTGCATCCCTGGTACTTATTTAAAGTTTGTAACTTTTGACCACATTTCTTCAATTCTCTTCTCTCTACTATCCCACTTCTGATAGCAAGTACGGTCACTTTTTCTCTGAGTTTGTTGTTTGTTTGTAGTTTCCACATATAAGTGAGATCACACAGTATTTTTCTTTACTTTGCCTTATTTCTCTTAGCTTAGTTCCTTCAAGTTCTGCCCATGTTGTCACACATGGTAAGATTTCCTTGTTTCTTGGCTAAATTATATTCCATTCACTTGTCAGTGGACACTTAAGTTGTTTCCATATCTTGGCTGCCATAAATAACGCTGGTGTGAACATGGCAAGGCAGATACCTTTTTCAAGTTAGTGTTTTAATTTCCTTTGGGTTTATTCCCAGAAGTGAATTACTTCCAAAGGATCACATGGTAATTCTATTTTTAAAATTTTTTTTGAGGATCTTCTATACTGTTATGTTTGTTTTTTTGCTATTGAGTTATAGGAGTCCTTCATATGTTTTGAATATTAACTCCTTATCAGATATATAGTTTAATACATTTTTTTTCTCATCCTGTAGCTTGTCTTTTCACTTTGTTAGTGGTTTCTTTTGGTTCTTATGGAAGCTGTTTAGTTTGGTGCAGTCCCATATGTTTATTTTTGCTGTTGTCGCTTGTGGCTTAGGTGTCATATGCAAAAAATCATTACCAAAATCCATATCAAGGAGCATTGTTTTTATGTTTTTTTCTAGGAGTTTCATGACATCAGGTCATACATTTAAATCTTTTGTCTATTTCTCGTTAATTTTATGGGTGGTTAAGATATGGGTCCAATTTCATTATTTTAAATGTGAATATTTAATTATTCCAGCAGTGTTTATTGAAGACTATCTTTTTTCCATTGGGTATCTTGGCTCCCATGTCAGGTATTACACCATACATGCTAGGGTTTATTTCTGGGCTCTCAGTTCTTTCACATTTACCTATTTGTCCATTTTTATGTCAGTACCAATATGTTTTGATGACTATAGCTTTACTACATTAGCTTATAATCAGGAAATGTGATACTTCTTGCTTTATTCTAAGGATTTCTTTGGCTATTAGGGAAATTTTGTGACTTCATATAAATTTTAGGAAGTTTTTTCCTACCTCTGTAAAAAATGCCATTAGAATTTTGATAGGGATTCCCTTGTATCCATAGATAGCTTTGGATAATATTACCATTTTACAATATTAATTCTTCCAGAACCATTAATAGAGGATGCCTTTCCACATATTTATATCCTTTTTTTCTCTTTCCTTTCCTTTCCTTTTCTTTTCTTTTCTTTTCTTTTCTTTTCTTTTCTTTTCTTTTCTTTTCTTTTCTTTTCTTTTCTTTTCTTTTCTTTTCACCAGTCTCTTGCAATTTTTAGGATAGACATCTTTTACCTCCTTAAACTTATTCCTAAGTATTTTATTCTTCATGCTATTGTAAATGAGATCAATTTCTTAACTTCTTTTTCAGAAGTTTCATTTTTAGTTTATGAAAACACTACATGTTGTGTGTTAATGTCATGTCTTATAACTTTATTGAATTCATTGATTAGGTTTAACAGTTTTTGGTTGCGTCTGTAGGATTTCCTATATATAAAATCATGTTGTCTGCAAATAGAGACCATTTTACTTCTTCCTTCTCAATTCTGGTACCTTTTATTTCTTTTTCTTGTTTGATTGCTCTGGGGAGCAGGAATGGTGAGACAGTGAATGTCTTTCCCTTGTTCCTGACCTTTGAGGAAAATTTTTCAGTCTTTCACCATTGGGAATGATACTAGCTGTGGGCTTGTCATCTATGAATGGCCTTTTATGTTGAGATACATCCCTTCTGTGCCTAATTTGTTAAGAATTTTTATCATGAATGGATGTTAAATTTTCTTGAGTGCTTTTTCTAAAGTGCCTTCTGAGGTGATAATATGATTCTTTTCATTCATTCTGTTATCATGGTGTGTCACATTGACTTGCTTACATATACTGGACCCTCATAGCATCTCAGTGATAAATCTCGCTTGATCATGGTGAATGATCCTTCTAATATGCTGTCGAATTCAGTTTGCTGGTATTTACTGAGGAATTTCGCATCTGGGTTCTGTAAGGATAGTAGCCTGTGATTTTCTCCTGTCTTAAAAAGTTTCTGTTGAGAAATCTTCCAATAGTCTTATGGGAGTTCCCTTTTATGTGACTTCTCTCTTTACTCTTGTGCCTTTTTAAAATTCTTTCTTTGCCTTTTCCTTTTGACAGTTTAATTATAATGTGTCTCAGTGTAGCCCTATTCAAGTTCACATTTTGGGTCTTTTGGGCCTAACTGATCTGCTTGTATGTTTCTCTTCTTGGGTTTGGGACGTTTTCAGCTATTATTACTTCAGATATACTTTCTGTCCCTTTTTCTTTCTTGTCACCTTCTGGAATTCCCATAATCCAAATATTGTGGGAATCTTTCCACTGTGTCCCATAAATCTTACAGGCTTTCTTCAGAGTGCATGATTTTAATTGACCTATTCTTTAGGTTGTTGATGTTTTCTTCTGCGTGGTTAAGTCTACTTTTGGAACTCTTAACTGTTCAGTTATTGTATTTTTCAACTCTAGGATTTCTGTTTGTTTGTTTTAAGGGTTACTATTTCCTTGTCAAACTTCTTGTTTTGTTGTGAACTGCTTTCATAATATTGCTTAGTTGGTACAAAAGTTAATATATTTGTAAATAGGTTGATAAATATACATTATGCCCATTAGGAGCTCATTATTTATTATTACAAAATGAAGAAAAAACAAAAACAAAAACAAAAACCATGACAGGTAGAGATATGAGAAGGCTTTAGGACCAAGCAGGAGATAAACAAAATTTTATTTCTTTTCTCTCTTTTCTTCTGTGGCAGAGAATAGGAAGGGAGAATGGGGACATGTAACTGGATGCTTTGGCAGAGAGATGAGTGTTGGATTGATTTAGTCTAAAGACAAAAAATTGGTCACAAATAGTTCTATTTAAACCAGTTGTCGGCACTTTCTAGGATTGGCCTAGGAAATGCAGCATGTATCTTTTGGAATTAATGAGTGCTTAAGGAAATCCTTTATTAAATGTATGTCAGTGGCCCAAATCTATTATGGAAGGTTTCCCTTCCTTTTACTCTAAGAACTTTTAAAATGGAATTTATTTGATGTTCTCAATCTGTGGTTCTTTTACCTTTAAGCAGTGATATGGACAAAGAGTTCCAGTAACAGAAAATGAATTAGCCATTTCTTTTTTTTTTTTTTAAGATTTTATTTATTTGACAGAGTGAAACACAGTCAGAGAGGGAACACAAGCAGGGGGAGTGAGAGAGGGAGAAGCAGGCCTCCTGCGAGCAGCAGGGAGCCCGATGTGGGACTCGATCCCGGGTCTCCGGGATCATGACCTGAGCCGAAGGCAATCGCCCAACCAACTGAGCCACCCAGGCGCCCCGAATTAGCCATTTCTTAAGTGATGTGTAGCACCAGTTGCATTATTTTTATTTTATTTTAATGATGAAAATATAAGCATCACCTTGCATATTAATTCAGCTTATGAGCTGGTGAACGAGTGCCAGAAAGTTATGTTATCTACTGCAAATAAAGGGGCACTCTAAAATGGTAGGATTATTGCTTCAGACATAAAGCATTCCCTGAACTAGGATACTGAATTACGCCTGCTCTCTCTTGTCTCAGTTTATTAACATGCCACTGTGATTATTAGAGGCAAATGATGAGGCTGAAAGTCTAGGGTTTTTTTTGCAGGGTAAAACTATAGGTCTAGGCAGCTAGCACCCAAAGTCTGACATGCCTCAGGGTCAGCTTGAGAGTAGGACCAAGTAGCAGAATTGATCTTGACTCCTAAAAGCATCTTTTGGCTGTCTGCTCAGTTTTATATTTTGTCTTGGCTACTAATAGCCTTGGGCCCATCAGAACAGGGGAAAAAGAGAAAGGACAGAGGCCAGTGAGTGGATTTTACCCAAGTGCTAGTGAGCAAGAGTGCTTAACTCAGTGTTGTCAAATAATTTGGACACGCAGCATTGCTTGAAGCTATAAATGGAAAAAGTGGCAAAACCAGAGCATTATTTTTCCTAAAGGTATTCTTTAAAAATTCTTTCTGTTTGCTTTTCTCATGCTAGGAATTGAGCTGGATGAAGACGGGTCTTTGGATGGGAACAGTGACTTAACAATTAGAGGACGCCTGCTGTCCCTGGTAGAAAAGGTGACATACCTAAAGAAGAAACAAGCTGAAAAACCGGTTGAGAGTGACTCCAGGAAGTCCTGTAAGCAGTATGGAAGGGCACTGGCAAAGAGACTGCTGACATTTATTCGTCCTTTGAACTAACACTATACTAGATGAGCCAGTGAGAAAACTGAGTTGGAAGCTTCCAAGAATCAGATTCTTAAGTAGATGCCTGTGGCTGCCAGAGTAGACAGCAGCATCAAAATATATTTGTAGGGAGAGATTGAGAAGTAGTAGTATTTATAAGCGTGGATGGGCTCCGCAGAGGACTACAAATTTAGATATTTGACCGGAAACTATCAAGAGGAAGTTCAAAGGGTGTAATCTAGCTTTCCTATCTAAATATTACGCTATTGGTGTTCAAATATTCCTGTACCAAGTTAAACCTTTTCTTAAAGTTTAAATTGATATCTGTAACTATATTTTGGTTCTGAGATATTTTCTAAACATTAGGCATTTATGGTTCATTTTTATCCTATTTAATTGAAGAGTAGCAGCTGATACTGTGAAAACAGGCATTGGGGCAGTTGCTTCTCAGATGTGACGCTCATCCAGAAGGGGTTTGGGTGGTAGGTTGGTGAGATCCATCTTATTACCTCACATCTGAGTCCTCCTTCATTCTATGATGCAGCACTGGTTTAGGAACAGTTTCTACTGAAAGAAGAAAAATCAACTTATGAAAAGTTTTAGGGTTTTTTTTGTTTTGTTTACGGTGCTAACTTACAATAGAAAACTTTCATCCATCCAGTGAACTCTAAATTTATTCCTTAATATCACAATCAAATTTATTTGAATCAAGTCTTCTTCAGAATGAGAGTTCAAGCTTTCTTTTGAACCACTTTTTATTATTATCAGGTTTATGATTTTAATCCATTAGAATTTCAGCATGGTTTTGAGGCATGTAGAAGTATACTGACATTTTATCTGCATTTTGGATTTGGTTAAAATTGGTAATTTTTGTTTGCCCATAAATAATGTATAGATTAAAGCAGGTAAAACAGCTCTTTTGAAAATCTGCCAGTGAATCAATGATAGGAATTAGCACCTTGTTATGTATGTTTTAATCTCATCAACCTACTTAGCTTTGATAATTTTGCTATTTATTTTGGGAGGTTTGGAATTTCTGTTGCTTTTATGTGTACTGCATTACATGTCACATTGCAGATAATCTTCTATGTATGAGTCATTTTTCACTTTAATACAGCTTCACAAGCAAAACATTTTTAAGTGACAATTAAGGATCCAAATTATAGTAAAAATATAATAATATGAAGTCACTTTTGCAAATGACTCAAATGAGGAGATAAAAAAAGTAGATAGTTCCTTCAATGCCTGTGACTGACTTTATAAGGATATATGATGTCAGATCTTCTGGGAGGAAAAGAGTAGCTATAATTCTGAACAGCTTAAATTCCTTAACAAGAGTAATTTTTAAGGAAAAGCTTGCATATTTTTATCCTTGTGTGTTCATAACTCATTTTTATTGACATATATATAAAATGTTGATGTGAAGTTTATTTTCTTCAAAGAATATTCTTAGCTTTTTAGTTCTGATACAAGTATAGATATTAGTTTGGGACTATGAGAGGTACAGTTGAAGTGCCCAACTAATTTGTCTTCTCTTATTATTTTCCTTTTTAAAAAACATCCACAATGACTTTACAGCCACTCTTCAGCAGTTGATTTCTGAGACCATGGTCCGGTGGGCACAAGAGTCTGTCATTGAGGACCCCGAGTTGGTGAGGGCCATGTTTGTGCTGCTCCATCGGCAGTACGATGGCATTGGGGGTCTGGTCCGGGCTCTGCCGAAGACCTACACCATAAATGGTGTCTCCGTGGAGGATACCATCAACCTTCTGGCATCTCTTGGTCAGATTCGCTCTCTGTTGAGTGTAAGAATGGGCAAAGAAGAGGAGAAGCTTATGATTCGTGGATTAGGGTAATCTATTTGACTATAACAACCTTTTCTTATAAATGTCTTTTTCCTACATGTTTATCCCAGTCATTGCCCAGTAGGTATATTAATACAAAAATACTATTTCGATTACAGGCGTGCCTCATTTTATTGTGCCTTGCTTTCTTGCACGTCACAGATAGTGTGTTTCTACAAATTAAAGGTCTGTGACTACCTTGCATTGAGCAAGTCTGTTGGCGCCATTTTTTTTTAACGGTATTTGCTTACTTTGTGTCTCTGTATGTCTCACGTTGGCAGTTCTCACAGTATTTCCAACTTTTCATTATACAATAATTGTCATGGTGATCTGTCATCAATGGTTATGACTCACTCAAAGTTCAGGAGTTGGTTAACATTTTTAGTAATAAAGTATTTTTTAATTAAGGTATGTATGTTGATTTTTAAAACATAATACTATTACACTCTTAATAGGCTACAGTGTATTATAAACATGATTTTGTATGTACTGGAAAACCAAAAAAATTTATTTGGTTTGCTTTATTGCCATGAGGTAGAGCCAAATCTGCCGTATCTGTGAGCTGTTCCTGTATATGATTATTAAGTAAGATTCTTGCTTTTCTAGACATTATGTTTTTAAAGCTAAATAGAAAAGTTGCTCACCTGAAAAATGTGACTAATTTTACAACTCGATGCTAAGGTGGTATGCAACATGTATTTTCGAGGTCTTTAAAATTAATTTTTCAGGGGTGCCTGTGTGGCTCAGTCGTTAAGCATCTAACTTCAGGTCAGGTCATGATCCCAGGGTCCTAACATTGAGTCCCACATCGGGCTCCTTGCTCAGTGGGGAGCCTGCTTCACCCTCTCCCACTCCCCCGCTTGTGTTCCCTCTCTCTGTCAAATAAAATAAAGTCTTTAAAAAAATTAAATAAATTTTTCAATAATATACAATCATATATAAAAATACAGGCTAATAAAAACACATTAAAATCCATGCAGAGACAAACACACTTCAGCAGGAAATAATAAGGAATTTTGTCTCTATCTACTGGGCCATGAAAAAAGAATGGGGAAAACAGTGCACTTCTTTTGATAGTTCTGTATCCTAAGTGTGCTCCATGCTTCATGGGATTAACATGTATATGTCATGTGTAGTCCAAGGATTCCCAAACTGAGAATATAACAATTGGCCCTAGAGGTATACTTTCTCACCTCAAGTCACTGTGAAGTCTTACAGGAAAAAAATGAATACTACCAATGGTTAGCTTACAACCAAAATTGCAAAGCACGGAAAAGAAACCATTCTTCATAAGCAAAGGTGTGCAGACACAATAATAGTGGGGGGGGTGTGGTCAGAACACCTGTTGCAGAAACTTCAGATAATACAATCCTAGAAAGAGAACATAAGTTATTATATTTAAAATGGTTAAAAATGCAAAGGGATACATCAATTCTCCAAAAATAAGATGTGGAGAACAGTCCATGAAGGTTTGGAAAAGATCCAAATAGAGTTTCTAGAAATGAAAACTATAATAAATGACATTTAAAAAAACAGTGAATTGATTAACTTGGATACTATATAGCTGAAGAGAAAATAAGTTGGATCATAGATCTGAGAAAATTACTTAGTACTTTAGCATTTAGAGGTAAAGTTAAGGAAATTCAGAAGAGCAGTTATGAGCCTGAACACACAGTAGAAGAAGATCCAGGATACAGTAAACAGGATTTTTGGAAAAGACAGAATGGATGATTTATGGAATGGGACTATCTCAAGAGCTACTGGCTTGAGATTTTCAGAATTGACAAAGAGCATGAATTCACAGATCATCCTAAAGCACAGATAGTTCCACATCCTCACCTGCATAGGCTAGAAAAACTGTAGGAAAACCCGTGATAAATAGATTATTTTAGAATCTATAATCTTGATTATAGAGACTTGACTGAGACTGGGTGGCTCAGTCATTAAGCATCTGCCTTCAGCTCAGGAGTCCCAGGATCGAGCCCCACATTGGGCTCCCTGCTCTGCGGGAAGCCTGCTTCTCCCTCTCTCACTCCCCCTGCTTCTGTACCTTCTCTAGCTGTGTTTCTGTCTGTCAAATAAATAAATAAAATCTTTAAAAATTTTTAAAAAAAATTTTAAAAAGTAAGTTAAAAGAAAAGCCAGAATACTTACCAAAAGAAAGCCTGACAGCATATGGAATTCTCAGTGGCAAAACTAGAGATCATTTCTCGATGGAATATCATACTCACAAATTCTGATGGAAAATAACCATCATTTTAGAATGTGTTACTCAGTTGAGAATGCTACACCGTGACCATGTGCTTCGTGGAGATTTGGAGATGAGGATTTATATCCCATATTTAAGATTGAGAGCAAAAACAAAGGTATGTCAGAATGTTTACTTACTGTTCATCAACCTTCCAAAGGTTGTACATTAGAGAAAAGATAATAGAACTCAGAAAGAATGGGAAGCAGAAGTTTTAGTGAGTATTACTGGCACATATATGCATAAATCTGGGAATCATTCACCAGCTTGCGTACTTTGGGAATATGAAAATAGAACAATAGAAACTTAAATTAAGCTTTATGATGTCTGCAAGAAAAAAATACCAAAGCATAAAGATGTAGAAATCAAACGTAGAATGTTGAAAAGTGAGTTAGACTATACATATTCTGCCGAAAAAGTTAATCTAGTTAAATAAATTTTATTTTATTTTATTTTTTTTTTTAGTTAAATAAATTTTAGATAAAGAAGAGAGAATGAAAAAAGAGAATGAAAGTAATTACTGACATGAATAAAAAAGAATGTAAAGAAACAGTAAAAAGGTTTAAGAAAGCTAGAGTTCGTTCTTCAGAAAACTAATGGAGTAGAATAACCACTGTTTTCCTTGATCTAAAAAATAATCCTGTGGGTAAAAAGCAAAGTATAGAAAGACTGAGTTTGTGTCGTATTATTTCGGTACATTCTAAATTCAGAACACAATACTATCTATGTATTGCCCTTGGACCTATTAAGTGTTTGAAATCATTAAAATAAACCTGAAAGTTATAGTCCAAAATCGTTATCATTATTGCACACTAAAAATAAATATACTAACAGAACAAAAGGAGAACAGAAAAGCTTAAACAACAAAAGCAGATTTGGTAGTCTTTATAATTGTATGAACATACATCTTTTTCTTGGATACTAATACGTTGATCTAACCGAAAAGGGCCTCAACGTAAATGATCTTCATTAACCAATTGAGAAAGGAAGCCTTCCAGGAAACACAGGGCACTTTCTTCTCAAATGAACATATAACAGTAATATGTGCTGTTAAAACATAAGTCACTCAGTAGTGATGAACCTTAAAATGATTATAAAACAAAATAAAAAGTTACGATCTGGTGGTATTAGAAATATTTCTCAAAGGACACATTTAATAAGTGACAACTTGACTACCAAGTGGTAGAATTATAAATCCACTTAATTTACCTAGAACGAAAGGCAAACAAGATTTATTTCAATACAAAATTGTCCAAAGTTGGGTCCTACAAAAGGATTTGAAATAACAAAAGAACAAATCCTATAATTACAACTGTGGTTTGAAAATTGAAGGTTACTCCTACTAAATATGTTACTGTCTTATGTGAAGGAAAAGGAGGCTTTTCTTCATTCCATTTGCTCTTCACAAAATAGATGAGACCTATTTTAGTCCTCGGCGCCCGTGTCATTTTTTTTTTTTTTTAGTTGTGCTATCTAAAAACTTGTCATTAAGGCAAAACGAAACTCCATTAAAACGAAAACCTAAAACCAAAAAAAAAAAAAAAAAGAATAGAACCATCATACAGGAATCCTACTGTTTCACTGACTTGATCTACTCAGAGTAACTTAAAGTTAGCATATGACCAAGTGAAGAGGTGAGTCACCTAAGGAGCTGAGATATGGAGTGAACGTTTGTTTTCCTGTAGACTGTACATTATAATTTTCTTGTTAAACTGTGACAGGAAGTGTTTTGAAGGGAAAAAAAAAACTTCTGTGTTGATTTGATTTATATTCAAATAAAAATCAGGGTTCTTTATTTTTAAAGACTACTGAGCATTAATATCCTTAAGAATACCTTCACATACATAGTATAATAGCGTGTAATGAAATAGTGATAATGTGAAACATTTTGGGTGTCATCTGCTGCTGGATTTTCAAATTCAGTGTCCATTTTATTTATTTGTTTATTTCTTTACAGATTTTATTTATTTATTTGACACAGAGAGACACAGCTAGAAAGGGAACACAAGCAGGGGGAGTGAGAGAGGGAGAAGCAGGCTTCCTGCTGAGCAGGGAGCCCGATGCAGGCTTGATCCCAGGACCCTGGGATCATGACCTGAGCTGAAGGCAGTCACTTAACTGACTGAGCCACCCAGGCGCCCCCCAATGTCCATTTTTATTTGTTGCACTACTAGTACAACAAAGTTTCTCTTTCAGAATATGAGTCCTTTACAAGTAGTTCTCTGGAAAGATAACACAAATTTAGTAAGAAATAACACTACTGTTACTAAACATACAAATATGGAATGTAGCACTAAAAATATCCTACAGGAAAAGCAGATACTTGTATATCAATTATTTATATAGGAATTTTCATAGAACGTGGTATAACAGTGATTCATATCTCTATGCTAAAGAAGATAGATATTTGGATATATATAAATTTAGGAATGATAAGTGTCCAAAATATATATTTCATATAGATGAGTGTTTACATATATAGTACATTTCTTGTAGCTGAAAAGAACAGATAGTTTGTATACTATTTTTGAGAAGCTATCAATATTTTTGGAGGAAAACTCAATTGTGCTTATTAATGTTTGATTTTAAGTTTAATCATGATTGCATGTACTTTTCTGTTCGTGCCAGTAATTATTTCCAAAATAGTTATCAGGATCTCATGAATTTTTATTTAAATTTCTCTCTGCTCTCTGTGCCCCCACCCCCCCACCGCCAAACCTATATTGTCCTTTTTAGGGATATCATGAATAATAAAGTGTTTTACCAGCACCCTAATCTCATGAGGGCACTTGGGATGCATGAGACAGTGATGGAGGTCATGGTGAATGTCCTTGGAGGTGGGGAGTCCAAGGTAAAGGAAAACCTTTGGTGATTAAGATGCCAATGAATATGACTCTTGGAGTACATACAGTGTATATTCTTAGTGGGGATTTCTTAAGTCCTCTTAGGAGGACTGTTTTTTAAAGAACCCCTTTTGCCAAAAAGCAAAATAAAACAAAGCCAACCCTATAGATTGAAAATTGGATATGCTACTAGTTCTTTTTCTTTGATATCAATAACAATTTCTGTTTTATGCTGCGCAATTGACTGTCTCCTAAACTTTTCCCATTTAGTGGTTGGTTAGAAACTTTAAACATAAACTGTATACTGTTTTTTAAATTCTTAATTGTAAATAAGTGTCCATCATATTAAAAGTCCAAAACACAAACATGTTCTTCAGATCCAGACATTTGCCTTGATTTGGATGGCAGTCGGTTTTGCTAAATTCCTGATCGAGGGCAGAATTTGAAGATGATGTTCTAGAGTTTTTGTGAAAGTGATTGAAAGTTACTGAAACTTAGAACAAATAAAATAATGTAATTTTAAAAATTAAAATAATGTAATTTAAAAAAGAAAAAATAACTAAAAAAGTGAAAACTTTCAAATTTTCAAACCTTCAAAACCAAGTGAATAGAGTAATATAACAATTTCATATGAATCAGTATAATTTTATGATCTATGATTTACAAAATATATTTCACTATCTTTTGAAATTTTAAGATGTATTTTTCAAAATATGGGAGAGTTTGTATTTCTCGTATTCCATTTACCAGTTAGATGGTCTTATAAAGATATTTATAAAATATTCTGTTAAGGGATTCCAGAGATCATTTGGGGTATCCTAGAGTAAGAGTAGACGCTTAAGGGAGATGTACTCAAAGGGTCTAGCATGCAGGCTTTCTGCTCTGGGTGCTCATCCTAGCAGATTAGTCGTGTGCAAATCAGGGAAGGTGTGAGTCCTAGAATCTTAAAAACAACAACACTTACGATGGGCTTGCCCTAATGTGGTTTCAAGTAGGAAATAGGGTATTGTTCATAAAGAGTCTCATTGAACTTTTCCTCTCTTACCTAAATTAAGTTTTATCATTCATTTTATTCCAGTTTTACAGAACTGAATCAGTGAGACTAAATAGTTTCCCAAAGAAGCGCAGTTAATAGTGTTAGGAATCATAACCGAGTCTGCCTGATTGCTAAGTCAGGTTTATGCCACCTATAGATTTAGGGCTCTAGATTAGTTCCAGAGCACGCCCTTGATGGTAATGAGGTTTCTAAATTAATGTCAGGCTTGATCTTCAGTGGCTCAAGGACTAGGTGAGTCAAAGTGAAGACAGTCGAAGGTCTTTAGTATCTGGGGCATGGCAGACATGGGCCCACATGAATTAACAATGTGATTGGACCTCAACTTCTGAACTCAAGTTTTCTGAAGACCATTTACTCCCATGGCTAACTAAATGCTCTTTATATAGGAAATCACTTTTCCCAAGATGGTGGCCAACTGTTGCCGTTTCCTTTGTTACTTCTGTCGTATAAGTAGGCAGAATCAAAAAGCTATGTTTGATCATCTCAGCTATTTATTGGAGAACAGCAGTGTCGGTCTTGGTAAGTGAATTACGGCTTTTGTTTAATCTTGAAGGTAAAAGGATATACATACTGCGTTAAATTTTAAACTGTAATGCGAAGTAATTTTAGGTTAATGCAGTATGTATTGTATTTAGAAATGAAATTTTAAGGGACACTTTTTTTATATGAAATTTGTAGTTGTAGTACAGTCCAGGTTTTGTCTCATCTTTATGTGAATTAACAGCCTCACCAGCTATGAGAGGTTCTACGCCGCTGGATGTGGCAGCTGCCTCGGTGATGGATAATAACGAATTGGCCTTAGCTCTGCGTGAGCCAGATCTGGAAAAGGTAAGCAACATCCTTGCCCTTTGTGTTTGTGGGAGTTATGCTTGTTTATAGTTGTTTCTCAAGATTATTGAAGCATAACCATAATAGAGATAATTATATTGATGCAATTATATATAGTATGTTATAAACATCTTACACATATTGCATAGAACATATAATTGTAAATTACTAAGAACAAGAAAGTTGAGATCAAGTGTCCCCTCTGATCACATACATTTTTCTCTGGAGTGGGAATCAACTTTTCTGTCTTGTGGGTTTCTGTCCTTTCATGATATCTGTTGTTACTTTTGCTTTAGTCATACAGTTTTGATTTTTTCAGAGGTTTTAACATCTCAAAGTACATTTGGTATCATGTAGACATGTATCCCTGACATACTAAGACCCTGAGCTCTAACAAGTGCTTGAGGCCACATACATGTTTTCTGGAACATAGATAAACTTTCCCTGCGTTGTCATTGTGACTGCATTCTAAGTAGTCTTCCTGATCTTTCCCCACTCCCCTACTTAGCAGCCAGAATGAGCTTCTTAAAAAAAAAAATCATACTAATCTTGTGTCCATAACTCTTCCAGAGAATTCCCATCTCACTTTAAGTAAAAAGCTAAAGGCATTGTAATGGCTTCCCACCCACCTGATTTCACATATCCCTCTTATTGCCGGCTGTTCTCCTCATCTTTTCTATTTGCTCCACAGGCCACACTGGTCCCCTTGCTTTCCCGGGAACTTGCAGGTGTGCTCCTGCCTCAGGGACTTCGTGCTTGCTGTTCCCTCCATCTGCAATATTCTTTTGCCAGATGTCTTCCTGGTTTTTTTTCTGATGTCCTTGTCACCTTTTTGTTTGCTCTTCATGTCTGTGCCATTTAAAATCAAAACCTCTTCTCTGTTTCCTGTCTTGTCTTCTCCTCTGCCTTATTTTCCAACAGTTGAAAAAAAATACATCTGTGTATTACAGACACAAGTACCCATTTTCTTATTCTTTATATAAAATATGCATTTGAGTATTTTTTAAAAATCATAACTTCAGGCCAGTGAGTTCAGGACATGTTTTTTTCTCTGTTGTTCACCACTCTGCCCCTGTCTTCGAGAACACCATTGGCACTGGATAGATGATCAATGCTGAAGGCATGAAAAAGTGAACTCTTTCCCAAACCCTTCAGACTTGCTGGTCATGGATCACAAAGTTTTACATCTTTGACTAACCTCAGGAGCATTTTCTCTTATATTTTAAAATCTTTTTATCTGCACACTGAAATATGGCTGATTTTTAAGTTGATGATGCCAAACATTTTGGAGGATGTGGACCTTCATTTGTTGCTGTTGAGATGAAAAATGGTAGAGTCCGTTTGCAAAGCAGGTTGGCGGTTATAACTTAATCCCCCCCACCCGCCTATCCCCCCCCACCCGCCAACAGAGAGGGAGTGTGTGGTGGGGGAGGGGCAGAGGGATCAGAAAGAGAGAATCTTAAGCAGGCTCCATGCCCAGTGCAGGCAGGGCTCGATCTCACCATTCTGAGATCATGACCTGGGCCGAGATCAAGAGTCAGATGCTTAACTGGCTGAGCCACTAACTTAACAAATTCTTAACAAAAAAGTTTCTTAACAAAACATATGCCTGCCATAAACATATACCTAGCCTTCCTACTTACAGATACTTACTCAACTGAAATAGGAATACATGTGCCTGAATGTTGGTAGCAGCATTATTCATCTTAGCCAAAACGGGGGACAGTTGAAATGTCCATCAACTGATGAATGGATAAGGAAACATGGGCTATTTCCCTGTGCTGTGGAATTCTGTTATTATTCAGTGGGAAGAAAGGAAGTACTGACATGTGCTACAATGTAAATGAATCTCAAAATTGTTATTCTGAGTGAAAGAAGCCAGGCATAAAAAGATGCATACTGGATGATTGCATATATAAACGTTCTAGAATACACAAGCTAATTTATAGTGTTACAGAGCAGATTGTTAAGGCCTTCGCTTACAGGGAGGGCTGGATGGGGCCTGCCGGGTGATGGGAATGTTCTGCATCTTGACTGAAGTGTATTTTTACAAAAGTATAAATCTCTCAAAGCTCAGTGAATCTGTATTTTAATTTTTCATTTCTTTTTTAGAGAGAGAGTGCACACACGTGTATGCACAAGTGGGGTGGGGGAGGAGGGGCAGAGCGAGAGAGAAAATCTTAAGCAGGCTCCACATTCATCACAGAGCCCTCTGTGGGTCTCAATCTCACGACCCTGGGATCATGACCTGAGCCAAAATCAAGAGTCAGACCCTTAACCTAAGAGTAAGCCACCCAGGCGTGCTGAAGTTATACTTTGATGGAGAAAAACATAGCTAGAGAGGGAACACAAGCAGGGGGAGTGAGAGAGGGAGAAGCAGGCTTCCGCTGAGCAGCGAGCCCGATGCGGGGCTTGATCCCAGGTCTCCAGGATCATGACCTAAGCAGAAGGCAGACGCTTAATGACTGAGCCACCCAGGGGCCCCCTAGAATTTATACTTTAAATAGATGAGTTTATTGTACATAAATTATACTTAGGTAAAGTTGGTACAAAATATTTTTAGCTATATTCCTTATTTATTTTTATTTTATTTTATTATTTTTTTAAAGATTTTATTTATTTATTTGACAGAGAGAAACACAGCGAGAGAGGGAACACAAGCAGGGGGAGTGAGAGAGGGAGAAGCAGGCTTCCCGCCGAGCAGGGAGCCCGATGTGGGGCTCAATCCCAGGTCTCCAGGATCATGACCTGAGCCGAAGGCAGACACTTAACCAACTGAGCCACCCAGGCGCCCCTCCTTATTAATTTTTAAAGCTGGTTTAGCTTGAACTGAGTGTAACTTGACAGATAAGTTGCTTATCTGACAATCTACTACCATTGTAAATAACAGGGATTTTCTTTTGAAACTGGATCACTTGTGAAGTACTGCCAAGGATAAACATTCATATAAAACTGTAATTTGAAAGGCAGAGATAAGCAGAAAACTTAGTGTTTTAAATTCAGTGATAAAATAGTTATACTATCGTAAATTTTATAGACCATGAAATCATGGGGCAGAATGATCCAGTAAGTAATGCAGGATAGGTTTGGACCCAAGAATATGTGCACCTAAGCTTAGTTTTTTTGGTTTTTTGTTTTTTTGTTTGTGTGTTTTTCTATTTCTCTGTGTGTTTTCTCCAGTATATCCCCGTCCGCATAAATTCATAACACCATCTTGGAATTTAATTCAATTCTCTGAAATATCACTGGATCTCAGATGGGTCTTTCAACATCTCAGATGGGTTGAGGGTTTACAGTGGGTCAGAGGACTTTAGATATTTTTGAAGTGTATCAGATACCAGTGACATTTGTAATTGTGTATTTTGTTTTTGTTTTTACATAAGCTCTACACCCAACATGGGGTTTGATCTCATGACCCTGAGATCAAGTCTCGTGCTTTCCTGATGAAGCCAGCCAGGCACCCCAAATACCATGACATTTATAGATAAAATTTCAAATTATGTGATATGAAGCTTAGGACTATTTTTCTTTCACAGAGTTGATTCACAGATATTTTTATTATGAAAACACTTTGTTACGGTTTCTTAACTCTGTGGTTTTACTGCAGGGAGTTCACATGGATTGTCATGGGATTAAAAAGAGCTTGCAGAACGATATGCATTTTAAACCAACCTTTGAGGATATCACTTATCATGTGTAGTGTTACCATCTAAGGACTGCTTCCCCACGGGGTAACACCCTGGCTTCTCCTCTTCTTTGTAGGTAGTTCGCTACTTGGCTGGCTGTGGACTACAGAGCTGCCAGATGCTGGTGTCGAGGGGTTATCCGGACATTGGCTGGAATCCAGTTGAAGGAGAGAGATATCTTGACTTTCTCAGATTTGCTGTCTTCTGTAATGGTAGGACCGATTGCTTGGGGTCTTTTTTGGTCATGATTAAAACCACGTAAAAATTAGACACATCAAAACTGGTATAGACCAGCATTTTCGTGAAGGCAGTTAATATTAATAAAGAAATTGAATATTTTATCATCAGTACTTTTTCCCACAATAATAACTGAATTTCTAATATTTGTTTCAATAGGGGTGCTTTGCTTTTATTACTCAGTTAAACTTTTTAGACAGTTGCACATTCTTATGGATTTTTATAATTCGGTTCCAAAAACAGGTGGGCTTATGTGTTCACTTCCTATAGTGAATTAACAAAAATGGATACTTTATGCCCCTCTAATGCTTTTCTTTACCTTGAAATTTTTGAGTACAAAAGAAGAAACTTACTGTGTCTTAGGTACATAAAATGAGTGATGTGAATTGAATTTTAGCATTAATAACTATGTTTTGGTTTTAGTTATTTTTCTGTAAATATTAATGAATGAGTCTAACATTTATTTGCTCAGAATGTCTGTCCACATAACCAGTGTTTGTTTACTCCTGTTTCTCTTTCAATTTTAGGGGAGAGTGTGGAAGAGAACGCTAATGTTGTGGTGAGGTTGCTCATCCGGAGGCCCGAGTGTTTTGGTCCTGCTCTGAGAGGGGAAGGTGGGAATGGTCTGCTCGCAGCCATGGAAGAAGCCATAAAAATATCTGAGGATCCGTCTCGAGATGGTCCCTCTCCAACTAGCGGATCCAGTAAAACACTGTAGGTCTAATATCTATGTTTTTTTTTTTTTTTTTAGATTTTATTTATTTGACAGAGAGAAACACAGACAGAGAGGGAACACAAGCAGGGGGAGTGAGAGGGAGAAGCAGGCTTCCTGCCAAGCAGGGAGCCCGATGTGGGACTCAATCCCGGGTCTCCGGGATCATGACCTGAGCCAAAGGCAGTCGCTTAACCAACTGAGCCACCCAGGTACCCCTAATATCTACGCTCTTATTGAAGACTAAATTGTACTCCTTGACTTGAAATTTTACAAAACATGATTTGCATTCTGTCAGTTGCAGTATAATTTTCTGGTACTCATGGTTTCAGCCCTTGAAAATAAAACGAATTGGACCTGGAAGAATGGATGGAATTTGCTGTGGGAATAGGTTCAATGAAAAAGAGAGCCCTAAGGAAGATGGGTTGGATTTAGCAGGGAGAACTTTAGGTTGTAGGGTGAGATGTATTTTGTGAATTTTTCCAGGAGGCTCTGGCTAAGTGAGTTATTACAAATGATAGCGGGCTAGCCTCTAAAATTGTAGTACAGTTGAGTGGGAAGCTGGCTGGAATGAGTTTTCAAGATAAAAGTATGAAAAGTTAAGACCTAGGGGGCTTAATGAAACTGGAATGGTGTTAAAGTCTGGGAAAGGGTATTGTCATTCCGAGGAGGAAAACGTGTGGATAAGGTATCATAGCAGACAGGGCAGGCAGTGACTACCTTACATTTCTCCAAGGCATATGTTACTCCTACTTGATTCTGGCGATAAACGTAAGTCAGTCCAGGCATGTCACTTCTCAAGCCATTGTCTGTGGAGGTGAAGGTCCTACTAATCCTACTGGTGAAGACAGAATAGAGGGCTGTTTGGAGGCAAATTTCCAAGCAGAAAGTTGGGCAAACCATCATTCTTCCATACACAGACTGGGAGGTCCTCCAAGAACATGTTACATGTTTGCCCATTAGCCATAGAGGGACTAGGGGGCCCTCAGGTTCTCTGAGTAGTGGAGAATGCATCCAGGGATCTCTGGCCTGTGCTACAGCTGCCAGTGTGCACATGGGGGCCCTGGGAGCAGTGTCGCATGCCGGGATGATTTCACTGAGGCCTTGAGGCTTCGCTGTCACCCTGCAACTGCTGAGCCCAGCTGAGCTACCCAAGGAGGAGAAATGATGGGATCTTCCAAGGGCATCTAGATCTGCCTCTTGCCTGCAAGATGAAGGAATCTTTTATGTTTTCTCAGAGGTAGGGCGGGAGAAAGGTTGGATTATTTGGGAATAGGGGGTGAGGTAGAGCGGATGGTAAAGAGATAGGTCAGTAAATGCTATCCCATTTCTGAAGTACTGTCTCTGGGCAAAGCACTGTCCCTGTCCTGGGTGCTACTCGTATTACCTTACAGGACAGATCTTTGTCACCCTTTCTTGAAATGTATGTGATTTCCAAAAGTAGTCTAAACTTACCAAGTCCGTTCATTAGTTATTTTCTTCGTTAAAACAAAGCTTATCTGCCTCTGGAAATTAGTAGAATCTATCCAATTAGCAACTCCTCTTTTTTTGCTTTTCAAGGACTCTTCATAGCACATTTCCCACAAATGTGTTCTTGGTGTCCGGTCTTTGAACTTATTTTCCATTAAAAATGTCAAGGTGCAAATTAACCACTCATATGAGAAGCAACAGAAGGGGCAGAATTAGCTAGCTTAGGGATCCCTTTCCTCCGAGAAGGATGTGATAAATCTGAAATGTCCTTTATCCTGATTGCTTTGCTTTCTGTTTCTTTTGAAACGATCTATGACAGTGACACAGAAGAGGAGGAGGATGACACGATCCACATGGGGAATGCCATCATGACCTTCTACGCAGCTTTGATTGACCTCTTAGGACGCTGTGCTCCTGAAATGCATGTAAGTGCTCTGTGGACCGAACGCAGCCGTCCTGGCTCCTCCGTCTGTGTGAAGAAGTCCATAGCTGGCAAAAAATGAAAACAGCATCCAAAACCAGTCATCGCCACGTGCCATTAAAAATAATAGCTGCAACCTAATTGCTGAACAAGTGTTTACTTCGTTGGGAATGTCTTGGTTGTAAAAAAATTAGTAATGAGATTTCAGTACAAGTCATTACTAGAATAGCCATGTCTCTAAATGTGTCTCTAAAGCTCAGACGGCCTCCCCACACCTGCCGAAGAAGAGAACCCATTTTTTTCCCTATAAATTTCCTCTCCTCATTTAGTGCATATGGAGAGCAACCACTCCTGTTAAAAGTCCCTTTCTTGGTGTCCATTATTCCATCTCTGTGATGGAGCTACCGTGTGCCCGCCATTGGTTGGGGGACACTGGGGGTGCGCCCAGTTACTGGGAAGGAAACAGCTCTTCATACTCGATGGGTGGCATTTTCTACAGTGTTTCGATCAAGAAGAAATTAAGTTTCCTGGAATAGTACCTCCTTTTACTCAGCGATACATTCAGATAGTTTTTACTTATTTTATCCTAAGCTATTCTGTTTCATTATATTATATTCATTTTAAAAATGCTACTTAGAGCTCATAAAACCAGCTCTGTGGCCTCATAATGGGAAACAACGCGGAGACTGAAACACAGTGCTGGGATAGAAGGCCAATATGCTTCCAAACTGGTCAGAGCATGAAGCCAGAGGGACCTCTGATTCCAGAGCTCATCTTTCTCCCTGCCCTTAGCAGCTATGGGGATTTTGTGTTTGTATTTGTGTTGTCTTTTGGAGGGGGCGGGGCATCCCTTTTTCTCATAGCTATAAGGTAAAACTTCCATGTTTTCTTGATAAAACCTTTCATTGTAAACAGAGAGGAGTCACAGCATGGAGAGACATCAGAATGTTAGCAAACCTAGAGCCTGATTTTTGTAAAAGCGTAACTCGCCGCTGATGAGATTTTCATCCTAGGAAATGGGAGTAGATTTTCAAAAACGTGCGTGCTGGAGATGACTGCAGACAAAAAACTTTATGCTCACAACGTTCGTTCTTTTTCCATTAAAGTGAAAGATCAAAAGAACCAAGAAATTAGCTAATAAATAATTTTTTATTCTATTAAAGTGGGAGGAAAAACCAAATGATTCAGTAAGGGACTGACTGTTCCCTTCTGTATTTGGTCATCTTCTGTAACTTGGTTGAGGACCTCCTGTGTGTGAGAAATAATCTTTCTATTTCTTTCTTTCTTTTTTTCTTTTTTTTTTTTAAACATCTGACAGAAAAATGGCAGAATATTTCAGGGTTTTGTTGACTGTCTCCATCGCAAGCATCATCATTCATCTTTGACAGATTCCAGGAAGAGGAATGAGTAAAACTCTTGCTGGTCCAGTGGTTTTCTATACAGACAGAAATATGGTCTCCTCAGTGAGAATTATCCTTGTGTTTCTTCCCTCATGGGGAAGGAAGCTGATGCCCTCCCTGGCTCTGGAAGCCTGCTGTCTGCTCCAGAACCTGGCAGAGACTCTTGACGGGTCAGATTCATGGTCTTCACTGGGGTTTGCTTAGCCAGTGATGGTCTAAAAAACCTGCCGTAATTCCTATTCACCAGCCACTCCCCCCACCCCCCCCACACACATAATGATATACCCTTCCTTAGGAAGAATCCATATGGGATATAATGGATATAGAATTACATTTTCTTTCTTTTCTTTTCTTTCTTTCTTTATTTGACAGAGAGCACAAGCAGGGAGAGTGGCAGGCAGAGGGAGAGGGAGAAGCAGGCTCCTCACCGAGTAAGAAGCCCCATGCGGGGCTTGATCGCAAGATGGTGACCTGGTCAGAAGGCAGACTCCTAACTTACTGACCCCCCAGGAGCTCACAATTACATTTTCATTCTCAAGCAAGAGGCTAAATCAGTCATAAATATCACTATATATTCTGGGTCTAAAGATAATTTTTTCTTTATAATACATAATTGGGCATATGCTTGATGTAAGTAAAACTGTGGGGAAGTAAGTATCTGTCCATAATGTAAGCCTGAAACAGTTTCTTCAGAAGGTCTAACTTTATAGGTATCACTAACGGAAAATTATTTTAGACGGATTCCTATACATGAGATTTTCTATATGGAATTATAACATTGATATCACAAAGGTTTTCTAATATTCCTTGATTTTTCTTCCCATAGTTGATTCATGCTGGTAAGGGGGAAGCCATCAGAATTCGGTCCATTTTGAGATCCCTAATTCCGTTGGGAGATTTGGTGGGAGTAATCAGCATTGCTTTTCAGATGCCAACAATAGCCAAAGGTAAGGCCAACTTCCATTCTTTGTAAATCAGTGGAACATTGGAGGAGACGATGTTTTAAATAATATTATCAGCATCCACATCTCCCGCCCCCCAACCCCATCCTGTAGCATAGCTATAAGACTTAGGTTTCTTTACAAAGTGAACTAGAAAGTGCATTATTTTTTTTAAGATTTTATTTATTTATTTATTTATTTATTTATTTGACAGAGAGAGAGAGAGAGATCACAAATAGAGAGGCAGGCAGAGAAAGAGGGGGAAGCAGGCTCCCTGCCGAGCATAGAGCCCGATGTGGGGCTCGCTCCCAGGACTGTGACATCATGACCTGAGCTGAAGGCAGAGGCTTAACCCTCTGAGCCACCCAGGCACCATGAAAGTACATTATTTTGGTTGAATTAAGAAAAGCTCTCTTCCCATATTCTTCTACACATATGGTAACAAGCACATATATCTAAATGAAAAATGATACAGCTTTTTTTATAAAGTATTTTCTGTTCTCATTGTTTTTAAACAGCTGTTTTTAGGGAGATTTGAATTCTTACATGACATTTCTGAGAGTTCCCCAAGAAGAAGAAATACATACTTCACCTGTCTTACCTAATTGCTTTCCTACTGGTTCTCATTCTTCTCATTCTTGACTGCCATTCTTTTATTAGCCCTTTCGGGTAGTTCTCATCATCATTTTCTTGTGATGCTTTTTTCTGCAAAAAAATGATCATAGCTTTTGACTTAAAGTTTTAAAAATAAGTGTGTTGAAGTAAGGGCTCTTTTCAAGACTAAGGAGAACATTTTAAAGATAAAAATTTTTACTATTTTCACCAAGTGTTTATTATTCTTTTACCTTATGTCATTTTGGTTTAGCAACTGCTTGTGATTAGTTTTGTTTGGTTTTAAATACTTTATTTGTTTACTTACTCACTTTTTGAAGATTTTATTTATTGATTTAACAGAGAAAAACACAGCCAGAGAGGAAACACAAACAGGGGCAGTGACAGAGGGAGAAGCAGGCTTCCCGCAGAGCAGGGAGCCCGATGTGGGGCTCGATCCCAGGACTCCGGGATCACGACCTGAGCCGAAGGCAGATGCTTAATTACTGAGCCACCCAGGCGCCCCTGTTTATTTTTGATAGTGAGGGAGAGTGCGAGTCGGGGAGGAGGAGAGGAAGAGGGAGAGAGACTCCACACTGACCCTGGAGTCCAAGGCAGGGCTAGATTTCGGGACCCTGAGATCGTGACCTGAGCCAAAACCAAGAGTCGGATGGAGGCTTAACCAACTGAACTACCCAGGTGCCCTGGTTAGTTCTTAATATGAACTCGAAAGCATGGAGAATACAGTTATAAACTACTCTCTGTGTCAATGCCAGCAGTGTGGCCCATCCCCCTGCATCCCAGATTGGTTTGGGGAAGAAGGAGGGCTCAGGCAACACGGAGTGAAGTGCATATGCTCCACGGTGGCAGTGACGGAGGGCCTCGGTCGACACCCACGCCGCTGCCCTGCAGCCCCCCAACCTACAGCAGAAATGGCAGAAGGCACAGGCTGGAGGCCCAGTCCCCTGGTGGTGGTTTGCGCTCTGCCTCCATAGAAACAAAGGTTTGAGAGTTACTGAAGACACCCAGCAGATAGTTAGATTCTGAATTACATTTTAGTTTCCCTCTTTCCACCATCAGTTGTGTTCACTTTTCATTTCTTTATTGGATATTGTTGCACCTATCATTTTGACCTAAACTTCTAATTTTAGAAGAAAATGCAATTAGATAGAACGTGCATATTATGATCTTTCTGTTGCATCAGTTGTGCCCCAAAGAGGATTAGCTGTTATTACTTAAAGTCTAGAATGAAGGGACCACTGTGTCACCAAGCCGGCTCACCCTCCTTGCCAGTCTTCTGAGTATGAGAAAGCAGCATTTCATAGACACCCAGCTCACACACCCAAACCTTCCTTCTAGGTGACATGAGCAGTCACAGTAGTTGAACATACATTATGATGTGAGGGAAAGCTGCAACTGAAAAATTGTCCCAGAGCTTGTTGCCTTCTCCCCTTGAGGTAGTTCCTTCTTTTTCTGTACATACAAGTGATCTTCTTGTGTTCATTTACTTAAATAAGATGTCTTTTCTTCTCCCTGCATTCTGAGTCACAGAATTGACACTCTCAGGAAAAAGACAGGAATAATAACAGTGATGCACAGATTAGGGAATAGAGAAGTGGTGCTACCTTTTAAGGTAAAATTAATAATAAAGAAGAACCAGGAGATGGGCGGTAAGAGAAGCCAGATATCCCGTTCAGAATTCCCCCAGAGTCTCTGTATGTCTCCTAATTTTGTTCCATTTATCTGCCTTTACCAGCCTTTAAGATTTTCCAAGTTGGTTTCTTTCCTCTTCCACTTAGTTGTCCTATAATCGTATTATTTTGTGATGATTTTTCTTCACAAATATGCACTGTGTTCTCTACCTTCGGATTTAAAGGATTTTTGTTTGCATGTGAATTATCAAAACCATGATGAAGGTTGACTTTTAAAACCTGATCCGTTGGTTATTATTACATTTCTGTGGGTTTTGTTTTTTGTTTTTTGTTTTTTTTTACCATTTTCCTTTTATGGAAATGGAGACAGAAAACTGTATGTTTTTGTTTGGCCACAGCATTCATTTAAATAAACTTTAGGGGGGCCTGGGTGGCTCAGTTGGTTAAACGACTGCCTTCTGCTCAGGTCATGATCCGGGAGACCCAGGATCGAGTCCCACATCGGGCTCCCTGCTCAGCGGGAAGCCTGCTTCTCCCTCTCTCACTCCCCCTGCTTGTGTTCCCTCTCTAGCTGTGTTTCTCTCTGTCGAATAAATAAAATCTTTAAAAAATAAAATTAAAAATAAATAAATAAATAAATAAACTTTAAAAGTGAAATCGGGGCGCGCCTGGATGGCTCAGTTCGTTAAGCGACTGCCTTCTACTCAAGTCACGATCCTGGAGTCCGAGGATGGAGCCCCACATTGGGCTCCCTGCTTAGTGGGAAGCCTGCTTCTCTCTCTCTTACTGCCTCTGCTTGTGTCCCCTCTCTAGCTATGTGTCTCTGTCAAATAAATAAAATTAAAAAAAAAAACAAAAAAAATGTGAAATCGGTAGTTCTTTATATGTTCCAATGGCATGTCAGCTGGTTCTCTAAACATTACTGATCATCAGTGATGATTGTTGTATGTTCTGTGTTTAGTAGGTGAAATTTGCCTCTTGCTCCCTTAGTGATACCTGAGGCCTTTCTCAAAATCCTTTATCAGACCTATTTTAGAACTGCAGCGTGGCCCAGAGTCATAATGCAAGCAGGACGGGTGCAGGGCAGCACACAGTCTCAGAAGTCGATGATGTGTTTCTGCAGCTCTTGGCCCCAGCAGGTTGGGATTGCAGGGACCACAGGGCAAGGCCAGTGCATCTGGCCCTCTTCTTCCGCTTCAAAAGGTAGAAGCGGATAAGAGGTAGTTCCCCATTTTTTTTAGTCTCCAGTGTGTTCAGCAGATGGTGAAGATAAAACAGTAGCTGGTAGCAAATGGATGAGTCTTGAGTCCCAGGTCTGTGGACTGTAACAGGCCTGAAAACAAACGTCTGTGCCGAGGAGTGTTTAAAACAGAAATCTGATTTCAGGATCAGTGGGTGGCCTACCGTGTCCTTAGGCACAATTGTATGTGAAAATCACAGAACCTTTTTATTTAAATTCCCTACTTATGTGATTTTTAGGAGAATTGAGCTGGAAATTCATACAGATTTTTGATTAAAAACATATAGCACACTGATTTCACAGTAAGGATTAAGTCCATCCGCTTTGGTTTGGTTTTATTTTTATTTATTTATGTATTTATGTATGTATGTATGTATGTATTTATTTATTTATTTTAAAGATTTTATTTATTTATTTGACAGAGAGAAACACAGCGAGAGAGGGAACACAAGCAGGGGGAGTGAGAGAGGGAGAAGCAGGCTTTCCACCGAGCAGGGAGCCCGATGTAGGGCTCGATCCTGGGTCTCTGGGATCATGACCTGAGCCGAAGGCAGTCGCTTAACCAACTGAGCCACCCAGGCGCCCCTGGTTGGGTTTTAAATCTGATTTTCCTTGGTTTCTATCTAACTGTACCAGTTGCTAGGTATACAACCCTGGGAATGTTACTTAACTTCCCTGAAGGTTGGTTGTCATCTTTAAATGTAGCTAAGAATACCAACGTCACAGCATGCTTTTGAAAACTATGAGATGGCGTCTGGAGCATTCCTGGCCGAGTGCGTGATAACAACACAAACACGAGCTGTTATTCCCGTTATTTTAATTATAGGGAAAAAAATAATAGGTATATTGGGTAGTACTATAATTTACTAAGGAATGGAAGCTATTTTCTATTAGCCTTTAACATAACTTTCCTTAAAATACTGTTTCTTGTTTGGTTTCATGATTCCGATATGAAATCCATTCCTTAATAACAAAGGAAAACAAAAACATTGTAACTTTATTTTTTCAGGATGATTGTATTCATGTATCCTCTTTCCCTGGGTCCTTCTTTCCTCATAAGTCCTTCCATCAGTTTTAAAGATCTTGTAAAATCTTACAGTGTGTCATTAGTAGCAGAATGCAATATAGTATCATTATCACATAGTGAAACGGGAAACAAATCTACCCTCCAATATTTTAAATTGGTACATAATCCCGCAATTCCTCATATCAGTGGTCCCCACCCTATAAATCTATAGAATTCTAGTAAGAGATCTACTCATTATATACATCAAATATTGACTATTAATAGAGAAAAATACAATGACTCTCAAATATGTTTTAAATGTTGTTAAATGCTATTAGGATTAATGGAACATATTTCATTTGAAAGTCAAACTGATTCCTAGGGTTGTTTCATCATTTTACAATTGTCTAAGCCATAAATATGTAAATGAACCATGATCATCACATAGGGATACGTGAGTTTTATTAGTGTCTAAAAGAGGCTCTCGTTTTTGAAAATACTGAAAGCTTTACAGTTTAACTTTTTATGGTATTTGCTGCTAGTTTTACAATGTAGATTTTGGATGACTTTTTGTTTCCTTCTCATTATCTAGCCTAATGCTATATCTTTGATGATGCACGTGATTAATAAATGGATGCCCAAATCACATTTTGAAGGACTTTGAATTTAAATCACACTGGCATCATCCTTCATCCAATTCCAAGCCCTTGCTTGTGGGTAGTAGAAGGACAAAAAAAATATTCAGCTGTTAAGTTGACTTAAAACTTGAGAAGGCTGGAGAGAAGCCATCTGTGATCTATCCATTAACGAGGACATGTCGCCTTCTCTCTTTTAGATGGTAATGTGGCGGAGCCTGACATGTCTGCAGGGTTTTGCCCAGATCACAAGGCAGCCATGGTTTTGTTCCTTGACAGGGTCTATGGGATTGAGGTGCAAGATTTCCTCCTCCATCTTCTCGAGGTTGGCTTTCTGCCAGATCTCCGGGCTGCTGCTTCTTTAGATACGGTAATGATCTCTACAGTTCGCACCAACTTTTGACTCTTCATTCTCTGGCTTGTGGTCGTCTCCATAGATATATTCATTTATTTATTCATCATCACTAAATGTTATTGATCACCTATTTTTAGGAAGGCAATGGGTAAATAAACAGAGAATAAAATAGACTATGCCCAAGGAATTCACTGAATAGTGTAGAAAACTTACAACTTTAGGAGTATGATAAGAATTCTGGTTGGTACAAGACAGTAAGTGTGTATAACCCTAATTTGGGAAGTCACAGTGGCTCCTTTTAGCCTCCAAATTGGCCTAAAGAATTATGCTTCTCGAGGAAAGCAGTTACGATATTTAAGAATGTTTAATGGCCATTGTTGAGTTTTGCCAATTATAACATCATCCTGGTATCTTTATTTTTAAAACACAGATAAGACTGAAATCTGTCCTTTAAACATCCAGTGGCCCACATCGGGAATCTGTCATTACGGATGTAAATATTCTACTGTTCGAAGCATGGTAGAATAAGTGGAAGCTTTAAATGTTATTTCAGTAGTTATAAGAATACCTCCTTTTAGTCTCAACTAAATGGATCCTTTTTGATTCCAGAGGAAATCAGATCTTGAGTTGATAACAGCTGTTTCAGGAAAGCCAGGCAAGGAGAATCATAAATAAACTAAAATTTCTTTTTCCTGTTTTTGGGTGTGTTCCCGTGAAATTCTGAACCTGAACAGGAGAACTTATACCATAATAAGACACTCAGCCTTTGGCTATTGATTCTACTGGACATGAGCTAAATATAAATATGAATAACTCACATTCCTAAATACCATTAGTGTCTTCATTTCACATCCATCCTCCCCCTGATATCTGATCATAGAATGTGAGTCTCTTGGACTTCTGGAGGATGGAGTTAACATTGTAGCTATCACTTCATTTGTATCTGTTTATGAGCAACTAAAAGCTGATTGTTTCTAGTGGTAAAAAATCATACGAACCACAATTCAAGACATAACCGTGGAGTACCTCCCCACTGTTCACATACTTGTCATTTTCTAGAGAAGAAATCCCATGTGCACACGTTCATGCCTTTGAGAGTTGTCTTCGGCCGAACACCAATGACTTTCTCCTCTCACAATTCCTTTCCAGGCCGCTCTGAGCGCTACAGACATGGCTTTGGCCCTCAATCGGTACCTTTGCACGGCCGTGCTGCCTTTGCTAACGAGATGCGCCCCTCTTTTTGCGGGCACAGAGCACCACGCTTCTCTCATTGACTCCTTACTTCACACTGTGTACAGACTCTCGAAGGGCTGCTCTCTTACCAAAGCTCAGCGGGATTCCATAGAAGTCTGTTTACTCTCTATTTGTGGGTAAGTGGGAAACAGACTCCAGATCAAGCTGCTGCTTCTTTAAGAGACAGAATTTATGACATGGTCCTTGACAAACGGTTAGGAGTTTTGGAAGGAATTTCTGTACCGAAAATGAATTTGTTCTAGGCAGTCCCCTTTACCCGAGGTTGGAATCAGAGCACCCTTGCTCCTGGTCAAGTTCAAGAGTCTTCCTCCAGGACTCTGTAGGGTATTGGGCAGTTGGATGGCATGCTGGACCGGTTGGTGGGTAGGGAAACTCTGTGGGGAGTCCCTGGCCATTCTTGTGTAAGACTAGAAGACTCTCCGCTTTTGACCACGTGCGATGATTTCAACTCCTCTACCAGAAGAGAAAAGAAAAGAGAGTTATTAAATACAAAAGATGATACAGTGTATTATTAGAGAATGACTTTGGCAATCATGAAAGCTATTTCCTTAGTCTAGAAAACCACTTCCTCTAGGCAGAAGTGTTCAAGTGTCTTACTCTGACAGCCAGAACTTATTTCTCCTGCTGGAGTTCTGACAGCTAAAGTGACAATTTCTCAAGCCGCTGGCTGGGGTGATGGTTTCGTTCTAATTGCAAGAGCAGGTGATCGTGTGTGGCCTAGCGGTGCACTGGGGAAGAAATGTTTTCACTCACAGCGAAGTATATGGGATCAGAAGCCAGATGGGACGGAAGATGAAAAACTAGGGGCTAAGTCTCTCACACCCCATCCCTAAAATTCTAATGGGAGCAAAATAACTGTCTCTCAGAGTTTTATCTTCTTATTAAATGAGGTAATGCATTTAGGATGACTGACACAATAGATATGCGTGACTTTTCTTTCCCTCCTCCTCCAGCCAAATTCATGCCTCAGCCTTTTTTCCTTCCCTCCTGTTTCAACACTCCCTCTTGTGTTTGCTTCTAATTCAGTCACAAAAAATCCCTTCCGGACCAGTGGAGTGAGGGAAGAAGCACTATAATTACTAGGGCAAGGATCTCAGGAAACAGTGGGGTCTGTGGGGGGTGGGGGGTGGGAAGGGAGGGGAGAAGAGGAACATCTGTGGCAAGTAAGGGGTGGGCTTCAGATCTAGGGGAGAGAGAGGAGTTGGGAATGTAACTTTCTATACAGTTGTCTTGCGGTGAGCTAATCTTTGGTTTGGGGGCACCTGATTAACACCATCTGAAGAGAGGTTTAGGTACAGGGGCTGGGCTTATGTAGTCTCACGAATTATTTCCTTAGTTTAGAGGCATTTCCCATCATTATTAAAATGAACTTTGTTCCACCAGCCAATTGAGACCTTCTATGATGCAGCACTTGCTCCGAAGATTAGTATTTGATGTCCCATTATTAAATGAACATGCAAAGATGCCTCTTAAGGTAAGTTGAGGAAATGTCTGTAGTTATGTGATTATTGGGTCCTCTGATTGTTCTCCTCTTTCAATATATACAGCTCTTAGAAACACCATGCTTGGGGCACCTGGGTGGCTCAGTTGGTTAAGCGACTGCTTTCGGCTCAGGTCATGATCCCGGAGACCCGGGATGGAGCCCCACATCGGGCTCCCTGCTCGGCGGGAAGCCTGCTTCTCCCTCTCTCACTCCCCCTGCTTGTGTTCCCTCTCTGGCTATGTTTCTCTCTGTCAAATAAATAAATAAAATCTTAAAAAAAAAAAGAAAAGAAAAGAAAAAGAAAGAAAAGAAACACCATATTTGATTTTCGATGCTGGAAAATTTCTTCCAATCCTTGAAAGCGGGCATATAAGTTTGAGAACGGTGTACATCACAATAAAATAAATCCTAAAAGATCATAGAAGGTCTAAGATTGTTTCCTGTAGGTTAATTGAAAGGGAAATCAACAGGGGAAGTGGACAACAAGGAAAACATGAATGAGGATATTCTTAAGGGTGGAAAACACGTAGGTGTAGCCTAGAATACTGGCACCCTCCGGGGATATAGAGCAGGCTTTCAGAACCCCCCTTTTTCGGAGTTGGTAATCACATAGCAGTTTCCAAATGTTACGTCATAGGGTTCAAACGTAATCTGTCTATGCAGTTTACACTTTGTCACCGAGTATAGACGAATCACTGACATTTTCTCTGCCCTCTTCATTATCCTGTCCATGAATGATCGGGTCTCACACTGTCTTACTGAGCTGAGAATATTTTTCTGTCATCTAGTATCATAGTCCAGATTTAGGATTAAAATATTGAGTGTGCCCTAATACATCTAATAGCATGGTCTGTGGGTAGAGGTCATAGACACGTAATGGACTGTTGTATGGGGAGCTCCCTCTACGCTGTCATCTGGTAAACCTCATTTTTCCTCATGGTCACTCAGTAACAGTGCTGGAAAAAAGAAGTTTGAGATATAAATGAGTCAATTTTTTGAGCAGCTGTTACTCTAAACATCCCTAGATGATTAGCAAATATGGTCCCCCTGAAAATTCATTTGGCTTAATAAATTTAGATTAATGACTGTTGCAGAGTAAGTGATATCCTTGCTGAAAACCCCAGTTTTTTAAAAGGTTTTATTTATTTGACAGAGAGGAACACAGCTAGAGAGGGAACACAAAGCAGGGGGAGTGAGAGAGGGAGATGCAGGCTTCCCGCCGAGCAGGGAGCCCGACGTGGGACTCGATCCCGCGTCTCCAGGATCATGACCTGAGCCGAAGGCAGTCGCTTAACCAACTGAGCCACCCAGGCGCCCCATGAAAACCCCATTTTTACAGTTTTTATTTTCTAGAAGAGCTCTTCCTTACAAAATTTTCTTCATATAAATGAACTGGAAGGTACCTGAAAAAAGAGATAGTATTACTTTATGTGATAAACTCTTATAGGTTGTAGATATTTCCAAGCTAATCCAAACTCACGAGATCTCACTATTTCATCATTTGAGATTCCTAAAGTGTGTGTGTGTGTGTGTGTGTGTGTGTGTGTGTGTGTGTGTGTGTGTGTGTTTGAGAGGGAGACCGCCCTGGAAGTATTTCTCTCCTAAGAGATACAGTTTGTCTTAGTAACCTCCATCCTTCTTGATCTATTTCCCTCCTTAGTGACAGAAAAGAGAGTCCAAAAATGTATAGTTGATGCCTAAAGATCATTCTATTAATTCAGCAAGTAGTTGTGAGTATTTGTTCATTTAAAGATCAAAAATGAATTACTGAAGAACTACAGAAGAATTAGAAGATTCTATCCTTGCCTTTAAACTTACAGTTTAGTCCTAAACGAACAAAATGTACACAGACAAAAACTGAAGATGAACACAGACACGCAGCAAGATAATGAATTGCATCCATAACCACCAAAGAAAGATAGATAAAGAAATTACTGAAATGAAGTAGTTTGGGAAGTTTACTTAGAGATGGAAGTTCTGAAGCAAAGCCTGGAGTGTGGTTATTAAGGATGGGCAGAAAGGAAGCAAATCTATTCAGAGGTAGACTTCCCTTAGAATGTACAGATCAGGTGCCTAGAGATACTCCCCTGTGCCTCTGGGTCACTCTGACATCAGTCCTTTCATTAAGTATGGATGCACATATGCAGAGGATTGCGATTCATAAAATGGAGTAAATGATAGCAACTAATAATAGGATTCGGGTATGTCTATAGCCAACCTCATAAAGAATGCTGATCAGGGCACACTTTGCATGTTAAATCGGGCATTGGGTCCTCATACTGTGCTCAGTGTTAAATTTTAAAGAGGCATGGCATATAAGGTCATAGTATTCTCCAGAAGAATTCATAGGAGATTGAGCTGTTTTGTTTCATTTGACCTTATTACATGGCATTTGAATGTCAATTGGAAAGAAATGGGAAAAATATAAAAGGTATGTTTCATTCATTGCTTTTATAATTGTTTTCTCACGTAGCTGCTGACAAATCATTATGAAAGATGCTGGAAATACTATTGTCTGCCTGGAGGGTGGGGGAACTTTGGAGCTGCCTCTGAAGAAGAGCTTCATTTATCAAGAAAGTTGTTTTGGGGCATTTTCGACGCCCTATCTCAAAAGGTGATTTAAGAGTTTATGGACTTTATGTGATACAATAAATGATAAGCTATAAATATTCCTAGTGAAATGCTATCTCATTAAAACTTGTTTTTTTTTCCTTTTTTCAATGTCTAACAAATGTTAAGAATGCAATTTATATTTAATTTTAGTAATCGTTATGGTAATGTGTTCCTTGTGATCATAACACCTAACACCTCTGGAACTTAAAATGGCTAAGCATTTCAGGAAACTATGCATATGGCTAAGTTTCGGGTGCATTTGGCCTTACCCGGACTCAAACCCTCCCTAGTCATCTGGATCTTAAAACCATGAAGAAATCTAATCAAATATAAACATATACAATCTCATAAAATTGTAGTATTCCTGTGGCCTTACCGGCTCTTCCTACTTTGCTGCTATGGAGATTTAAGTCACTCCGCTCCCTGTTGCTTTCTATATGCGATATTCTGTAATAGTGGGCATATTTATGAAGAATAGTTCATGTATTTTCTCAAGGGCTGGAGGTGGGGATAACTCTTCAGGGAAAATGAGAACAGCCTGCTTTGTATGCTTCTGCTTAAATTATTAATCAAAATCAGTTTGAATTCATGGATAGACATTGGACACCTGGAACAGATATACAGAAGTTTGCTATGTAAGAGAGTGAAGTTCAGTAAACTGAGAGTGTGTTTTCAGATAATACATAGAAGGCAGTTTTAGAAGGATTTAGAACATTAATTTAAAACTGAACACTTACAGTGAAGTAATTTTTAAATAATAATTTTTTTATCTAAAAAGTCTATAAATGCAAATGGAATCACTTTTGAAATTAATATACAAATAACACTTCCAAGAAATTTTGATTGTGCATATTCCAGTAGGATGTCTTTCTTAGTTTAGAATTTTATTTTTTATACCTTTGTAATATGATACAGATCAGTTAAAATTTCTTACTCCCTGGAATGTCCCTTTATGTAGTCTTTATAATATGGTGTAGCAATATTCTGTAATTATGCTGTTGATTGAAATTACCTTTATGTTGTCAAGACATGCTATACATTTAGAATATTAAGATGTATTTCATAAAACACTGGAGAACAGGGGTGCCTGGATGGCTCAGTTGGTTAAGCGACTGCCTTCGGCTCAGGTCATGATCCTGGAGAACCGGGATTGAGCCCCGCATCGGGCTCCCTGCTCGGCAGGAAGCCTGCTTCTCCCTTTCTCACTCCCCCTGCTCATGTTCCCTCTCTCGCTGTGTTTCTGTCTGTCAAATAAATAAATAAAATCTTAAAATCAAAACAAAACAACTCTTGGAGAAGCCAAGATTTTCTTCTTAAGTAGCACCTGCAATCCTGACTCAGACCTCTCTCCTGTTCAGTGGGATTTTAGGCTCTTTGTTCTATTTGCTAGAGAAAGAATCCGTAAGGGAGTTAAGTTAGCCTGGGGTCATTCTGATATTTTCTTAAAATAACCTTGCTAGCCGCAGCAATCATTTTGACAACTGTTGCTCAAAAGTAATAGAGGATTTTTGTGTTTTTTGTTTTGTCTTTTTTTTCGGTCCTCCGTTTCTTGCCAGAAATATGAACAAGAACTTTTCAAACTGGCACTACCCTGCCTGAGTGCAGTTGCGGGAGCTTTGCCCCCAGACTACATGGAGTCAAATTATGTCAGTATGATGGAAAAACAGTCATCAATGGATTCTGAAGGGAACTTTAACCCACAACCTGTTGATACCTCAAAGTATGGACTCTTTCTATTGCAGCAGATTTTTATTGTAAATGATGTGTGAAGTCTGAAATTGAATAAGGTACTAAAGTGAACTTTCTCTAATCCATGCCCCCTTTGAATTGGTATCCTTTTGATAGGGGTCCCTTTACTTGATGAAATGATAGCCGTCATAATAATTATTATACAAATATCAGAAAGAGACAAGATGTACCTTCTAGGAGACTCAGCAGAACCCAGAGTCTCTATATAACCACATGGAAATACTTACAGTAACGAGAATTAAGAAAACATATCAGCTCTATTTTTAGTTGAAAATTGACCCCAGATGTTTATTAGTCATTACAGCCAACCTCTGTGTACGGTCTCTAATGGGGGGGTGATACCAGCACGGAGGGCCAACCTGTTCCTTTGAGCTGTGGAAGGTCATTCCGCCATCATTCCATCTCCACAAAGCCCAGGGTGGCCACCGACGATCATCATAAAGCAAAGCATGGGATTCCCGGGAATATCAAATGAGAGTACTGGTGGAAAATTGAGCATGCAGTTAGAGTGCGGTGTGACAACCTAAGCCACAGATAAAATGTTACTTGACATTATAAAGCTTCTTACTTGTGCTTAGTTGTATCAATCATTTTGCAAGTGGGATGTCTCAGTACTTGAGGCGTTTGAGAGTCTCAGCATTTCTGTTGTTACTGTCTTTGAGTAGGACCATGGTCTCCCATGGGGGAGGAAAGCTGACTCTTCATGCTACATTATCTTATGACTCCACAAGATCAGTGGTTAGCAAGGTAGTCACTTCCTAGGTACCATCCACAGCATCTGAATTTGCTTGGGAGTTCCACTTTTAGGCTTCTGGGCGCCCCCCTGGCTGGTTTAGTTTCCATAACAGAACCCGAGTGGTATGCCATTAGTTGGATAATGCCTTACATTTGCATGTTTGGTATTTGATGACAGTCCTGTGAGAAAAGACTCTGCCCCCAGTATTTGGCTTTTGTGATTGATCCTTTGTATCTCTTCCGATGTAAGTAAATCAGAATATCACATGTTCAATTCCTACATGGGTAAGTTTGTGGTTTACTAACATACAATATAATCCAGGATTTTAAAATAACATCAGAACACGTTATGGTCTTGGTGTTGCTTAATTAAACCTAATTAGTTAACAACCATTGGGCATGTATATTCATTTACCTAGGCTTGCCCCTTTGGGGAATTCTTACCACATTAGGTTTGCTTAGTGATATCAATCATTTCTGCAGCTTTGTGATTTTTATATATTGTTTCTTAAGTATGTGTCCTGTAGTTCAGTTACTGACTGATAGATAGCACTGTTGAAAAAGAACAGTAAACCATCTCATTATGCTAGGTTTTGTTTAGAATTCAGTTCTTAATGTTAATTGTGTTAATAAGTTATGTGCTTTAATGAATGTAATATATTTATACACACACACTCTTTAATTTTCCATTCATTGATATATTTAATATTCCCAAGTCCCACATTTACCATCACACTTGATTGTCACTTGCATGTACTCACCATCCGTTCAAGAGATGAAATATTAATTAAACATGAAAGGAATCAAAAATAAGTGTTATCGAGATCACAAAGCATGAGCAGGTTATTCACTATAATCCATATTAGTGACAGAATGTTATTGGTAGATCACGAAATTTAAAATCATTAACACATCACTAGTTGTATGACATCAATTTAAAGTTTTAGTACATTTAAAAAATGTGACCAGATTTCAGCCGTCTTTTACGCACTTATGTATGTTGTGATGAGACTGAAGCCAAAAAAGGGAGAATGAACATGAGAGAGAAGTATGTCTTTAAGCTCATTGAGTCTAACCATATCTTGATTCAGGTTTTAATTGTTTTTTTTTTTGTATAATCTATTGTCCTTATTTTGAATATATTTTAATGATTTTTTATTTATATTACATATAATCTTTATCATATGTAACTTCTGTTGAGCCATAATAATGTATGAATTAATATAAGATGAGCAGATAGAACATTACAGCTTGCATTTTACTTTTTTCCTACAGTATGGAAAATAATACCTTGTTAAGATAATTTTTTAAAAGTTGTGCATTGAATGGGATTTATGCAGTCATAAGCTGTGAGTAAATTATTGGTATGATTTCCTGTAAATCCTATAAAAAAATCAAGCTTTTTTTTTCTTTATTTTTCTTATAGTATTACAATTCCTGAGAAGTTGGAATACTTCATTAACAAGTATGCGGAACATTCTCATGACAAATGGTCAATGGACAAGGTAAAAGTCAGAGTATCACATTCTAACTGAGTCGAGTGTACCTGATGAGGGGTCACTGCTCAATATTTCTGATGGTGACAGTTTTCTACTTTAAAGTGAGAGTTGTATCTAGATTAGGAAAGAGCATTTAATTACAGTTTGCTGATAAAGTATTTAGTTTGGCCATTAATGCATGTATAATATATATATGAATAAGGGTATATGTTCCTAAAGGGTTACCTGGGTGGCTCCGTTGGTTGAGCAACAGACTCTTGGTTTCGGCTCATCACATGGAATCACACGGCAAGAAGACATGTCTGTGTTGTCAAAAAAAAAAAAATAGCACAAGCAAATGAGATAAGTAACATGTCCTACTACCAGGAAGTTCTCTAAACTTTGAGCCTGGTTAAATTTGAGGGGTGATGCTTCTGAAAGTTTGTCATAGAAATTGAGCTGAGGATGCAGGGATCTAGGATAAGCAGGCACTGCTGGTGGAGTGGAGATCAATCGGGACGGGTTCAGAGGTGTTTGTGTTTGTAGAGAATAATCCAGTTTTCCTGTTAAAATGAGCATTGAAAAAAACATTAAAAAAATAATAAAAAGAACATCTCAGGTGGAGGATCCCAAGATGTGGCAGAATCAGTACCATGGGGGCTGTGTAGCCCATAGTCTGCTCGTAGGGGTTTGCTTATGACAGTCACAGACGTGCACCTGTTTAAGGAACACTGGGTATGTTTACTCTTGGATGAAGAGAATTGCCATCAGTGATTACTCAAAAATAATAATGGTTATGGTGGAAATCTCAAACCTTAATGTCTTGGTTTATTTGGATTTATTTTACCAAATATGGTTAAACACCTGCACACCGACACTCTCAAAAACTAATCCATGTAAAAAAATTTTGATGATTTTTTTAAGTTGGCAAATGGATGGATTTATGGAGAAATATATTCAGACTCATCTAAAGTTCAGCCATTAATGAAGCCATATAAACTATTATCTGAAAAGGTGAGGTTTTTTTTTATTATGTAGTTATACTTTATTTTGATTTTTTATTATGTAATTACTTATTAAATATCTTATTGTATATGCTTTAAAAAAACCTGTATTTAAACGTCCCGTTTTTGTTTTTTTTTTAATCTTTTATCTCCTGTTTTCTCTGTTCCCATTTTCTATCAGTATTTAATTGGTCATTCTCTCCTTAATATTTTTCTGGCCCTTTTTTATTTTTATTCCTCCCCTATATTTTTAAGGACTTTAGAAAATAGTCGTATCATACTTAAGAGTTTCTTGATGAGGGATAATGAAGTAATTTACAATGGTTGTTAATTCTAAGTTTTCATGTATTTTACTTCTTTGGGGGAACAATCAGTATGTGGTGCTTTATGGAGGCAGAGTTATTTTTGACTGTTTATTCAGATGGTGGAAAAGCCTTCACGTTCATATCATATAGTGTGTCACTATTTCTCCATTTTAGTTCCTATCTAATGTATCAGAAGTGGGGAAACTAAAGGAAGTTAACCTCCATGCCGTAAGAAGCTGAGATCCCTCTTAGCAGTCTTGGTCAAAGTAAATCTCAGCTCACACACCACTTTTCAGAAATTTTACTTCACTGTTTCATTTTAAAATAAACAATATCCATCTTTTTTTTTTCCTTTTTAAGTAAAGGCAGTCTATTTCAGATTTTTTTCTTTTCATTCAGATTCCTTATGTCCACGCCCTTTTTTCCCTCGTCCTTTTTCTCCCTAGGAAAAAGAAATTTACCGCTGGCCAATCAAAGAGTCTTTAAAAACCATGCTGGCGTGGGGTTGGAGGGTTGAGCGAACTCGGGAGGGAGACAGCATGGCTCTCTACAGCCGGACCCGTCGCATTTCCCAGACAAGTCAGGTAGGAACCACACTGGTGAACCCACTGCTCATGTCTGTACTGGTTTTTATCAGTTTTAAGATACATGTTTGCCACAGTATCTGTGAGACTAGGAATCATCTCATCCTCGTGGAGCTGATGAAGTGCGGCTTCGTGCTATGGGGACTAATGAGACAAGGCCCACTCAGTCCAGGCCCGAACGTCTTTCCCGTAGAGCGGAAAAATTCAGATACTAAAGGACCTTTTGGGAATATGGTGCTGACAACAGAACTGGGAATGAATTAGAGAAGGGGGAGCTTGAAGACAGAGGCCGATTCCTTGGGAGGATCAATAGACATCCCACAGAACAAAACAGAAGTATTAGGTATCGGAATTAGAGCAAAGATAGCAGAAATGGAGGGGATCGGGCATATCCTGGAGGTATTTTTGAAGTAGAAAAGGCAGAATTTTGTGACTGTCTGATAGATGATGGTGGATGAGGAGAAGTCATCGAAGGAGATGGCGGTGGATCGGGGGGGACCTGTCAGGTGGGTGGTTATGTTAGGTAAGGTAGGGGACAAGTGACGGGGGAGATGACAAGGACAGAATAATAATTTGATTACAGATGTTATGTTAGGCAAAATAGGGCTTCCAAGCATAAACCCCCATTCCTGGAATCTGAAAATATTGCTTTACTTGGGCTTTGCCAGTATGATCAAAGTTAAAGACCTTGAGATGGTGGGTGGGGTGGGGTGGGGGCCTGGGTGGCTCAGTTAGTTAAGTGTCTGCCTTCGGCTCAGGTCATGATCCCAGGGTCCTGGGAGTGAGTCCCACATCGGGCTCCCTGCTCAGCAGAAAGTCTGCTTCTCCCTCTCCCTCTGCTCTCCCAGCCACCCACTTCTCAAATAAATAAATTTTAAAAAAACAAAAGAAAAAAAAAACACAGAGAAGTATGAGAAGTCTTATAGTTGATGTAAAGATGAGTTTCATTTTTAAAATACCAAAATTCAGAAATTATCGAAATTCAGAAATTAAGTTTCCTTGTTATTGGAGATAACTTTGTTAATCGTTAACTACTGTATGATGTACTTTCAAAATTAAAGGGTTGGCTGTATTTTGTCTTAACATTTGACCCATTGAGACATTTATAAATATTGCTGTCTTTGGTTAATTACTGTTTACGTGAGGAAGAATACATTTTATGTAGCCGATTTGAATCTGTAAGAAACTAAAGAATACAGGGATCCTTTGACGCAGGTAACGTTTCAGAATCTTGGATTCATGGCACAATTTGTTAAGTTCAGATCATTAGCTTTTGGGGTTGGCAGTCCCTGAGATGTTGGGATGTATTATTTAGTAGTGAGTTGAAATGATCAGACACCCAGACATAATTTAATTTCCTAGATTTGTCTGTGAGCTAAGTTTGTACTTTGCTAGTTTCATCTGACAAAATGTTACCTGTGGAAGTTTATTTGTCCTGTATTTCTGACATCTGTCTTAAGTCTGCACTGGGTTTTTAAACTAGACTCCACTTTGTTCACATAAATCATCTAGGTTTCTGTAGATGGTGCACATGGGTACAGCCCCCGAGCCATTGACATGAGCAATGTCACACTGTCCAGGGACCTGCATGTAAGTATACGGACTTTTAAAAGCATCCTGCAGGGGCGCCTGGGTGGCTCAGTGGTTAAGCCTCTGCCTTCGGCTCAGGTCATGATCCCAGAGACCTGGGATCGAGCCCCTGCTCAGCAGGAAGCCTGCTTCTCCCTCTCTCACTCCCCTTGCTTGTGTTCCCTCTCTGGCTGTGTTTCTCTCTGTCAAATAAACAAAATATTAATAAATAAATAAATAAATAAAAGCATCCTGCAAATTTCATTTGTAAAAAGCATACCGTAATGCTTCCCTGCACATATTTTTCTACATCAGTTATTTAAATGTGCTGATCATATACAGGGTCTATCGAATTTATAGATTATGGGCCTTAACTTGCTAATTCCTTTTAAAGTTGATACAACATTTTCTAAGATGTTTCTTCTAGATAATGTATTTTCCTTAAATATAACGTCTATTAAAAAAATCCGACTATCATGAAGTAGTTGTGTGTGAGAAGAGAATAAGTCAGGGATTAGTAATGCTCTCCTTAAGGGTAAACCTCGGTTACCCATTAAAGAGTGTGTATTTTAAGTCATTTATCCAGGGAAGCTGCATTCGTAGTTTTATCAGTTCTCCTTTGCCCCTACAGAGCGTAAACAATATGCATTCTCTTGGATCAGAAGTTGACAGGTCAATATAATGATCAAACGACAGTGTTGGCATTGTTCGTATTATTCCAAGAGAAATAAATACGTACATAGAAATCCTATGTAGGGGGCGCCTGGGTGGCTCAGTCGTTAAGCATCTGTCTTTCGGCTCAGGTCATGTTCCTGGAGTCCTGGGATGGAGCCCTGCCTGGGGGTCCCTGCTCGGCGGGAAGCCCGCTTCTCCCTCTCTCACTCCCCCTGCTTGTGTTCCCTCTCTCGCTGTGTTTCTCTCTGTCAAATAAATCCATAAAATATAAATAAATAAATAAACAAACAAACAACAAATCTATGGGGTGGGTCATATTAATTATGTTAAATTGTTTGCCGTGTCCTCTGTCATCATTGCTCTTCTATGGACACAGATCTTAAAATGAAGGAGGGAACTTGAAAATCAAAAGGGAAAGAGAGAACCTTAGAGCCAATCTTACCAAAAAGCAAAAGGTCACAGAGGGGTACCTGGGTGGCTCCATCGGTTACATGTCTGACTTTTGAATGTAGCTCAGGTCATCCTGAATTTAGGTCAGCCATGTGTTGATCTGCATACTCAAGTGGATACAGCCCCCACGCCATTGACATGAGCAGTGTCGCACCATCCCGGAGATGTGCACGAGATCTTGAGATTCTTTCCCTCTGCCCCTGCCCCTGTGCATGCGCATTCCCTCTCTCTCAGTCTCTCAAAAAAAAAAAAAATTTTTTTTAAATTAAAGTGAAAGTCCACAGAAAGGTTAATGTGGCTTGTCTGAGCTCTCTGACCTCTCCCGAAGTTTGGGACAGATGTGAAATCTAGAATGTCCCCCCGAGAGGTTCTTTGCATCCATTGTTTCATAAAGTTTAGATGATCTTTTAAAGCTTTGGAGAAGACAATAAGAACTTGTAAATAAGTAGATTTTTTGTGCGTGTGAAAATTCACAGTTAATTTGAAGTTTCGTTATTGAATTAATAAAACCTGTGTCCTTGAACATTACAAATAACGAGAATCTATCCTATCAAATCGCCTCTGCTGTTTACTGCTGTGTGATTTCACAAGCTGGTAGAATTATTGGGGTTCACAGTCCAACTAAGAGTTGTGTTCGATTACCTTTTAGAGGTATTTTAGCACCGACACGCTATGATTTATTAATTTACAGGATGTCATGATATTACATATCGGCAAGCAAATCCCTCTGTTTCGACTTAAAGTCTAACTTGCCAAATATTTTGTTCATTTAAGGCTATGGCAGAAATGATGGCTGAAAACTACCATAATATATGGGCAAAGAAAAAGAAAATGGAACTGGAATCCAAAGGTAATATTTTCTAAAAATCCTGATTGAGAAACAGAGTGTGACTGTGTGAGTCTCTGAAATGATAAAGCAGTCTTTTTAGAATGAGAACTTTACTAGACATTTGTTTTCTTAGAACAGTTCACATATGCCTGTAACAGTTTCTGGTGGAAATTCCCCAATTCCCTGACTGTAAGTGTACATTTCTTCGTGTCTCAGAATTCCAGTGGCTCTCTCGTGCCCATTTTATCTTGTAGATACCTGTTTCTCGTCCTAATGTTCAAGGCATTCTGGGAGTTACTTAGAGCTCGCTCCCTGACTTCTGTTCCTAACTTAAATACTGTTCTCACGTCACTCCTTCCCACTTGTGGTCGCCGCCTCTGCTGGGTCAGGTGCAGTCATGTTCTTGTCTCTTACGTGCTTTTGCTTTTCTTTTCTGCTGTTTTTCTTAAACACTGAAGTGACTAAATATTCTTAGTCATTTTCTCAAATTTTTTTTACCTTATTTGCATAAATAATTTCTTCAGTTTAGTGCATCCTGCACTGATGATCTCTGTTACTGTTAATTTATTCCATATTGGTCTAGAAACATGTTTGTGTGTGCGTGCGTTGTTTGTGGACACCGCTGATTACTTCCTGTATGACCTTCTTTCCTTCACTGAGACTGTAACGTCTCCAGGTCAGGACCACAATTTCTGTTACTTTTGTCATATTTACTGTACAGTTGTAGGCATCGGGGAATTCTATTTCTTATTTTTTGGCATAAGTGAAAATATATGGAAGACAGTTTTGAAGGGCAGGGTATTTCTGGGTTAAAAATATACCTGTGATATTGCAGGATGGGATGAGGCACTGAACACTGGGAAACAGTAGCTCAAATTGGAATCGGTCATGGAAATGAACAGAGAGGATTTCTTATACCACAATTGACTAGGGCTAGGCCTGTTTTTTTCTAGAAGCATTCCATGAACATTTGTTAAATGAAAGATCAAATGTTTGGTTGGCTGAGGGATGGATGGATGGATGGATGGCTGGCTGATTCATAGTGGCATCGAGTTTTGCTTAGTGGAATTCTTGAAGGGGCATCGTCCACATGACTAGCAAACAAAATCTCCATTTTTCACGTGGGCAGATGACATGAACAAAATATGTTCTCCTTTTTTCCAAGTAGGTTTCAATCCCTGTATCTTGGTCAGTTTCTGAGCCAGCTATTAGGTGCCCTACAGTCAGTGTTTTGTTTTTCCTTAAAGCGGTCCACCTGTGAGACAGCCAGACCTCGGGGTAGCTTGCGTGGTCCAGATTCAGATCGTGTGACCGGAAGACAAGCACGGCTGTGAGAGGCTGAATGGTGACATGGGGATATGAGTCCTCAGAACCTTTAGTCATTCTTCTTACTCCACATGACTTTTCCCCTTTGAAGGAGAAAGTGAGTGGTTGAGGGCCAAAACCGCAGAGCAGGAGGAAAAGTATTGAAATACACAGCAGTGGATCTTAGATTTAGGTTGTTGAGATTAACAAAAGTGAGAGATGAGTCTTAGAAAGAAGATAAGCTAGGGGCACCTGGTTGGCTTAGTGGTTAAGCCTCTGCCTTCGGCTCAGGTCATGATCCCAGAGACCCGGGATCAAGCCCCTCATGGGGCTCCCTGCTCGGCGGGAAGCCCGCTTCTCCCTCTCCAACTCCCCCTGCTTGTGTTCCCTCTCTGGCTGTGTTTCTCTCTGTCAAATAAATAAAATCTCAGAAAAAGAAAAAAGAAAAAAAAGAAAGAAAGAAAGAAGATAAGCTAGAGGCTGTGAACAGTTTTAGGATAGAAACTACTTGTGTCTTTTCTCTAATTTGTTCTCTCCCCAGCGACTTTGACCGCAACCTGTGTCCTGACCATGCTGCTTCTCTTTTGAGATCTGGGTTGGTGATTGGGGGGAGGGGCAGTCATGGTCCCTATGTCTTGGTGCCTGTGGTCTGGTCACTTGCAATCTGTCCCACACCCAGACACCTGCAAGAATCCATTCAGAGGGGCGCCTGGGTGGCTCAGTTGGTTAAGCGACTGCCTTCGGCTCAGGTCATGATCCCAGAGACCCGGGATCAAGCCCCACATCGGGCTCCCTGCTCAGCAGGAAGCCTGCTTCTCCCTCTCTCACTCCCCCTGCTTGTGTTCCCTCTCTGGCTGTGTTTCTCTCTCTCAAATAAATAAAATCTTAAAAAAAAAAAAAATCCATTCAGAAGCTGCACACTTTAGTTTCCACCCCATCCTAGGCTTTTTATTTTCTGTCCCACCTGCTCTTTCTCCTTGAATATCTGGTATTGGTATCTGACCCCCAAATGACTGTGGTTGCCAAATTAATATAATTTTCTAGGAATAAAGAACTGAATGAGATAGTGGAGTTCAAAATAGGAGATGATTGCAGGATGATTAAATTAGATGTCGAATTTACACTTTTTTTTTTGCTGTTCACAGAATGCCCATTTCTCTTGTCTTCTGACAATTGCATTATACTCAATACTATTAACATTAACTAAAAAATATATATAAAAGAACTGATAGATCCTTAGTATGCTTGGTAGCTGTGGGTCCGTCCCTTTGCATTTATGGTCTTCTAGTGCCACCTAATGGTGAGAAAGCTCAGTGCGTGAATCCATTTCTGTAGATGGCGCTCTCAGTCCAAGTAAACTCCAGGAAGACATGGCATTTTCTCCTTTGCCTTTTCCATTGCTTATTTCACACGTCGGGCAAATTAATCCTTTGTGATTATTTAAGTGGCTCTTGGCGACATCATATTGGACGCTGACCTAATAGGCTCTACATTGTACCCACAATTCAAACCAAATGTTTACTTTTAAGTATTTTTTCTGGAATTCCCACTAGCAGCTTGGTTTCAAGAAATTTCAGCATTCCACTGAAAATATATTCCTGTGTGTGTTTTATAAACTTTATATCTGAAGCATACTGCTCATCAGATCTTTATATCTGTATTTACCAGTGTGTGTTCTGAAACTTTTATAAATTTTACAAAAATTTTTATAAAATCTGTGATTCTAGAAGGACATTTTTCATTATTCTTTTTTTTATTGTTACTTAAATTTTTTTTCAGTGTTCTAAGATTCATTGCCCATTCCCCCCACCCAGTGCTCCATGCAATAGGTGCCCCCAGTACCCACCACCAGGCTCTCCCATCTCCCCACCCCCTTCCTCCAAGTCCCTCAGTTTGTTTCTGTGTCCAGAGTCTCTCTTGTTTTGTTTCTCTCCCTGAATTTTTCATTATTCTTTTAAAATTTCAATATTTTCTAAATCTATAAGGATGATCTTTTGTATTTTTCACTAAAATAGGTAAACTAGAAACCTAGAAGCTTGCCAAAATCTTTTATCAGTCAAATATATATGCTACTCTTATGAGATACTTAAAAGAGATTAGCTTTTAAATTAGCAGACAAGTGGGGTGCCTGGGTGGCTCAGTTGTTAAGCATCTGCCTTTGGGGGCACCTGGGTGGCTCAGTGGTTAAACCTCTGCCTTCAGCTCAGGTCATGATCCCGGAGATCCAGGATCGAGTCCCACATCAGGCTCCCTGCTCGGCGGGAAGCTTTTTAAAGAGAAAAAAACAAAAAACAAACAAACAAACAAAAAAAAAAAAAACAAAAAAAAAGCATCTGCCTTTGGCTCAGGTCATGATCCCAGGGTCCCAGGACTGGAATCCCAAAAGCATCTGCCTTTGGCTCGGGTCATGATCCCAGAGTCCCAGGACCAGATCGAGCCCCACATAGGGCTCCTTGCTCAGCAGGAAGCCTGCTTCTCCCTCTCTCAGTCCCCCTGCTTGTATTCCCTCAATTGCTGTATCATTCTCTGTCAAGTAAGCAAATAAAATCTTTAATAAATAAATATAAGTATAGGTTTTGTGTGAAATGTGTAACTCTAAAGTACTGTTTGATCTAGGAGGTGTACTAAAAATTCCATATTTAAGACATTGTTTTTCTTTTCTGTCTCTTGGAGGTGGGAAAGGAAGTCTGTCCCTTGAAACATGCCTTATAATTTCACTAGCTCATGCTGTGCATGTTTTGGTGTGTTTACACACTCCACATCCAGAATTCATTTGAATGGAGAGGGGAAGTGGCTTCTTCTCTCTCCTGTGATTGCAGATGTCATCAACACGTGATATCACAAATGCCTGCATGTCCGTATTTTCATTGCCTCCTAGAAGGCATATGCACAGTCTTTTTTGGAAAGAGTCTCCTAAGTTAATTAGAACATTAAAGGCATTGGAAAAACCAGAGCCTTTTACACTTGTATATACTCTGTGTCTAATAGGAAGGTACCAGAAGTCAAGTGAGGTACTCCTACAACCCTATCACATTTTGGAGTATTTTTTCATTGCACTGTTGTGTTCTTGTCTCGGCATGCTCTCAGGAGGTGGAAACCATCCCCTGCTGGTACCCTACGATACGCTGACAGCCAAAGAGAAAGCCAAGGATAGGGAAAAAGCACAGGACATCCTCAAGTTCCTGCAGATCAATGGCTATGCTGTATCCAGGTAAAAAGACATGCTCTTCTGATGGAGACTGAATGTCTAACTACCCCTGTCAGATTTAATGCTGAAAATGATTCAGTGACCCGTTTAAGCCTTAGAGCTGCTCTTCGGTATTTCCGAAATACCCACAGCACAAACATTAACGCCCTTGGCCGTTGGCCACCTAATTGGTTCCTTTCACTGCTGAAGTTAAATCCCGTCTATCTTTTAGGCATAAATTTTTGGCAAAAATGTTGTTTCTCTAAAGGTGACATTTTTGTGTAATAATAAAGTTATTCTCTAGAGTTTTTTTTATCAGGTGTGAAGTATTTCTTATAAATTAAATCTCACTTTTGCCTTTAGCTACAAGGATTTTAGATCCTCTTCCATTTTTTATATATACTTTTTAAGCACATTGGTACCTCCCAATAGTCTTTGTAGGAACTGATTTCCGTATTTTATTTTTGCTACTCTAGGGGATTCAAGGACCTGGAATTGGACACACCATCCATTGAGAAACGATTTGCCTATAGCTTCCTTCAGCAGCTCATTCGCTACGTAGATGAAGCTCATCAGTATATCCTGGAGTTTGGTAGGTACCATCGTCCCATTACTAACAGTCCAGTGTCTGCTATTCTCAATGTTGACAGCACCAGGGTCTCGAACAGCAGACTTCCAGGCTGGTTTTGGTCTATTCCCTGGCGGTATAAACACTGTCTACCCATCCTGTTACTAAATAGTCTCATAAGTGGTTAGGTAGTAGTACCAACAAGTAGTAGGCAAACGTGTTCTTAGGGATGCGTAAATTTTAGAGACCTTAAAAAAAAAAAAAAAAGAAATCGAACATACCATTCTTTTCTCCTTATACTGTTTTTTGGCATCGATTTTTTATTTTTGAAAGACACTTTGGATGGACATCAGAATTCAAGACACAATTAAATCTTTCCTTATGAAATTAATGACCATGCTCTTGAAAAAAGTGGAACCGTGGATCCCCACACTTTCTAGGCAATGTGATGGCCTTGAGTTTCTCCTTTGTAGGGCTACACATTTATCCTACAGTATCTGCAATGCAGAATCTGTCTGTTATACTCTGTCAAAGTAAAATGGAAGACCTCCTCCCCACGTGGCCCCAAGCAGTATGAAGAGGATTCCTTGTTTTATTTTTTTTTCCTTTTTAAAAATTTTATTTACTTATTGGAGAGAGAGAGAAGAGAGCATGAGTGGGAAGAGGGGCAGAGGCACAGGGAGAAGCACACTCCCCACTGAGCAGAGAGCCCGATGCGGGCCTCGATCCCAGGACCCTGAGATCATGACCTGAGCCGCAGGCAGGCGCTTAACCCACTGAGCCACCCAGGCGCCTCAAGAACTCCTTGTTTTAAATCTTAGATTCAGAACAGATTTTCAAGACTGCTTCCTCTCACATCTTATTTTGTGATTGTCCTCAGTGCTACTGACTTAAAATTTGAATTGTTAATTACTGAGCTTCATGTCAGATCACTTTCCAGCTCCTGGCTGGCATTAAGATAGGATTAAGCATTAAGATGGCCCCGTTGGAGGGCGCCTGGGTGGCTCAGTTGGTTAAGCGACTGCCTTCGGCTCAGGTCATGATTCCGGAGACCCGGGGTCAAGTCCCACATCGGGCTCCCTGCTTGGCGGGTAGCCTGCTTCTCCCTCTCTCACTCCCCCTGCTTGTGTTCTCTCTCTGACTGTGTTTCTCTCTGTCAAATAAATAAAATCTTTAAAAAAAAAAAAAAAAAGATATCAGTGTGTTCTGATAACTATCTTTTTATTTTCTTTTTTCTTTTGTTGTTGTTTTCTGTTTTTATTTTTGTTTTTTAATCCTCATTCTTTCTGCTTTTCAGTACTTTTCCTCATGGCCCTTAGGCCTAGATCCCTTAGCAATAAATATATTCTCCACAAAGCCACACTGACCAGGGCTCCTTTTGCTACTATTTTCTTAGGACTTAGGACTTGGTTTTGGGCACGTCAGATTAAAGTTCATCGAAATTCGAGCTTTGGTAGTTTCTTATTCCTGGCCTCCTGTATCCTAAATGGGATGCAAGATTTTCCGGTTGAGAACTGTTCTCTTAAAGAGCCTCCTTCTGTCTCAACTTGCTCTTTATTTGTAGCCAAGTGCTGTATTTGGGCTTCCTTCGTAATATCTTTTTCACAAAAACCAACTGTGCGAGCTAATTTATAATACCTAATCTCTGTGTAGCTCATACAGTGCTTTTTCCAAAAATACAATTTATGAGTCACCCTGAAAAGTAGCAAATTTGTCTCAGTTAATGAAATTCTATAGGTGAATTTTTCAAGGCTTTGTGGATATTGCTAAATACTGAAATTTCTCAAGCACATTTAAAAGTATCTGATATGAGAAGCAACTTAAATTTAGGCTTTTTGTCACGAGGGAAGAAGAAAAGCAAAATCAGGGTATTAAGAAAAACACTTAAAAAAAAAAAAAGAAACACTGCATAGATAACAGAAACAGAAATGTGATGGGACAGTGTCTTTGTGTTTTATCCACACTGTATTCAAGTTTCTGGATCAGCCAGTGCCTGTGCATAGGGAGTGATGAGAACCTGGCTGTGAATTCACCTGCTTAGTGCATTTCTTTCTTTTCCATAGGGTAGAGAGTCTTCTAAACCCAAGGCTGGGGAGAAAGTGAGGCCAGGTCAGTGTAGAGCCCAGGAAATTCAGGGTTTTTTTTCACATGTTCCTTTTTCAGTTGGCTGTGACCAAGAGCTCTGTTGGAGGAGCAGAGCTGGGGTTGTGTATATTTATTTTAATTTTCTTTTTTCATTGTCACTGCAAGTGAAACTTCTATCGTGCCTTCTTTTATCTTTGAATTTACTGCCCTTGCAACACATCTGAGGCTAATGGCCATAGTAAGAATACACATAGGTCTTTTCCTGATTATTTTTTCCATCAGGAGTTTGCACATTAGCATTTTTGTTAAAATGTATAATGTAAGAAGGAAAGATATTTCCTATTTAATTCCTTGAAATGTGAGCATATTTAGCTCAGTGCAAAAAACTGTCTTGACATAGTTTATATGAGAAAGTCCCTTAGGTGGATTCAGCCATTTTACATAATTTCTTGAGAAAGCTTGAATGTAAAAGCAATACAAAAATGAAAATGCTAAGTATAAAAAAGATATCATTTCTTTTACTTACTCACAGAAAGGGCATTGTTCTGATACTATGAAATATTGCCTAAAAACGAAATATTGCCTAAAAATGAAATATTGCCTAAATATGAAATATTGCCTAAATTTCCTAAAAATGTTCCCCAACTCCTGTCTCGGATTTAATGAAATCTATCTCAAATTGCTTTTATTTCTATTTACCAAGGAATTTTTTTCCAGCAAAAGGCAGTTTGATTCTTATAAAATAAGGAAGCTCTGCTTATGAATTTGATTAAAACTTTATATCCAGTTTTGAATTTTTTTGCTCTCCAGTGTGTCCTGCCTGTCATCTTCATTATTGCAGTTCTTGCTACTTCTGTATGCAGGAAGCCTTTTCCAAATGCATGAAGAAGGTGCAAAAGGCCACTTCCATCTAAATGCATGAGGTCAATGAGCTCTTAACCTCGAAATCATTTTCTAAACCCTGGGGAAACTTGGGTGTCTTTGTTTTGCTTATGGAAATTATCTTGTGACATAAGTGAACTTCCTTATTCCTGAGCAGCATGTTAATTTTTCCATCTAATATTATGGTCGTGATCCTCTCTTTCGTCCCAAGCTGACTTCCTGCAGCTTTTTAGTTGGTTTAGTAATATTGTAACTCTCGGTCATAGCAAGAAGTAACTAACTCTCTTTATTAGGGGCCAGGATTAAAATGTCACCAATTTTGTTTCTTTAGTTTGGACTCTGTGCTCACTCCAGTGAGCTTCTTTCCTACGAAAAGAAGATGGGGGATTTTTAGTTTATTCCATTTGTCCCCTCCACGTCACGAAGATCATAGAGCTACACCTGAGTGTGTGCTGTCAACCCCATGTATGGTGTATCGTCAATAAATTTTGGATTTGGATTTGGATATTTTCTTAAAATCCTTTCTATTTTTTTTATTTTTTATTTATTTATTTTTTTAAAAGATTTTATTTATTTGACAGAGAGAAACACAGCTAGAGAGGGAACACAAGCAGGGGGAGTGAGAGAGGGAGAAGCAGGCTTCCTACTTAGCAGGGAGCCCGATGTGGGGCTCGATCCCGGGTCTCCGGGATCATGACCTGAGCTGAAGGCAGTCGCTTAACCAACTGAGCCACCCAGGCACTCCTAAAATCCTTTTTAAAAATTATTATCCTGCTGGATGAAGTTAGCATTGATAGTTTTTGGATGCCTTTCTGTGTTTAGTTTACTGGGATATACATTGAGCAGTGTGTTCTAAATGTTGAATTTTGGGTGAATATCTTGTAATGTTTACAGTCAGACATGTTCCTGACAACTCTTCATATCTGCAGATGGTGGCAGCAGAAGCAAAGGAGAACATTTCCCTTATGAACAAGAAATCAAGTTCTTCGCTAAAGTACAGTATACAATCCATTTTGTTTTTGCTTCATTATATTTGTTTACAAAATAGACTATAGATTTTTGCCTCTTTCCAGAGAGTACTGGTGTACAAATGTGAATTCTACAAGTAAATATTCTCTGGCACAGAAATAACTGCTTGAATCATGTGGGATAAGTTTGTTGCCAGGATACTTGGCCATACTGGAACTCACTGTTCTTCCTGCCATAATTCTCAAGTCACTTCCATCTCTGTGGAGTCTAATTCAAAGCTCCCCTTTTGGGGGCTCTTATCAAGTGACAGAGAAGAAAAATATCTACTTCTTAATGTGCGATGGTCATTATGATTTTAAAATGTATGAGCATTTCTTTTATAAAGAGGAAAAACATTTGTTCATTTATAAATTATAACATTTAAAAGCTTTACATTACAAGAAGCTTTCCCCTATAATCTTTATGATGGGATTTTTGTCCTCATTTCACAGATGAGGAGCTGAAGATCAGAGAGGATAAAATGTTTTATATATCAACCATATCCATTTTTATTATTCATTCCACTTAATAAGAATTTACCAATAATCTGCTCTCTGCCTGGCATGAATGTGCCAGGCAGAGAGCAGATTATTGGTAAATTGACTTTCTCTCAGCCAGGACGAGAAGGAGACAAAGTGCTGCAGATTCTCCACGTTGGGTTCATTCACTTACGCAGCTCTTACTGTGTATCTTGTCTCTGTCAGTTGTTAGCATCCCAGGGATTACTCTCATGGATGCAGAATGCCCTTGGGAAGTTTTCCGGTTTAGAGTATGCTGCAATTAACCTGAAGACTTAATGTGTTCTGCCAATTTACTTTCAAAATACTTGCATTTGGTGGTCACTTACTTTTATTTGCAAAATGGCTTGTTATTTCAATTAGTATTTGGCTTCTGGTGTATGTTTTCAGAGCTGTGCCCTTTCCATAAAGGAGATTTTTCTTGTCTTATCACTCAATATAGTGTTCAAAATCTGTATCAAGCATCTCAAGTTTGTCCTGAGCTACATATTGGTTTTTATCGATTTTAGTGGGTTGGACCCCTCCTAACAGCCAATTATTACAAATGATGTATTCATGGCCTCTAACCATACATTTATAATACATTTTTGTATCATTCAGCACCCTTAACGATTCTGTGTGCAGATGCCTTATGTGGTTTAATTTCTTCTGTGATTCATTCATTTATGTATTAATTGAGCAGCTCTTACGTGCCGGTCACGAAGTTCAAGCAATGTCACAACTTTCTAGGAAGATGACCACAAATTTATATTTTGCTATTATATCTAAATATGCTGACACCACATTGTAGAAAAAAATGTAGTTAGACAGACTTGAGGCTAAATACTGGGAATGCCAGTTATCATTACCTTTTTCATTTATTTTTTGACAAATATTGACCTAGTAGGTCCCACAAAGTCCTAAGTGCTGGTGATCTAGTGGTAAGCAAAGCAGAGCAAAAGTGGCAGTCATAGAGGCCACGAGAGAACTGTAATGGAAACAAGCCCAGAAATATCTGTTGTTCTTATATACCTTATGGATTCTTATGGAGAGAGACTAATTCAGCATCAAAGGTCTTTTTTTTTTTCTGTTTTTGTTTCTGTTTATTTATTTATTTTTTTTGCAAATGATGCTGTAAGAACAGAGAATATGGGCATGTTATCCAGTTGAGGCGGTCAGTGTAGGATTACCTCATGGAGCATCACTGGGCTGGGGTCTGCAAGAGTGGAGTGACTGGATTATGGGGTGTGGTAAGAGCATTTCAGAAGTAGGGAATGGCGTGGGCAAAGGCTTGTGGTGAATAGGAGGAATTCGCCAAAGCAATAGCGGACAGAAATGGCAAGTGGGCCTTGAGAGAGACCAGGTGAGAATGTTGCAGAAAATCTGAGACGACCGAGGAAGCTCAGGCTATTACCGCCGGGGGCCAGCCTCGGCAGAGATGTGGGTCCCGAACCACAGGATGTCTGGCGGGCGAAATAATGACAAGGACACGGAAATCTGATGCAAGCTGACAGACCCAAGGTCAGTCAGGAGAGACCTATGAAGCAGGCTCAGGCGCACGCTCTGGCTTTTTAGCATTGGCTTTCTAGCTCTAGCTCTCTAGCTCTGGCTTTGGCCCTCTTGCTTTGCTTCTGTCTCTTCTTCTGTCTCTCTTGCTGTTTACCGGCTCTCTTGCTCTCTCCTCAAAGGCTCTCTTGCTGCCTCTGCCTTTGTCTCTCTTGACTGTCAAGGGTCCCAGTCTTTTATTATTCCCAAGTGAGGAAGTTGGGTGGTGCAGTTAAATCTTTAACTGCTTTTGCACCCGCCCTAGAGACAGGATTAGTATTGTTACTGCAGGGTATGGAGTGTTTGCTTAAACTCACAGAAGTTGAGACCATTGAGGCACTGGGATCAAGAAATACAGATAAGAGATACAGAGATATGATTACCGGGAGGAGGATTAAATGGAACTGTATGTCTTGGATAAGCACACAAGCACATATTGCCCTGACCCACAGGGTATGTTCCAGATTCTAGGTGGGGGAAAGCCCGGAGGGGCTTTCATTCACATTCACAGGTACCTCCACCAAAGTTTCCGGTGGCTTGGGCATGGCGGGAGGGGTGGATCATGCACTGTCCCTGACATCAGTCGGCACACAGAGAGCAGGGAGAACACAGCTTAATACGCCGACGGGCTCAGTGGGATCATTCCCCAAAGACTGAGCACCTGGCAGGGTTGGGGCAAGTTTTTATGGGTACGGGAGATGGGGGATGGTAACGGGATGTTTTCATGGTCTCTCATGGCCAAATGGCCCTCTTTATGTGGGGTATAATCTATACGGGAGGGCCAGAGGAGAGTGCTAAATCATCCCAGGGAACTTGTTTTTTTTTTTTTTTTCCTTAACCAAACGGGTGGCCATTTGGTCTTTTTCCATCTGGGGAAGCAGTGGGGAGTAGCACATAGGGCGCGGCGGGGGCCCAAGAGTCTTTCAGCCTCAAGAACAACACTGTGGAGGTAGGTAAGTGGGCAGTGTTGACTTTAGTAAGTCACTCACTTTCTGCACCTCAGCCAGATGCCTATAAAACGGGGGTGATGAGTGTACAGAGAAGTTGCTAGGAAAAATGAAAGGACAGTATGTTAGTTCCAGTCTTCACTGAGTAGAGATTCAATAAATGGTAGTTGATTATTTTTGAACCTATTGGGCAGTGAACTACGTTCGATGAAAATACTAAGAATATCGCATTTTGAAAAGATACTGAAAGTAATTCCAAACTGTTGAAAATTTGGTGTGTTCCCCATAATTGCGTCCTGTCTCGTGCATGCACCCAGTCATACGCTCACGGGCACAGGGACCGAAGATGGAGGGACATTTAAGAGAGGTGTGCTCCAAGATCATGCCAACGAGCATGGCTACAGATATTAGGGGACCTGCTGGGTGTGGGTAGAACTCTGGCCACTCCAGAGCCTCAGCCCACTGTGTAGATCTCTTCTCTTTTCTTCTCTTTCAGGTTGTTCTTCCTTTAATTGATCAGTATTTCAAAAACCATCGCCTATACTTCCTATCGGCTGCAAGCAGACCTCTCTGTTCTGGAGGACATGCATCCAACAAGGAGAAAGAAATGGTGACTAGGTAAACAGCTATATAAAATAAAGACTATTGTTGAGTGAAGTGTATTTGCATTGGAGAAAGAGGTGCCTGGGACCTTGAAATGGGAGCTTGTAGGGTCCCTCTCCTGCGCCAGCTTCGGGACCATGGCCCTTTGGAATCAAACACTATGAGGATTATCCTCTCTGCAAGTCAATACATGTTTTCTAAATGTTGAGTTTTCTTCCATTTTGCTGCTAAATTGAATGCTGAATACAAGGAATAAGGCACCCAATATGGAATCCCCAAGTAGAGCATTACTGAATTAGTTATTTGTGACCAATGGTACTTTTAACGTTACTTCCTTTAAAATTTCTCTCTATCTGTTATCTTTGCCCAAATTTTGAAAAACACGGGCTTTTTTCTGGAGGGCAGATCTCATTTACAGAAATTATCTTTTCTGATGTTTATTTGAAAATAATGATCCATCGTGGAAGAAAATGATGTAAAAATATGCACTTGCTGAACATTTCCCCTCACACCACTCAAGCTGGCATCTTAGCAGTGCTTTCTCATTGCTCTTTGGGACCTAAGTATTCCTCATAGATTGATTCTGCTGGGTATTTCAAGTCTGATTTTTCAAAATTCTGCCAAAATTTAGTACTCGTGAGAATCGATTACTCAGCAGATCTATTTTTGGATTATCAGATTGCACAGGAGTCCACACCAAGCTTTTGGATTGTGTTTGAAAACAAATTTCTGTGAAAGTGAGTAACGTAGACAAAGCAGAATACAAGCTTTCCTTGGGTTTGACTTTAATGACCTGTGATGTCATGTGATGTAAGGTTGCAACAGGGTTAAAAATGGCCCCAAACGTCTTCAGAAATGATCTACCTTTGAAGGTGGTAAAACCGACTATAGTTAAGGGCACAGAGAATCCATCCTTTGGCATGCTTTAACCCACTTTGTTACCCAGAAAAGAGGAGTGAGGGGCTACTTTCCAAGATGTGAATCCCTTCCGTCTCCTCCCTTTGGCATGGTCTTTCCTCTTGCCCCAGGAGTGACAGCCCCATCCCTCTGCATTTCACAGGCTCACCATCCCCAGGGGACTGGACTTGTCTCAATTTGAGATTTGAAAATGCCAGGACACCAAGTTACCCTTAAACTCCCTCCTGCAAAGTCTTCTCACCCCCTCCCTAGCCTTTTATCACAGCAGCTTTGTTCCTAAAGTTGTTGATAGAGATGTCACTCAATTACATAAACCAAGAGACAATGCAGTCAGAGAATGTCAGAAGAAATAGTTATGCAAATTCTCTTCTTTCTCCTCTCCTGTATCATGTTTTATCTCCGTGACATTTCATTCTTGAAACTGTTCCCTGACCTCAGAAGTAACTAATTTTCCTTTGCCGACTCTCCCTCAGAGAATAAACCAGAAGCACGTTGGTACTCTGTGCCAGCTCAGTTCGTGTGGTTTGGGGGTCTGACATACCCCCTTTTCATTATTAACACTGCACCAGAATGTTTTCTACAGTGTCATCTTCAATTTTTCTTCACCTCCTGAAAAAGGGTTGGCAAACTGTACTTTTCCCATTACCATTTCCAAAAGAGAAATCCGTCTAAAATTCCAACATATAGGACTGAGACATATGCTAATAGAAGTAGCTTGATTTCATCGCAGCCCCTGTGCGCCAAATGTAGATAGAATTTAAGCTCAGAGAAATTCTGGAAGGAAAAAATGAATTAAGGTAATAATAAATTATGGCACATGCAAAATGCTGTCCAGTCACTAAAATTATGCATGCAAATACATAATAAATTAGGACAATGATTATTTAAAATGTAAAATATATATTTAAATAGTATGGGTCTAGATTTTTTAAAAAGCTAAATTTGTATGTGTAGAAAAGCAGTGGTAGGGAGGAAACTTGATTTTAGTAATTGTTTTCTTTGGGGGTACTATAGTAGATATTTTTTCATACCACTTTTGTATATTTTTAAAAGTTTTAAAATGAAAAACCCTATGTAATCATAAAAATGTATTTTAAAAGAACCCAAATCACCAGTAAACTAAAAACCAATTAAAAATTGTGTTTGACATGTTAAAATGGAATCACTGAGATTTATAAATTTCTTACCACGGCAGTTAAATATGACTTCAGTGAATAAAATAGGTTTAAAAAAAAAAAAAAAAAAGAAGATAAAAGAGAACCAAAAATACTGGCCCTACCACTGTGGATGAGCAGCCATGCCTTCGGGCACAGGATGAACCCTGAAGTGATCGTTTTAGTTTGCAGTTAACGGTCATGTGTAGCCATACAGCTGTGTGGGTCTGAGTTAACTTGCACATTTAAGAATGGGTTGTTGGCACCGGATGTTGTGAAAATTCTTGGCCCTTGAGCATTTATTACATGATCATGTCTGTAAGAAGGGTCAGGTGTGGCCTGTGCTCGCTGGCAGTGGGCCTGGCAAAGCTGTGTCTACGAGTAGAAATATGGTTCTAGAAGAAAGCCATGTAGTGCTGTGGGATTCGGAGTAAAGGGAGGCCCCATTGGATGGCTATGGACAGGCTAGAGATAGGGGAAAGCCATGATGGTTCACAGTTGATCTTAAAGAACATGTAGGTCATAGATTCAGAAGCGGGGGCTATTTTCTATCATTTTAGATAACATAGAGAGTGTAAAATGTGGTAATTTAGGGGTGTTGTGGATTACCTCGAGTCCTCCTGGAATACTGTAATTGACATTGACTGCCGCAACAAGGCGTCCTCTTCCTTTTTTCTTTTTAGAGTTTACACTTAGTCTTTTGTACTTAATTCTTTAGCCCGAGGAAACCATTGGGATACAGGGCAGTTTGGAAGCAAAAGAAGGATGGAGAAGAGTCAGCGTGCTAGGGGGCTGTCTACAGCCGCGCATGCTGTTGAGATAGAACTGCTTCCTCATACAGGCGGTTCCACCCACTGACTGAATCAGTGCGTATTTCTGAAAGCCTGCCATGTGCAAGACGCCCTCCTGGGTTTGAAGACAGACAGGCACATACAACAGTGCGGCTCTAACTCCAGGGCACCCCAGAGCACAGCTGAGCACCTGCCTATGTGGAGAGCTGACCACTTAATAAGTCGTGATGAGTAATGGAAACATATGTAGAGGTCCAGGGAGATAGAGGGGATATATGCAGAGTGGGGCTGGATGTGGGAAGCACGGACGAGAGAAAATCACAGGACGTGGCAATGAGTGCTGTGGAAGGTAGGAAGAAGGAGGTCAGCAGGGCGCTGGAGTTTCGATGCTGAGTGGTAGGAACAACATTGGTGTCGACAGCTAAAAGAAATGCCGTGAGGGACGTTAAATTTGGTTAGGGAATCGCTGAGGTATATAAGTGAATAGTAACCAGTCATTCAACTGAAGCAGAAGGTTGGAAATGAGTGTTTGGTGTTGGTAGAGAGACCAGAGCAAGAAATGACATATTGGGAGTTTGTATCCATGTGATGCTCCAAGTTCTGAAAACAGATTAAGGTGAGAGAGAAGCAAAAACGTCTGAATACCGAAACTTGGAGAATTATTCCATCTGAAGGGTTTTCAAAAGTGGGTTCTTGAAGAACACTGAGAGTGGTTAATTAGAGAAAAGGGAGAAATGCATTGCCGTCAAACAGAATTCAGTTTCCCAGTTTGAAATAGTCCATGATGCCACGTACCACAGAGAGCTCTTCAGGACGGAGGCTGACAAGGTGTCATTAAGATGTGCTGATTGGCAGGTGTTGAGACTATCTAGGGAGCTTTTTCAGTACAGCCATGAAGTGAAAAGCAAAATGACAAAGCAAGGCATGAAAGCTGAGGATGTGTAGATGCATTATAATTCTTAAGAATATTAGTAGTGATGGAAATATACAGAAATGGGATAACAGCATTATGGAAAATAGTTCTGGAGAAAAACTATAGACCAAAGCTTACAGTAGTGAAACCTTATAGTCCATAAAGAAAGTACACTCTGAAAGTGGATGGCACAGGAGGGGGAAAAGATATAATTTGTCTTTGGGGTAGACTTGGTTTTCTCCATATCTTTATTTCCCTCTGGGAGCACACTGGCTACTGATAAGGAACAACCAAAGTTAAGAAGCACTTGATACTTATAAAATGCCACTTTTCTCGGACAGACTCTTAGACATTCACTATCCAACAGACTGGGATACAGAACAATTCTGTGTTCCGTCACAGCAAAATGTCCTAGGTCTAGATGAACTTGGCGAAAGCATGATTCTAGTATCATAAATTCAACATTATCTCCAAATGTTTCATGCTGATACCAGAAAGTCTCAGTAAGAGGTGTAGAAGAGGTCACTTAAGTGGTATACGTATAGGGATTCGAAACGTGTGCAACTCTAAGAAGTCATCACTCTCTTCAGGTGGAGACAGACCTTTGTTGAGTTAGCATGCATAAGGCTCAGTGGATAGGGGCACCTGCAGAAAGTTGTTTTGAGTTTACTGTCTTTTTTTCCCTTACAGTATAGCCCAAGGATGAATAAAGCAGCTCAGGAGGCTGATGTTTTATTTTAAATTCCAGTATCTACTTGAGCAGATCATTGTTTTCAAAACTTCTAGAACCGTGCTAGGAGATTTCTCAAGACCTCAAGTTCACTTAGACATTTGTCAATGAATATTCTCCTGAAAAGCTACACAATGTTGTGTATAATTAATTTTCATTCTTACCTTATTGGCATAGTTACTGAACTGAGAAATGGTAGCCAAAACCTCCTGTTGAGAAGGTCAGTATCACCGGTATGATTCGGTCTCCTTTCTCCCATCCTGCCATGAGCACATGCCTCCATCTTTTTTCCCAATGGCATAGCGTGTATCCCCAGTCCTACTGCTCTTCATGGGAGAGCTTTGCAAGACAGAGTGGGACAGTGAGGATATAGCTGTTGCCATTATTCGGACAGTCAAGCTGGGTGTAGATTAGCTTTGTACATGTGGATCATCCAGGCTAGAAGTTTGGTTAAGTCCTGTTTCAGCAGAGCCTGTGCTCTCCGAGAGCTCAGGGACATGTGGGGAGGTGTGCAACTACCACCAGTTGGAATATGGGAGGATAGGAGTCAGTGGTAGAGATTTGCAAATGGCCCCTGGAGAGGCTGGAACTCTTTCGGCTTGGGCTGGGAGTAGTGAAGGAGCACTGGGTATTAGCAAAGGCTTGTTGGAGTGGGCTTGCCCAGTACTGAATCATGAGGGACAGGTAGAAGGGCCTGTACCAGGGAAGTGAGTGACAGGTGTTCCCAAGAAGACTTGTAAGGAGCCTACCAGACTGTGGCCTGGTGGCAAACCGGGTCAGTAGCAGTCTTGCCCAGGCTCTGGGGTTTGATGTGAGAGTTAGGGTATACGAGCAGTATCATGCTAATACAGGCTTCCTTTCCTTGGAATCTCCCACTACTGATCCCCAAGGAGGACGCAGAGACCTAGGAATTAGGTCTAGAGGAGATAAGGAATAAGCTCGACTCAAGCTTTAGCATTGAGATCCCTTGAACGTATTCCATCTGTAATGTTTATCAGTTCAATTTCTGTCTCTCCTTCACCGGGTTCAAAATCACTGGATGCTTTGGTATGTGCTTAAGGGGCGTGTGGTCAAGGCCGGGGGGAAAAAAGGGAAGTTCAAATGATAAACATACTGAAACTTCAAGTAACATTTTACGCCCAACGTGCCATACGTCTGGTTTTAAATTATGTCCATAACAAGAACAAAAATTCTAGAATTCCAGTGGTACATTTGGGCAGATGAAATTTAAGTGTTTTCCTTGTGATATTCTAGTAGTTAATATTCTTGTGGAGTTCATATAGATGGCTTTTATATTAATTAGCTTTGCTTTCAAATTTTTTTTGGTTTCTTATAATATGTGCTTTTTTAACCATGTTTGTTAAAGATATGCACTCAAAGATTCTTTCTTTAATACCTTTACTCCACATTCTCCTCTGAGAATTGATTCTTGCTGCGTGACATCATGTTGCTTTTTCCTGCTCATATATCAGCTGTTTATTTTTCTTTTTTTTTTATTTTTATTTTAATTTCTCCCTGTCTTTTCTACCTTCCCTCCCCCTTCTCCCCACCTTTCTCTTTTGTTTTTCTTTTGTCTTCAGCCTATTCTGCAAACTTGGAGTTCTTGTCAGGCATAGGATTTCACTATTTGGTAAGGAGACCCTTGAAACGAATACAAGCATGGCCATCACTTGGTTTTCTTTGCCAGTTTTGCACCGTGTCGTGTGCGGCTATGTTGCATGAATGCATGCTTGCATGGCTGCACGTGTGGTTGTCATAGGTCCTAAGGTAAGAGAAGGTCCTCGAGGTTGTTCGTCAGTAGCATTATCTGCAGTGAAATCGAAGACTGTAACTTCTTCGTGCTGGTCCAAAGCCCATTTGAAAATCGAAAAGTTTTTATTAGGAAAGAGAAAAATGAATGCAAGTGGCAGCTTCTGCCATATTTTATTTCAGAGGGGTGAAGCAGAACCGGGCTCTCAAATTTGTTTGTCTATTTCCAATAGATTACAGAATGAGCTATCATAAAGCCAAGCATTTTAACTGCACTTATTTATTTACTTATTTATTTCTATAATGGTCTTGACTACAGATATACATGTTGACTGCATTCCAGACATGGGGGCTTCAGAGTAGAGAGAGGGAGGCAAGGACTTCCCTTGGCAAAGGGGACTTTTCAAGTTGGTTTTTGCTTGTGTCTGGGAATTCACGTAACTGAAGTCTACCCACTGAGCAACTGCTTTTCGACAGCTATGTGGGGGGGGGGGTGCGGCAGGAGTCCCTCGCTTTCCACAGATCCCCCTCGCTGTGGGGCTGTAGGACTTGAGAGCAGCTGGCAGAATTTGTGTTTTCATTTCCTGCATCTACTTTTATAAACCACAAAAGCCAACTTCAGCCCTGTGCACTATCAGTTGTGAGACAGTGTTGGGGTCACTCCGGTCATAAAATATTGAGTGTGCTTGTGCGGATGTCACAGGTTCAATTCCATTTACAGGAAGAGCTAAGGATTCTGTCATTTCTTTAAAAGGCACAGTGAATGAACTGAAGAATAGATATGTGTGTGTATATATCTTTACACACACACACACATGTACCCACAGACACATTGCTTTTAAGTTCTTTAAAACAGTTTATTTTTTGAGAGATGGTCACTTCTGGATATAGTTCCTTAAAGCTCTATTTGGTTTCTAATTATATGAGATCCAATACTTGGTTCTTTTGAATTTAGTAATTAAAAGTTATATTTCATTTAAATTGCCTGAGTTTTTGCATTAATGTTTCCGTTATCTCAAATCAATGGGCAGATTATCTTCAAGATAATTTCTATTTGACCTTTGTTTGACTTCTCTTCAATATAGAAAAATTTCTGTGAACATTGTGCGGACAGATTTCTTACGTACTCTTCAACTTTCTCGTAATAACAGTGGATTCAAGGGTCCTCCGTTTGTCTTACTCTGTATCATTCTGACGGGGACCCCTTTTCTCAAGTGCAGTGCTTGCGTTCTTACTAATGAGCATAGTAATACTTTCTGTTGTGCTATTCTAACTTCTTGCTTATTGTAAATTCTTGCTTTTCCATATTTCACTATAATTTTCCTTTAAAATTGTTTGAGGTGTTCTGTATAGAGAACACATTACTTGAATCTTGAAGCTAACTTAATGATATAGTTTGTTGAAATGTTCCATATATACATATATGGATCAAGACATAGAACGTTTCTCCTTTATGCCATTTTCCAATTTATAATCTTCTGCAAAGAAACTATATGTAGACCTCCATTACTGTTGGAGGTTAATTTTGCCTATTTAATCCCGTTTTTTTTAAGGGTCAGTAATTGAAGATAAATGCATAATAAACTTGTCATACCTCTCAGTATAGACTGAGACTTTAACATTCATTCCATCTCTGTGTAATGTTGATATCCCATTTAAGCATTGTATTTTAAATCTCTTGGCCTCTAAATGCTATTACCTGTAATTTTAACAGGAATTTACTGGAGCGCTAATATGTGTCTTTACCTTGGAAGCGTATTTGTGTGTCTTCTTTATATTATTCTAGCCTCTCTTGTTTTCATCGTTTCGAATTTGCATTGACATTTGCCTTTAAAGTAATACAAATTTCATTCCTTAGTCAAATATTTTCTAATACAGACTCATCAAACCATTGGACTCTTTAAGTCTTACCTGTGCCATCTTTACACTTGACATTATAACCTGACTTTAGACACTAATAGGATGTCCTGGAAAAAATGGGCTTCGAGTAGAAGAACCTAGATGTAAGTGCTGTATTTTGGAACTAGACCAGCTAAATGATTTGATGAGGGACTTGGCCTCTCTGAACCCTCTTTTTTTTTTTTTTTTTTTCATTTTTAAAGTACGTTCAAATGGCTCCTAATCCTAGAGGTCAGTTGCACATAGCTGATCTCATGTAGGGTAATGAATGCCCAGGTAGTGTGGAAACTATAGCTTTACAGCTTTCAAAGCTAAGGGATATCCTAGTCTTATTTGCACAGTTTTTATTTACATAAATCATACCACAAATGAGCCAGACTAGGGGACCTGCCTATTTAAAGCACCTGTACAACGAAGACTTGGTTATTTACCCATTTCCAGAATGTAATGGAAGGGTTTATTTTTGATGTGTGAGTTTTGCCATTGTGGGTTTCCGTAAAGAGATACACACACACACACACACACACACACACACACACAGAGTAGTCCTTTCTAGCCCTGTTAATCTCTTATTTTTTTTCTTTTCTCCCTTCTTTTACATGATATCATTTTTCTGTATTCTGGTGGATAATACACTGATCAGAATGTCTTTCCTACTGACTTAGTTCAGAAAATTGTTTAATGCCTTAAGCTAAGGGTAAATTAAGATAGTTTAAAATGGAGGCTAGCAAAGAAATACCTGGGCTTTGTGTCTTATGAACAATGAGCAAAGATCAAGATGTAGAAGTGTACACAGTAACCTTCAATGTATCAGAGAGGTGGATTTGGAGAAAGAGGCAGGTTAACATAAACCAACAGACTGATAACTTGTGGTGAGTTCAGGGTTTGATGAGTAATGGGCTGTTTATTCCAAGTCGGCTACCAAGTTGTTGTTATACCTCCACACTTCATCTGTAGTTGAAACTTAACTGATATATTGAAGATTCCCCCAGTTTGGACTTCTGTTTGTATATATCTTTTACCTATTTTAAAATGTGTTCTGTACATTGAGGCACATTGAGAATTAAAGTGATCAGTCATGTTTTTATGCTTCATTTATTCTTTTTGAGGTCTTTAAACCATTTCACTTTATATTTGAAAAAGATAAGTTTAAAAGGGGAACAAGGCCCCTTTTTCCCCACAGAATGGTAGTTCTGGCGTATCCATTAAAATACTTTACAGAAAAAAATAATAAATTAGTATCTTCTTTATAGAGAGAGGCTTTCTGTTTGAATTATAACATGTTTGCCAGTGGTTGTAAGGTGGTATTTTAGAAAATTGGTGAGGACGTAGGTAAGACCCAGGCAAGCTGAGAAGTGGGAAGGATCCCATTGGCCATTTTCGAGGACCCATTGTTGACTAGTGGAATATTGCTTTTAATCCCATCATTTTCTCCCACTTTTACTAAGTGGAAATTCTTATTACTAATGTCAAGGCAGTTAGAAAATACATAAGCCCTCCTATCATAGCCCGTTGAAGCCCTTCCGTCAGTTTTAAAGGAAGCAGAATCTCTGTTAACTAAGCCTCCAACAGGGATAGCCACAGGTGTATGTGTATCAGGGCTTCTTAAGGGCTTTATTTTTATATGTGAAAGTAAATCACATGACTTAGTGATATTCATTTGATGCCCTCATTCAATAAACACTTACTGTGCATGCACAGTAAGTGTAGTAAGAGGCACTCTTTCAGGCTGTGGGGATAGGAAAATGAAGGTTTCTCCACCTGTCCACTACAGATGGGCCAATCCAGGCATCAGTCACCTGTCCTCCAAGAGCAAACTGACCATTCTGTCTGAATCCCCTCTTGGTCTTTCAACCAATGTTCCACAACAGTTCGATTTTCCCTAAACCCAGTGTCTCCTGTCACACTCCTGCATATTCAGTGACTTCCCTTTGCTTGGAAATAAAAATTCTGAATCTGACCATGATCTTGTTTCATAGAGGACCTCCTATTTATTGCTCCAACCTCATTTCCTAGCATGTTCTCACTTGTTCTCGATGGTTCTGCCTGCGTGGCTCCCTCTCTGCTTCTTCAGGGCGTTGTACTCCTTTCTGCCCCGGGGTCTTTGCACTTGCTACAATTCTTGACTGAACTGGGGTCTCCAGAGATAGCAGTCACCTCTCTGGTCCTCTAAACCATGTGGAATAAGCCACTCATTCTTGACTTCAGCCCAGATATCACTCTGTCAAGAAAATCTTCCCCAATCTCCCTGATTTTACTGCCTCCCCTCCTATTACAACTTTCTCACAGTTCCTATACCTTTCCTTCATCTCAGTGATGATGTCACCAGATTCATACCCTCCCCTCTCTCTCGCACAAACCTCTCATCTCACTGAGGGCTTATTGCTGTATCTAAAGTCTGGTAGGTATTTTATCAATATCTGATGACTGAATGAGTGAACCAACTAGGGCCTGCCTTTAGGAAGCCTACAGTCTAATAGAGAAGAGCAGATACTAAGAACAATGCAGTAAGAACTCTTGATTTGGAACTTTGTTACACTCAGGAATAACTGAAATTTTACTTTGTATTCCTTAAGCTGTCCAAGAAAACACTTAGGGCACTTACACTGAAGAGGAAGTAACACTTAAGTAAGCCTCTTCACACATGATAATCAAACCCGACCAATGGTGACCCTTTTGCTATAAGAACAGTTTGAGAAGGCGGCACAAAACAGTTGTCCTTTGGAGGCCTTTTCTACTTTGCCATTTTCTGGTGAATTTTTAATGTATTATCGAGATAGCAAGTTGTCCAGAGTTACTGGAGAGTTTCCAAATTTGTTGGCAGAGAGACTTCTAGGAAGGTCTGGACTATGGCAGGCACTCAGTAACATAGTGAGCATAGCAAAATTTCTCCTGCTTTGACCTCAGGGACCCTATTGCCCCACATGGCCCATCATTAACTCTACTCCAGTATTAGCCGCGGGCTATTGAACAAGATCAGTATTGTCATGTATTTAAATGAAGCAGTAGTTCTTGTTAAAATGTTGGGTTTTCTCCCCTCGGATGGGGGATACTGCATTTAAACTTCTGCCTAAATATTAATGTTGTGTTTAGAACAGTTTCAAGAGGGAAGTTACTAATATAGTGGATTCTATCAGTTGATATCTCTCCCTGATTAAAAAATTAGGGGGTTCAGTCTATGTTGATTCATCTGTTCTCTCCCACCCCCAAAACTCATTGACGTGCTTCAAATGAGGACTGCTGTCTCATATCAGGAGATATTAGGAAATTAACACATGTACGTAGTTATCCCTGAGAAGGTTCAGACGGTACTTGCTTTTGTTTCCTAGGACATATAATGAAAGGAAAAGTACTTAAAGTCCTCAGAGTCTCTGAGGATAGTGCGTACCCGAGAATCGAACCTGTCATTATGCTGGGTAGCTGATGGTTCAGTTATGCACAGTCTGCTGCTTTTCTGATTACTGTGGTCATCACTTGGAACCATTAATTTCTTTTTCTAACGTAATATTTCTGTGGTTCAATGACACTATACATGGCAAGGACAAGCATTTCTTGCATTTAACTTGTTTTTTTTTTTTGTGTGTGTATATATATATATATATATATATATATATATATATATAACCTATTTCTTACAGAGAGTTACATTAGATCAGAAATACCAGAATTAAAAACCTATACTGAAGAGCATATCAGAAAATAGTATTAGAGCGATACAGATATTTCTTTCCCCTGGCTATATCTCTATGGGAGAATGTACTGACTTTGGAGTAAATGAATAGAATGTGTAATTATGTAAAATATATTTTCAGTTTAACTGAAACTTCTCGCCAAGTTAAAGTTTCAGTAATGTTATTCTGTTCAGGGTGGCAGATTTCAGAACTGATGGAGTCATTGGCACTTTTCAGTTTCTCTCTATTCCCTCCGAATTTGAGAGAAATTTGTATCTCTAGCATAATTTCATTCCACATTATTAGTGAGGATTCTGCCGAGATTAATCATTTTTTCAAAGGAGAGAATGCAGTGAGATGTTGTGGCAAGAGCCATGTGAGAGAAGTGAGGAAAAAGAATGAAACTTAGAATGGTGTCACTGCTCTCCCAGCGGAGGGAAAGTCAGCATTCCGATAGCACTCAGTACATCAGATGGCAAAACTGAAGCCGGGCGTCCGTCTGTACTTTGTGGATAACATGGAAAACCCCTGAGTTACAGAAACCTTCTGGTAAAAACCACAGAGGAATTTGGGAGTAAAATACAAAAAGAATATTTTGACTTTCACATCTTTAACTTTGTTATTTATTTATTTATTTACTTGCATACTTATTTTTATTTATTTTTATTGTTACTTAAATTTTTTTCAGTGTTACTTATTTTTTTAAATTTATTTCTTTGACAGAGAGAGAGGGAACACAAGCAGGGGGTGTCAGAGGGAGGCAGAGCGAGAGGGAGAAGCAGGCTTCCCATGGAGCAGGGAGCCTGATGTGGGGCTCGATCCCAGGACCCTGGGATCATGACCTGAGCCGAAGGCAGATGCTTAACGACTAAGCCACCCAGGTGCCCTAAACTTTGTTATTTTTGTTTATGAGTTACGGTATTGTGTGAGAGTTCGTACAATGATTTTAAAAACTAGATGCTTGCCATCTATCGCTAATAGACTCGGCCTAAGTTAGGATTTTAATTATGTACCTTTGATGCTTACATACTGATGCACACACAGAGTCTTAAAGGCGAACAGGCCATCCACAGGTGTTTCTCTGGGTGTTTCGAGGTGATGCAGGTATATTTGAAGACAAGGAAAGTAGTTTTGACCTTGAAGAAGCATGAACTGAAAAGTATCAAACTTTTCGTTTTTAGTCTAGTCTGAGCCCTGAAGTAAATTACATGGAGCTAAATACTTGAAAATACAATCATCACTTTAAAAATTGACCATCATGCTACACTTTACTTGTCTTTCCTGTTGTTACTGATAGCATGATTGACCTTTCAAGGGAATGTGATCTGGAGAGCCTTAAGGGCAAAATGTGGGCAATTCTTATTTATTTACAACCCCTACTAAAAGCTTTATCTCCTCAAGACTGATCACTAGTTAGGCTTTACCTCTGCTGGAAGAACAGATGCTTCTCCTCGGTCTACACCACAAAATGCTGAAGATTCAATTAATACTTTCCCCGCATTTGTTAGGGTCCTTTCTCCACCGTTTTTCACACTGAGATGTTGCCATCCAGAGTCACGCCGCATCTCCCGTGGAACACACAGAAATACGTCAGTTGACGGAGCTTCTGGCTTGGGAGTTTGCAATCACAGAAACTGCGCATTCACCACATGCATTTTCATCTGATCCATAGGACTTTTCTGGCCACTGGTACAGGGTCTCCTCATCACAGCCCATAAGATTCACCTGAACGTCTGCCGTAGGCCAGACGCTCTCCTAGGAGTCAGACGCTCTCCTAGGAGTCAGACACTCTCCTAGGGGCCAGACACTCTCCTAGGGGCCAGGCGCTCTCCTAGGAGTCAGAAGCTCTCCTAGGAGTCAGAAGCTCTCCTAGGAGTCAGGCGCTCTCCTAGGGGCCAGGCGCTCTCCTAGGAGTCAGACGCTCTCCTAGGGGCCAGACGCTCTCCTAGGGGCCAGGCGCTCTCCTAGGAGTCAGACGCTCTCCTAGGGGCCAGGCGCTCTCCTAGGAGTCAGGCACTCTCCTAGGGGCCAGGCGCTCTCCTAGGAGTCAGACGCTCTCCTAGGGGCCAGGCGCTCTCCTAGGAGTCAGACGCTCTCCTAGGGGCCAGGCGCTCTCCTAGGAGTCAGAAGCTCTCCTAGGGGCCAGGTGCTCTCCTAGGAGTCAGGCGCTCTCCTAGGAGTCAGAGGCTCTCCTAGGGGCCAGGTGCTCTCCTAGGAGTCAGAAGCTCTCCTAGGGGCCAGGCGCTCTCCTAGGAGTCAGACGCTCTCCTAGGAGTCAGAGGCTCTCCTAGGAGTCAGAAGCTCTCCTA
>PITA01001621.1:39879-188045 GCA_004023965.1 Spilogale gracilis | reverse complement strand
GGGTGGCTCAGTGGTTAAGCCACTGCCTTCGGCTCAGGTCATGATCCCGGAGACCCGGGATCGAGCCCCACATCGGGCTTCCTGCTCGGCGGGAAGCCTGCTTCTCCCTCTCTCACTCCCCCTGCTTGTGTTCCCTCTCTAGCTGTGTTTCTCTCTGTCAAATAAATAAAATCTTTAAAAAAAAAAAAAAAAAAAAAAGTACAGGGAATTTTTCATTTCATCTATTACTTTCCAGCTTTAGAATTTCTATTTGGTTCTTTTAAAAAATTTTTATTTATTTGAGAGAGAGAGTGCGTAAGAGTGAGTGCATGAGGCAGGGGCAGAAGGAGAGGGAGAAACAGGCTGCCATTGAGCAGGAAGTCAATATGGGGCTCAATCCCAGGACCCTGAGATCATGACCTGAGCTGAAAGCAGAGGCTTCTGTTTCTCTGTTTCCCCTTTGTCCATTCCTTATCTATGTATTTTCTTTTAATTCCTTCAAATGCTGTAAAGCTCCTGTCTGTTGATGGCAACATCGGGGTGGTCTTGGCTTTGATTTCTATGGGCCACTTTTTCCCTTGAGTTTGGGTCAGGTTTTCTTGTTTCTTTGCATATCTGTGATTTCTGATTCAAGAGAAAACATGATAGTGGTACATTATGGAGGTTCTGGATTCTGTTACAATCCTATGAGGGATTTTTGTTAATGTCATGAGACTCAAATTCCAAACTCCCGGGTCCCCTCTACTAGCAGCTGTTGAAATCGCCACTCACTTCTTTTTGTTTCCATTTGCTGCTTTTTCTCTTGGGCCCCTTGGGGTCTCCAGCCAAGAATTTGAACGCATTTTATTTGCAGATTTGGGGGTTCACCCTCGCCATCCCTTTCAGGGTTCCCCTTAACTTTCTGCCTCCTCTGCCGGCCCTGAACTCTGCTGCCACCCGGAACGTGGCCCGTAGAGAAGGATGCGTGCTCTCAAGCAAAACATGCAAATTTATAAATGTGATCAGGTGCAGTTTCTTTCCTTCCAAGGTCAACTCTTCTCATTTCTGCCTGTTTTTGATCATTCTCCAGGGCCTTCACATAATTTTTAAGTATTTTGTCCAAATTGTGTAATTGTTGTCTATAGGAGAGTGGTGTGGCCAAGCTGCTCTGCAGTCGGTGGAAGCCAGAAGCCAAACACATACCTTTTTGGACTTAACCATTCCCACTTCTCAGCCTTGGGCTCAGCCGCTGTGGAGGGACTGGGGCTCTTTTCTCGAGGAGCTCCTGTTTCGGCTGAGGAGTAGAGGGGATGTCTCTGTTGGCTTGGGGCGCTGTACCAAAGGCTGGGTGGCTTAAACATTTTTCCCCCTCAGTTCTGGACATTGGAAATCAAAGAACAAGGTGTTGGCCCAGTTTGGTTTCTCATGAGGCCCTTCTCCTTGGCTCGCACATGGCCACCTTCTTCCTGTGTCCTCATGGGGCTTTTTCTTTGTGTGTATATGTCCCTGGTGTCCCTTCATCTTTCTTATGAGGGTGCTAATCCTATTGGATGGGGACCCCACCATTATGCCCTCATTTAACCCTAATTATCTCCTTATATGCCCTGTTTCCAAGTGTAATCACACTGAGGATTGGGGCTCCAGTGTATGACTTTGTGGGGTGGACACGTAATTTAGTCCATAGTGGAGCAGAGTCAAGGCTGGGGACGGTCTGGGAGCGGCAGGAGGGGCAGAGCCCTGCTGTGGGTCTGGCGTCAGGGCACATTACCTCAGTCACTCACCATAGCCATGCGTGATGCCACTCCCTTCCAGGCATGTTGTGAGGGGCTAGTGGTTCAGCGTGGGCAGGACGGGCTCTGCCTTCATGGGGTTCACAGCCAAGGAAGACAGAAGGACGTGCAGACAGCCAGTGAGGTTGCAGAGTGGTGGGAGAGGACATCTCGGTGCCTTGGGAGCCTGACAGAGGGGGTCTTCCCATCAGCGTATGGGCCAGGGAAGGTTCCTCGAGAAGATGCCTTTCTAAATGAGAACCTGAAGTGAGTTAGGAGTCATCCACGGAAGAAAAGTGCTTTAGGCCAAGCACGGGGATGGGCAGATGGGAGGGGCCCCGGGGCCGAGGGGGGCTCCACACGCTGAAGGAGCAGAAAGTCATTTAGCCCAGCTGGAGCCCGGGGTGCTGGAGGAGCGGAGGGGTGAGAGATAAGGCCGGAAGCATTGGTTGGGGCTGGCTTCCTTGTTGGAGTGTAACTCTGTCCTCAAGATGAGAAAGAGGTGTTAAAGAGAACAACAGTCTCTTTCTGCTGAGAGCCCCCTTCCTGGCACAGTAAGTGCGCGGTGAATGTCGACACGTGCCATGTGTTGTGGTTTGGGGGAGGGGCCTGAGGTGGGGGGCTTGGGGGTGCGGGTGACCTGCCTGCTTGGTGAAGCAGGTGAAGGGCCGGGAGGCTGCCGACCGTCTCTGGCTGCACCTGTCGCCGGGCTCCGGGTCACCTGTGTGATGTTGCTGTGTATTCAGCCCTGGACAGCGAGTCTGCCTCCAGCAGCATCCGCTTCAGCAAGGCCTGCCTGAAGAACGTCTTCTCCGTCCTGCTCATCTTCATCTACCTGCTGCTCATGGCGGTGGCCGTCTTCCTGGTCTACCAGACCATCACAGACTTCCGCGAGAAGCTCAAGCACCCTGTCATGTCAGTGTCTTACAAGGAGGTGGATCGCTATGACGCCCCAGGTAAAGAGCCTGCCCTGGACGGGCAGCGGGGCCCCTCCCAAGTCTGGGGCAGTGGCTTACAGAGGAGTCCCCGTTTTCCTTGCCCACTGTGCCAGGCACTGCAGGCAGCCGGAGGAGCCCGGGCACGGTCTGGGTGTAGAGGACACACCCAGGGAGCTGCGGTGAGCCCAGCAGAGCGTGTCCTGTACCGAGCAGAGCTGGGGACAGGACTGGGCATGGTCACTGTGTAAATGGGGCGGGCAAGGGAGCTTTGCACAGAGACAGGCTTTGAGTTGGGCCTTGATAGATGAGAATTTTTCTGGGAGGGGATAAGTGGGAGCAAAGGTGAGTGTAGGAAGGCAGAAGGCTTCCCTGGAGAGGATGTGTCCAGCCTGGCTGGAGCTTCAGGCCAGTGATGAAAAGCAGTGGGCTGAAGGGTGGCAGAGGAGGTAAGGTTATTCAGAGGTGGTCGGGGCTCCCCACCTTTCCTGTCCCCATGGGTGGCCAGTCCCTGAGGAGGCAGTCATCTCTACCGGGGAGTGGAGTGTCCTGGGCTCGGGAAGTGTGGGCATGAGCCGGGAGGCAGGAGCTCGGAGGACTCCGGAAGTGCCCACTGGATGGCGTGGCCACAGGGCAAAGCCAGAGTCTCAGGTGCCTTTCCCTGGGCTTCTGGAAAGTGTGTGGCTTGCAGCATCTTCGCCCATCTTTGCCCGTCTTGTGTTTGTCCCTCTTTTCTGTGGGTCTACTTTTTTCCCTTGATCTGTGGGTTTTACTCTCTGATCTCTGGATATTTCTGAGTTCTGCCTGTGTCTGGTGCCACATGTGGCTCTCGGGTTTCTGTCACCGCTTTGGACAGCTACCGTCCATAGAGCCTGGAATGAGGTGCTCTTCCTTGAGGGGGCATTGGGGTGTGACTCGCACATGTGTAGCCTCTGATCAGAGCAGGAGGTGAGAGGCAAAGTGAGCCGTGGGGAGCCCCACAGTGGGGGGGCCTCCCAGGGAATCCACAGTGGGTGTTGGTGCTGGGGGTTGGCGCTGCCAGGGTCCGTCACGGAGGCCCCCTCAGGGAGTGCTGAGCAGCATCGTGAAGTAGGTTGGGTTTTGGTGCGGGTGCCAGGAAGGCTGTACCCCAGGCCAGGGTGGGGGCTTTCTGGAAAGGGGATTGTGTCTTCCGTTAGAGTAGGGCTTTCTGCAGGCAGTAGATATGACTCCCTGCCCTCCATAGCCCTCTTCTTCTCCCTCCTCTGTCGACACCTGGAGAGTCTTGAACTGGGGTTGTAGGTGGTGTGGGAAAATGTGTGTAACTTGATTTTAGGGATGTGGCCAGGCACTGTGACTTCTGACATTCCCTTTTTCCTGTCTGTATCCCCTAGGGATTGCTCTGTACCCGGGTCAGGCCCAGCTGCTCAGCTGTAAGCACTATTACGAGGTCATTCCACCCCTGAGGAGCCCCGGGCAGCCGGGTGATGTGAACTGCACCACCCAGAGGATCAACTACACGGACCCTTTCTCCAACCAGACCCTGGTAACTCCCATCCCCCTGTGCCAGGTCTGGGCAACGTGCTTGGTCAGCCCCGTGCCCATGGCCCCCAGTCGTCTTTCTGCCATGAGGCCACTCCCACTTCCTTTGTGCAGGCCCTTAGCCCCCAGCGACCATGACGCTGTCCCAGTTGGGGTCATGGCTGTGGCTGGCTGGGCTGCGTCATGAAGGGCTGTGGGGGCTTCACTGTTCTCCAAGTGCCCCTCGGGGCTTCCTGACAATGTGATAGGAGCCCATCCTTGGGTGGAAGGATGGAGCGCAGCAGGGCCAGCGTGGCCTCGTGCAGGCCAGCATGTCCTCTACCTGAGTGCCCAACAGAATTGCCACCTGGGGCCAAATGAATCATTCATTCCTGGGGGCAGAGCCTGGGAATCTGTGTTTTGAAATAAATAGGCCAGTGTGAGGAAGCCAGTCTGGGAACGAGGACCCCTGGCACAGCAGGGCCTGCACAGGGTTTGGAAGGCAGGGAAGGAATTTTATATTTATTTATGTCTTCTCTTTTGCATCCCATGTCCTTGTTTCAGAGAGGATTGCATGGGGCTGAGTAAGGTTTTCCAGATCAAAGAGAGGAAAGGGGTTTTAAGGGAGAGGCAACAACATGCTCTGTTTGTGTCTGTGCACAGTTATGGTAGTGGGGGGTGGGCGTCTGGAGGGGCAAGTGTACCCCTTCCCCTGCCCCGGCAGCCAGAGGTGGAGCTGCCAACAGAGGAATGGCCGGATGGCAGGAGCCGATGGCAGGAGCCCGCATGGGGCTCCTTGGGGTGGGTCTAAGGTGGGAGAGTCCCTCCGGGATGGTTCTGTTCACATTCATCCCAAGCTTCCTTCTAACATCCAGCTGAAAGGACTGAAAGGATTCCCTCTCCGGCAGAAATTAGAGTAGAGTTTCCACGACAGCCCCACAAACCCAAAACAGGTATCACCATTGGATGAGATGTTTTGACTGGTGTAAAATTCAGATTGGGTCACGTGGGTGGAAGCAAACAGGCCAGAGAAAGCCCGCTCCCTACAGCAGGTGCAGGAAATGCTCGGGTGAGGTGGAAGCCAGCCTTGGGCTCCCAGCTTCGCGGCGGCTCTCTCAGAGGGCAGGGCAGGGCAGTGGTCAGAGCAGTCATCACGGGACAGTCATCACGGGCTCACCCGTTGCTGGTGCTTGCTGTGCACCCTGCCCTCCCAGAGCGCGCAGAGCCGCCAGGCATGGCTTTGCTTCTGGGTAGGAACATTCCCCGTGGAGGCTCGGGTGAGGCTCCTTGCTTAGGTGCCAGGGCAGCCAGGAGAACCGGAGCAGAACTTAAAGCTGGGCCTCCGTGGCCAAGCAGGGCAGCAGGTACCGGAGAGGAATCTCTTCTAGGAGGGAAATCCTGCCCACAGCCATGGAGTGGCAGCCCCAGGCAAGCGCAGGCCATGTGAGAACCCCCCTTGGGGGGATCACCCGTACCCCACACCTGTGCTTGTCTCTCTGGCCCGTCCTCAGAAGTGGGAATGGAGAAGTTAGACTCATTAGGCATTTTCGTGAAAGCAACCGCATAGAAGAGGACCAAGAGGAACCAACAGAATGGACTCTGTAGGATAGGGAAATGGGTGCTAATTTAAATGAAAAGGAACGTAATTTTTAGAAACGTAAAGGACGAATAGGGTATACTCTAGGATGCTGTGGGGAACCCCCCTCTTGCTGTCCACTCTGGGAAACACTGAGCAGTCTGGCTGCGTGAGGGGGTGGTCTCAGGATGGCCGTCCCCTGGTGCCCGGCTGAGCAGCGCCTCTGAGCCGCCCGTCGTGCCGTTCCCAGACCCGGTGGTGCCGGCTGTCCTTATTGTGCTACTTAGGTGGTTTATAATAGGGCCATGCCATAAGGGCACCCAAGGAGAGTTGTTGGCACAGAAATGACAAGGAAGCCCATTACCATCTCCAGCTCCAGGTGACGGTCAGTCTTTTCCAGCGGTTCGGGATGTGGCTCGTTGCAGTCTGCAGCCGTGAATGGGGAGGGGTTCTGGCCTCTCTGGGTGCCAGGCTCCCCCACCCAAAGTAGCACTGGGCAGTGAGGCAAGGAGGAGGGCCAGGGGAGCACAGGAGAGCTCCCGTGGGGAAGTGGGGCGGCGAGCGCACACAGCTTGGGGGATGCGGGGCATGCCAGTGAAGCCTGCTGGGCTGCCTGTGGCATGTGGTGTTTCTGCAGGCCCCGAGGGAGCTCCTTAGTTAGAGGTTTCTGTGCCCTTTCGGTAGCCCCTGACCTTGGCCCCTGGCAGATTCAGTCTTGTCTGGAGTGGACATCGGAAAATATTCCCCCCACCCCCACTGCCGAGGCCTTGGAGGTTGACGCGGCATCCTGCTGCCGCCTCCGCCCCCTTTGTGTGCAGCACACCGTCTGGGAAATGGGTCGGCTTCAGGCTGTTTGCATCCTGGCCAGCCTGTGAGCAAGCGGCCCGGGGACCTCCTCTGACCCGCTTCGTCAGACTTCCAATTCTCGCGTTTCCTAGTGTCCCTCGTGCCCTCAGTTCAGTGTACTTTGACCACAGTTAGGGCCACCGCCGTTCCAGCCTTTAGGATCCTTTCCTTTCCTCACCGCCTGCCGTGTTCTGGGGGTCCGAATGGTAAGCCCTTGCCTCTTCCAGTTTGTTCCCAGAGCATTACAGTTCCAGAAAATAGCTGTGGTCGGGCAGAGACCAGGCCGAGCTGCTGGGCAAAAACGCACACCCCAAACAGACACCGCGGCTGAGGCCAGAAAGAAGTCTGGTGCTTTGGAGTCAGTCCGGCTTGCAGGTGGGGGGCCCCGGGGCTGGTCATCGAAGCTTCTGTCTGCCACTCTGCCATCTGCAGGGAAGGCTCTTGGGCCTCGTGGTTAGCCGTGGCTCGCCATAACGGGCACATGTGAGTCACTTCATCGTGTGGCGGCGGCCGCACCAGAAAGGAGGCTCCAGCAGGGCTGCTGGGCCGTGGAAACCTAGGAGTGGGGAAGCGGTTCTAGTTCTCCAGGAGGAAGTGGATAGTGGGAACAGTTAGCATTCTCTGCTGCCCCCTCGACGTGTCGCAGAAAGGTTGAGAATGGAATGGACAGAGATCTCTCGGGAAAATGCAACGAGAGGCAGGCAGAGTGAGGGGCGGCATTGCTGTCAGTCGAACTAGAACACCAGGTGCGAAGGGCTCCGAGGCGGTGTACAGCACGGGTGGAAAAATACAGGGCCCTCCGCTGGGAGGTGCCGGTCAGAAATCCGTATGTCCAAACAGCATGCCGTTCGTGTATTTTAGGCAAAACCTCTTAGAAATTAAAAAAAAACCCATCGCCTTAAAGGGTGACGAAATCTGTACTTTTCTCACGTTCACAGATAAACAGACACAAAGGAGTAAGCATAAGAATTGAGCAGCACAATTCATAAATTTAGAGTGCATGTGTAATGCTCTGTGCCTGACTGTGCTCACTCTTCAAACATCTGTAGAGCATTGATTACAGTTACGGATGTAAATGTGTTTTTTTTTCTCCCAAGTTAACCTGTAAATCCAGTGTCATCACTTAAAAGTCCCAGTTGATTTTTTCATAGAATTTAACAATCTAGTTTTAAAAAGGCCTTTTAGAAGAGCACGTGTACAACAGTCGCTGGATTTAGGGGCGGGGAGCAGCAAAGCAGAGGGGACCGGCCTGGTCAGATGGCAGAACCGTGTAAACCCAGGGATCAGACCCTCATCTGCCCACTGTCTGGGGAGCCGGAGGTAGAGCCCCATTTCACACCAGGTACAAAATTGAAAGCCAAATATAGAAAGTATCTGAGTGTAAAAAGGTTTAAAAAGTGTTATAAGGAAATATAGGAGAGGGGTGCTTGGGTAGCTCAGTCAGTTAAGCATCTGACTCTTGATTTCAGCTCAGGTCATGACCTCAGGGTCATGAGATCGAGCCCTGCATCAGGTTCTGTGCTCCTTCTGTTTGGGATTCTCTCGCTCAGCCCCTCCTCCTCCTACCCCCCTCCCACACCCCCGTGTTCTCTCTCTCACATGCTTTCTCTCTCTTAAAAATAAAAGGGGAAGAAAAATATAGACCATTGATGTAATTTTGTTTTTCCTTGACAAGCAAAACCCAGAAGCCATAAAGGAAAAGATTTATAGATATCACTATATCAAATTTAAAGCTTCATGTAATAAATGACGTTAGAAACAGAGTTTGATGGAAAAGTGACAGACTGGAAGAAAACATTTGTGCATGAAATGGATATAAGCTAGCATCCTTTTTATTAATTAATTAGAGCATGCATCAGCAGTGGGAGGGGCTGAGGCAGAGAGAGAGAATCTCCAGCAGCTGAGTCGCTCAGTAGGGAGACTGACTCGGGCTCAGTCTCAGGACACAGACCATGACCAGAGCCAGGGTCAAGAGACAGACACTCAGCGGACTGAAGTACCCAGGCGCCCCATTAGCATCCTTTCTAAGTAAGGGGCTCCCTAAGCATGGGAAGCCACTGAGGAAAGTGAACAGAGGACAGTTGCTCTTTTCTGTGGTCCGGTGGCATCCAGAGAGCCGCCCCGCGGGGCTGAGTGGCATCCAGCACGGACAGCAGTGGGGGTGGCCCGGGGTCCTCTGGGGTTGGCCGGGCGAGGAGCTTCCCAGTGACACTCACTGTCAAGAGTAGAGCAGCTGCAGCTCCCCCAGGGCTGATTCTGGTCTTTGTGTCTCTGCAGAAATCTGCCCTGATTGTTCAGGGGCCCCGGGAAGTGAAGAAGCGGGAGCTGGTCTTCCTCCAGTTCCGCCTGAATGAAAGTAGCGAGGACTTCAGTGCCATCGATTACCTCCTCTTCTCGTCTTTCCAGGAGTTCCTGCACAGGTGGCCTCCCAAGTCTGCAGCGGGCTGGCCCATCCTGGGGCGGGGGGCACACAGGACGGCCATGACTCACTGGCCCCGGGGCCTGACCTGGAGCTCAGTGGCCTGGGGACACCTATTTTCACAACGTGCAGCAGGTCTGGCGTGGCACGTGTTTAGACTTGAGAACAGAGAGGCTCGGTCGTGTCGCTGCCGGGACCTTGTGCGCCCCCTTCCCCGCCCCTGAGTCCCTGGCCCCGGGCCAGGTCTCCCCTGCACTGTCAGGGCAGCATGTGTAGCCCTCAGTGTGTATCTAATATGGGGATGAAAGTTCCTGTCTGCTGGGGGTACCTGGCGGTGACCTCTCTGGGGCTGCTCGTTGGGACTGTGAGTGTTTTCTTCACGTGCCTAAGCCAGCATGACTCCAGCCGCCAGGGCCCGCAGAGCCTGGGGCTGCAGTGAAGTGGGGGGGGGGGGCAATCACCATGGAGAGGCTGCTCCCCTGGATGAGGCTGTAGGCCACCTCCCCCCTGCTCACACACCCCTGCTCTGTCCTGTTTCAGAGCTTGAAGCCTTTGCTATGGCACCTTCCACCCTGTCTGTCCGCCCCCCCACCGCCCCCTCGCATTCCTTCCGCCCTCCCTGCGTGAAGCTGCTGGTTGAGCAGATGCCTTGGGGGGTCCCGTCTGGGGAGGGGAGGCTGGCAGGCACCCCTGTGGACTTGGAGCAGGTGCTCTGGGAGCAGGTGGGAAGGAGGAGGGACTCCCCCATGGGGTGGGCCACCTAGAGGTGGGGGACAACTCTCCTTGTGAACGCAAACCCAGACACGGAACTTGGAAAGGAAGCAGGAAGTGGGCGGCATCCTTGTGGTGCTAGCCCAGAAAGCAGCCGGGAGCAGGGGCTGGAGTTTGAGTCCTGCTGTGGGGTCTAACTGGGCCTTTTTTCTCTGTCTTCTCAGCCCAGACAGGGTGGGCTTCATGCAGGCCTGTGAGAGTGCCTATTCCAGCTGGAAGTTCTCCGGGGGCTTCCGCACGTGGGTCAAGATGTCCCTGGTGAAGACAAAGGAGGAGGATGGGCGGGAGGCGGTGGAGTTTCGGCAGGAGGTAGGTGGCCTTGGCTTTGCTGTCCACTGCCAGCCGCTTCCACTCTCGATTTGGGGGTGCATAGGAGCTTTGCAGAAGAGATGGCCTCTGGACAATCTTCAGAGAAGGGACCCTGAGCCAGGGAGGAGATGTGTTCCCCAGGCCCTTCCCTGGGCCCACCATCAGTCCACCGAGCAGAGACGCCTGCATTTCACAGAGCAGGTAACTCGGCCCGCACAGCCTGGGTTCTTGGCCCTCAGAGGCTGCTGGCCGCATGGAAGACGGATGATTTGCAGGGAAGAGAGACTAGATACGGAGGCTTCTGAAGGTTGTGTACATGGCGATCCATTGGGATGCACGGGGGGAAATTTTCTTCTTGTATTAATTTCTTTATACTTTCTGCTATTTCTGAATATTTTGAAAGGCGTATCATGTTAAAACAGTAATAATAATGTTACATCACTTCTGAAAAAGTCATATATGGAGAGTATATGCTTAAAATGTGAACCTCATGGGAAGTGCGACTGAAAGGTTTCCGGCTGCAGAGCTGGCAGTAGGTGGGAGAGCGCCTGGGGAAGAGGCCTGGTGGTGGGGATGGAGGGAGAGGGCATTTCGGTTGCTGCAGCAGGGCTATTTGTCAGTCACCACTGAGAGCAAGGCTGCACCCCTACCTTTGGGACCTCGACTTGGCGGTGGCTGCCCCCCGGCCCACATCCATACCCAGAGCCCGCCATCCCATGTATCAATGGCTGGGTGCCTGCAGAGGCAGTGAGGAGACTGGGTCTGTTCTAGAAAACTGTCCTTGGAGATGTTCTACTAGGCTGGACTCTGAGGGGCAGCATCAGGAAGGCCTGGGTTGGAATAGAAGGACCGACTCTACCAACGCAGCTGTCACTGGTCAGAAGCCAATGCCCCTTCTCTACCCCTGGGTCCTCAGACTACTCCAGATTAGAGACCCTTGGGAAGGGCTTAAAGCCGGTTTTCTTCAAGAGGACAGGCGTTTTTCCCTGCCCTAGGATAGGCATCTCCCCTGGCAAATGGGTCCTTAATGTATTCCTACTTTGTCAGATAACTGTCATGTTCTGGAGTTTTACTGCACACTTTTCTCTAAGAGGCCCCTGGGACCTTCCTCATCTGGCCCCACAGAGGCTGAGAAAAGGATACTCGATACGTTTACCTTGCAGTTCGGTGCAGCTTGTCTACCCAGCTCCCCTGCAGCCCCCCTGTGACCAGAACCCAAAGGGGCTAAAGTCCCAGAGAACCTATAGATTTTAGAATGTTAGTAGCATTCGTTATTGGCTAAATTGGATGTTTTTCGGTGGGTGACATAACTCTTTTGAACAAAGTGCTTTTCTAGAGTGTGTTAAAGTTTAAAATACTTAACATAGATATGGTCTCCTTTGACCCTGACCATACCTTGGTGGTGCGGGCACTTTGCCGGCTGTGTGGCGAGGGGCTAAGTGAGGCTCAGGTCAGGGGACGGACACAGCCCTTCGGCTAGACCTGGGCTTCTGCCCCTGGCACCTGTTTGCTCTCCCTGACACCAGGCAGAGTTTTTAGTAATCGACAACCAGATCTTACCAAGCATGCCTACTAAAAATTTACAGCCAGGTGGGCTGTGAGGTTGCACTTTGTCCCTATAGACATGAAGGGTTGAAAATACTCTTTTTTTTTTTTTTTTTGAAGACTTTATTTATTTACTTGACAGAGAGAAACACAGCTAGAGAGGGAACACAAGCAGGGGGAGTGAGAGAGGGAGAAGCAGGCTTCCCACCAAGCAGGGAGCCCGACGCATGGCTCGATCCCAGGACCCTGGGATCATGACCTCAGCCAAAGGCAGATGCTTAACAACTGAGCCACCCAGGAGCCCCCAAAATACCCTGCCTTTAAGATCAAATGTTTTGAAATTTGAGGTTTCTGTGGCTTCTAATTATGCCTAACATGATACTTTGAGTATGGTTTAATTATGAGTTCAGATACATAATGATAATTTGGGTGATAATCCAGGATACCTATTGTATGTCCCAGATCCTATTTGTTTCCCCAGAGGGCTAAAGGGTAAAGTCTTGGCTCTGCTACCAGTTTCTGGATGTTGTTTATGAGATTTCTAGCTTTCTTTGTCCAGGAGACGGTATAAAGAGAGCCAGGGTCCAAGATCCCCTAACTGCCCTCTCCTTTCCTGTGACCCAGGCTAAGGAGGGACACCGGTGGTAACACTGCTTTCTCTTCTCTGTCCCTAGACCAGTGTGGTTAATTACATTGACCAGAGGCCAGCCACCGAAAAAAGTGCTCAATTGTTTTTTGTGGTCTTTGAATGGAAAGATCCTTTCATCCAGAAAGTCCAAGATGTGAGTATTACTTCAGGTTAGAAGAGCAGATTCACTGCACTGAGGTATTTTGACTCCTCCTTGCAGGCTATCCTGTCTCCTTTCGTGGCACAAATTAGTTTGTCATTTATGACATTCACATCCTGTGTTAGTTTCATTGGCCTTGCCATCACTAGACAGTTGGCCCTGTGAAGGTGGGGGCTTCATCTTTTGTTCACCATCATTTATTTGCCACCCGGCAGGGTGCTGAGTACAGAGTACTTGGTTAGTAGTAATGTTAAGTGAATGACCAGGTAGAAAGCATGGATTGCATTAAGCTAATGTCTAGATTATGACTTTTGGAAGCCCCCCCCTTTTTTTTTAAATGGGTCTCTGTTGGGTAATAATCTTTATTTATTGTTAGAGCAGAAAGATAGAAAGAAAAATGAACAGTGTGTCAATTAACACCAGATTCTCAGACTCAGTCTTGGAGGGGAGGAATGATGGCATAGCTTTGCTGAAGGAACATTGCAGGGAGACGCCCTCAGCATTTGCAGGGAGACGCCCTCAGCACAGCCAGTCCCCGATTTAATACTGATCAGCATTTAGATAATCCCCAAATGTCCTGATGTGGTCACAGCTTCAGAGAAGCACCTTCCGTGGCCAAGACCCAAGCGTGGAGGGTCTCCGTGACGTGAGCTGCTCTGTAATCTCCCACCCCCACTGGGAATTGTGGACTGGCAGAGCCACGCACACAGTGGCACATGCAGGTCACTGAATCCGGGTTCCGGGTGGAAGAGTGAATGCCTTAGTAAAGTGCATGGTGAGCCGTTTTCCACTTAGGCTGTTACTCAGCAGGAGGTGCCCATCCAGCCGAGGAAAGGCTGCGCCCAAGAGAGGCCAGCCCAGAACAGTGGTGCTGGGGTCATCATTTTATATCTGCGAGCCCTGTAGCTCCAGTTGTCGAAGGTCGCCCTGCTAAACTGAATTGCAGGTGCTGTGGTTACCGTGCTGGGGACTCAGAAATCCAAGATGAGACCTCAGCCATAGAAGCGTTTAGTGAGAGCGCAGTTGGTAGCTGTGAAGGGACTCGTTGCAGACAGAAGTGGCCGCCAGAGGGGTTTTGTGGGATGGAGGGTCTCTGCCAGAGCTGAGAGGGTTTTGGCTTCGTAGTCAGAGAGTGGAGCTCCAGGGAACTGGGCAGGGTCAGCACCCTTGGGTAGCAGGAAGGCGCCACAGGCCAGGGGGACCCCAGGGCACAGCCTTCAGGCGGGAGTCTGGGATGTGAGACTGCCGCTGGCAAGTTGGCAGAACTTTGCGATGGGAAGAAAGTACAGTTTGGGGGGAAATCGGTCTCAAAGCAAGCTCACTTACTGTGGATGAGGCCAGAAATTCACTACTGAATATTTAATTGTGCAGAGCTTCTTTTTTTTTTTTTAATTTTTAAAAAAAATTTTTTTATTTTTAAAGATTTTATTTATTTGACAGAGAGAAACACGATGAGAGAGGGAACACAAGCAGGGGGAGTGAGATATAGAGAAGCAGGTTTCCCGCTGAGCAGGGAGCCCGATTTGGGGCTTGATCCCGGGTCTCCGGGATCATGACCTGAGCCAAAGGCAAACACTTAACACCTGAGCCACCTAGGCACCCCTGTGCAGAGCTTTTTTAAGAAACAGTTTTTTTTTAAGGATCCATTTATGGGAGGAAGATTCGTATTTTTCTTCTCAAGCTTGAGCTCTGCACCTTAGAGGTGTAGTCAGAATGAAGTACAGTGACGGCAGTTTTAGGACACAGGTGTTTTTCTTGTCACTCAGTTTGGGGTAGGGGACTCTTGACGATAATGCTGATATGACCTAGGAATCAGAGTTGAAGCAACCTGATAAGCTTGTGTTTGTTGTTTTCCAGATAATCACCGCCAATCCTTGGAACACAATCGCCCTTCTCTGTGGGGCCTTCCTGGCGTTGTTTAAAGCAGCAGAGTTTGCCAAGCTGAGTGTGAAATGGATAATCAAAATTAGGAAGAGATACCTTAAAAAGAGAGGTCAGGCAGCAAACCACATAAGCTGAGGTGGTCTCGTGATGCTCGTAGGACTGCCCTCGGCAGTGGAAGTTCTCGTCACTTCTGTTTTGGTAAACAGAGCCACCAGCGGCCTTTGCTCACTTGCCGCGGCCCCGTTGGGAGGAGCAGCCTGCCAGACTGCAGCTTCTAACCTGGCCCCAACAGAGGATGTTTAGAGCCTAATGGAACAGATCCAGTGGATAACCTATTTAAATATTTAAATTATTAATGAACATTTTTGGACATATGAAAAGGGATTATGGAAGATGGAATTAGATATGTATCAGGTTTTCTGAAGGTTTGTGAAACTGCCTTTCTTACTTGGTTTGGTGTATAGTTAAGCTCTAATGGGATAATGAAGGCTCTACATTTCACCTTAGTTCCTGCCCACCCCCCGAGGTTTTTGAAGTGGACAGAAGAGTGTGATTTTCCCCTCAAATCCTGAGGGTGCAGATGTGTAGGTTATGTGCTGAAGCCTCCACACCGTGTACCCAAGGGCAGAGTCCCTTGTCTCTGGCGTCATCTGCCAGTTACGTTATCCTCTGACACCGCTCTCATTTATTAACTTTTAAATGGGACTATTTTTAAAGCTTCTAGAAACTAGTGCTAAGATAGACTAGCCACCTACCCATCTGGCTAGAATATTTGTTGATGTAGGTAGAAGAGTGCAGAGTGATTAACATGCAAAAGCATTGGGACATGTGTACAGAGTAGGTGCCTACTCAGTGTATCTTGATGATTTTATTAACAGGTAAATAAAAGTTAGATTAATGCAAAAGGAATCAGTGTGCCGGTATGAGTGTCCACTAAATTGGTAGGCACCAGTACGCTTTCATTCTGTGACCTCCAAGTAAGTGGCCACGTGAGCTCCCAGGATGGATGGATCTGGACTCCCAAGGTACGTCATGACTGCTCCAAGGAGAGGTAGGTGGCCCAGTTGGGAAGAGTGACAGATGTCCTCCCGTGAATAAGCTGTGCTCTGTTCCTGTCCTACCAAAGCACCCATCTGAGAAAAAGGTGCTTAGTGTGACCCTTAAGGCCTCCAGCCTAGCTTTTGACAGAGATGAGTATTCAGTATTTTTCAGATGGTAGTAATGGGGTGATTTAAGGTTATGAGAACTGTCTCCAGAGTTTCAAATTATTTACATACCCCTTGCTTCCAAAGAGGACTTGGTAACACTTCCTTCATTTTATAACCTGGCTTTAAATAATTTAAAGAGGAAAAACTCCAATGTAGTAGTGGGGCATTCTTACCTCATGTCTAACTCGGCAAGATACTATTATTTGATTGAATTACTAAAGATAAACTTGGGCTAAGAACTATTCCCTGGTACTCTGTTATGCCACAGAAGCATGCACATTCTAGCGTGAGCCTAGATCTTGTCTCTAAAGTCTTTCTTGTAAGGCAAATGCAGAGCCAGGTGTAGCTTACTTTAATACTGGAAAACATGTGTGTTACGGTTTCACTAAAGATGACGCACCACTTTAGTATTACTTAACTAACAAAATTTGCTCAAACTGCATTTTCTGTATGGTAGAAAGTGAGAGACATCTTACATGTGCTTTAGAATAACCAGATAGTTAGGAAGTGAGCATTTTTAACTTGTCAAAGAAAAAAAACCTTGAGCCTGCCTGAATCCACTGTGGCTGCTCTTCAGTAGACCTAAACTTCACTTTCTGGAAAGGTAGGGGCTCACCTCTCAGTCTAAGCTCTGTATGAGGTAGGCTCACCCTTGCCTTCCTGTGCTGCCCCCAGCTGTCAGTAACACTGTGGTTTTGGCACGAGCACACTGACCTGGGCAGCCAGGATAAGGTGGCTATTTGAGACCTAAAATAGCGCCATGTACCGAGAGTTTCCCTGGGGGCCACAGGGAGTCCAAGGAGTTGCTTTTATAGTGATCTTGGAGTTACGTGCAGGACCCAGGCTAGAGTTTTTCATGAATGCAAAAGAGTGGAAAGTTTACAATAATGTCTCATTTCTGACTCTGGCCACAATTTCTCTGAACCTCACCCAGGGAAGTGTTTATTATAAATTTTGAGATTTATCCTTATGGGCCTATTTTAATTACAACTGACATTTAAGGTAATCTGAACCTACTCTTAAAGGAAGATGAAAGGATATCCTAAAACTTAGAATTTTATGCAGGTATTCTATAAGACAGATGTACTTTGGTAAGTGGCTGCAGTGGTCATGTATGTGTATGAATATCAGGGGCAGCTGGCTGCTTCTGGATGCCTCAACTTAAGAGCTGGAAAAAGCGAAGACAACATAGGCAAAATACAAACATAGACTTTTATTAAATGCTGCTCAATCCCCCAATGAAGATCTTTCATTACAAAACAGTTCTCCACACAACTGCAAGTAAAGAGATTGGAATGGTACTCATAACAAAAGATGTGAGAAATACTTGACCAAGTGAAAACATACAAGACCTCTCTAGTCAAGAACTCTACAGGGGAAGCCTACTGCATTTCCTTTAAATAAAGCCAGGCAGTGACAGTGAGCGCTCTGTGTCACCACATTGTGGGACTCAAAGCCTCCTTCCCTGGTCAGGAGGGACTGGAGGAAGGGCAGGTTGTGAGGACTGGAAAGGTCCTGCCTTCAGCCTTTGGGAGGAAGAGGAGGAATGAACTGAGAGACAGGCTCAGTGTTCACCAGCACTGCCTCTGTGACTCTGGGCTCATCACCCTGGGGAGTTGCAGATGAAGGGGGATGTTCATGAGGGACAATCCGAAGAATCTGGTTTACTTTCCCAGCCTTTATTTATATTTTGTGCTTTAAAAAGTCTGGAGATTTAAGTTTCTGCTCAAATTCCAGAGTGCAGTAATATCTCTAATAAAGGAAGGCTTAGGGCAGGTAACTCCTTCCATCATATTTCTGGGAGTAACAAAGAATGGTAAGGATTACACCTTAGTTTTATTTTAGGAAATATTCTTTTTCCTAGGATGTAACTAAGGTCTGCAGCAATGTGAAAAGCACATTATAAAAGGGAAAAATATACAGAGCAGACTACTATATCTATGTGCAACACAATCAAAAAAAGAATTCAAGTCATAATTCTTACCACTCCCATAATTATCTCACTCATATCATAGATGATAAAGTTCATTCATTTCTGTGAAACTTTAGAAGTGACACAATAAATCCATGATTAGACTAGACATAGGTTACAATATACTGTGGCCATAATATAGCACAGGGCTATGTTTAGTCCATATTTTTCATGTACAGTTGCCAGAAAAAAAATTGGCCTTTTAATTATATTATACTGAGAGGTTTGTTTCATAATTTTTACATATTTCAAAAAAGTGTACAAAACTGCCTATCCAACAGAGGTGGTGGGCTTTTTTTATTCGTCATTTGTATTGCTGAGAATACTATGCATGTTGTAAGCACTATTCTGCTTTTCCAGAGCTTTCTTTAGCTTTAGCTCCTCTAATTTTTTCCATAATTCTTCACGTTCCAATTCCTTCTTTTTCTCTCTGTAGATAAACCAAAATGTTTATAGTCAGAAACCTTTAGTTTAGAGCCTGAGGAAACTTACTGTTTGGCAGTTTGCCGGGAAACATGTTATCCACCCACATTTCACTTAAATCTCTTTACTAAGCATTTGAGGCTTTAAAAGCACTAAAGCATTTGAGGCCAATTACCTGGAGCACCTAATTATTCTGTCACTCTCCTGAGTGATTACTACGGCTATGCATCTCCTGTACCACATCTCAGTTACTCCTTGCTTTCCCCTACATATGCTCACATCCACAATCGCTACTGTCATTGTGCTTTATTACATTCACTCTCTATCACCTAACTCTCTTACAACCGTTAGAGCTGTGATGGTCATCCTTTTACAGAGACTGAAGGGTGGCTATGAGGTCAGGCTGGAGCCACTTCTGGGTAGAATCAGCTCTAGCCACTAACCAGTCAAGAAAACAAAATTCAAAATATTTTTTGTTTCAACTGTTTTAATTTCAATTCTAAGGAAAACACTACTGAATAACTTGGACCAAATTATTCTGAAGGACTATATGAACATCCTTCAGATGCTTTTGCAAATATGGTGATTATATACAACTTTTTTTTTTAATTTTTTTTTTTAAAGATTTTTATTTATTTGACAGAGAGAAACAGAGCCAGAGAGGGAACACAAGCAGGGGGAGTGAGAGAGGGAGAAGCAGGCCCCCCGCTGAGCAGGGAGCCCGATATGGGACTCGATCCCGGGTCTCCAGGATCATGACCTGAGCTGAAGGCAGTCGCTCAACCAACTGAGCCACCCAGGCGCCCCGATTATATACAACTTTTATGTGATCCTAATCATCTTTATTTTCCCCCTTTGCTCCCTAAGGTTTAAATCATGTATCTAATTTCTTCTCCTGCCTGAAAGGTGCTATTTTTTAAGAGTTATTGATGGACCAGGATGGCCCTAAAGAAGAGCTATCCTTGCTCTACCTGCTGGAGGAAAATCCTGATTAGGAATTTAGTCAAAGAGATCAGCTTTTCCAAATAATAGATAATAAACTTCTTAGAAGTAAATGGTAGCTATTATCCTCAAATGATGGGTGGGCTCAGGCAGAGTGGTTACTGCCTGCCTGATGTCTGAAATAAATGAGAAGAAAGTGATTTTTAGGTTATTTTATATATTAAGTTCTCCAAAAGAGATGACTACTTAGGTTTGTAAATGCTGCTATGTGCTTACCATATCTGAAATATTTACTGTTGCAAGGAACAAAATATGAATAGTTGAGCCAGAGGCATACCATTATGTGTGCTCCCTGTGACCAAAAAAACAACTATGCTGAACTTTAAGATACCGCTTTGTTAAAATGGGCAACTTAGAACTACCAAACATGCGTGCAAAGAGCAGCTGAAGAATAAAGTTCACTATGGAAGCCCATCTGGACAAACAATTTTCATAAATACGTGGATCAAATTGTATAAATTTGACATAAATTATATTTCACAATGGTGCTACCAGGCCAATGAAGTCTAAGTCTCCAAATGAGATAAATAGGATTTATGATCCATATTAAAATTGTAATCTAGCCAGTAGATTACAATTGGCTAGAGAAACTTCTTTATTTGGAAATGATTTAAAAGAGTCTGAGTATTACAATTGGAAGTCTCTCTATAACTGACTTATAAACAATATAATTTTAACTTGGGAAAGATACCGTATTGGATTGAATTACATTCAACTAACCTAAAATGTATAGATGACTTGGTAATTAAAAATATCAAATACCTTTGTCTTTCAGCTTTGTATGAGCTAGTGAGGTCATCGAAAAGCTTGCCATTCATTTCCATTAGGGTTTTCAGCACGTTGTATACCAGTGCTACAATGGTTCTAAAATAAAAATAGGCAGTGTTGGGTCAGAGGAAATGTAACACTATCATCCCTAAATGGTGGTTGATTCACTTAATCCATTTTAGAGATGATAAAGTGCAAGAGGTTTAATAATTTGCTCAAGGTCACACAGAGATGGTGTATCTGATTTCAAAATTCATGTCTGCCTTACTGTATTATGCTTAAATTCTTAAAACATTAGTTACCTTCATGTCTGCTCTATAGTCTACTGCCTCAAGCTAACAGTATTAAAGATGAGAAAGAGCTAACCACCATAACTTGTAAGAGAAAAACAGAAAGTAGGAAAAAGATGTTACAGAGGTTAGAATACATGCACAATCTGAACACTGCTGATGTGACCTTAAGCACTTCAGCCTCTGTCTGGGAGAGTGCTAACCCACAGAGGTTTGTGCATCCTCTGCAGACGTTGGCTTGGTCTTCCCAACTGGGTTTGACCACACAGTGGTGAAGAATGTCACACTAGATTGTCCTCCCTTCAGGGACATTTGCAATTTTAAAATGAAACCAAGAACTTTATAAAAACTATATGTATATCAGGTACACAAGAGAACAGAACTGTGATGCTAACCTTGGAGTAAGCTCCAAATCTGTAGAGGTTTCATGTATGAGTTAGATCGAAAGACAAGAAGCACAAACACAATCAACATCAAAGACACTTACGGATTCCAGTGTTCTTTGGAGATTTTGTACAAACTGCCAAACATAATTGGCAGAATTTTATCAATGTTCTCCTCAATCAAACTAAGAATATATTCATTATTCCAGAAGTACAATGCCCTTTCTGCAACCTAAGGAGACATTTAAAAACGTCAAAACTAAAAGAGAAAAAAGAATAGTATAAAAATGGCTTCACTGAAAATATCATACCTGAAAATGAGAACTCGATACACACTTGGATATCTGCTTAAAAAGGGGCTCTTCAATTTTTTTGAACTGTGTGGGTTCAATGACATCTAAAATTTCTTCAATTTCTCCTAAAAACATCACCTAGGTTAAAAAAATTTTTCTTTTAAGAAACATAAATTATATGATATTAACATAGAAAACTACAAATGAGAACATTAACTTACAAATTACACAGTGGACAAAATTAAGGTCTTAATTGTATATACAATTTACTATAATGTTCAGCTATCCCACCAAGTCTCTCTAATCCCCAAAAGACCACCACCTCTTGCTCGGTAGCAGTGACAATATAGCCAGCCCATAGAAGCTTTTTTTGTTTGTTTTTTTTAAAGGATTTTATTTATTTGACAGAAGCGGGGGCAGCAGAAGGAGAGAAAGAAAAGCAGGCTCCCACTGAACAGGGAGCCTGATGTGGGCTCGATCTCAGAACCCTGGGATCATGACCTCAGCCTGAGGCAGATGCTTAACTGACTGAGCCACCCAGGCACCCCAAGAAGCATGGTTTATAATAAAGCCCTAAGATTAAAAAATTTAATAAAACTGTAGTGGTTTTTTGTTGAACAACCTACCTCTTTCTGACTGCATGTTTTTGGCCAAAATTTCAGCAACCCTCTGATGACCTGCAAAAAAGGAAAAGTGTAGCACAAGTTAAGCAATGAAGTTGGTTAACCTCAGGAAATTTTTAGTGGTTTTATGAGTATCAATATTCATTCTGAAGTAAATTGATATTACTTAATACCTAAGTGTATCCCCATATTTTCTTTTCAGCTTTATATTTTAATAATAATCCAACAAATATTTATTGAGTACCTTTGTACCAGATACTGTTCTAGATGCTAGGAATACAGTGATGAACAAGACAGATGAGATCCCTGATTTTCCATTAAACATAGAAGTAATATTAATAGTAAGTGCTACTTATTTTAGTAAGAAAATAAAGGAAAACATGATAATGACTGGTGGGGGGGGGTGAGGGAGGGAAGTTATTTTAGGGAGAAACTAAGGAACAAAGAATTCCTGTTACTTAAAACCATTTGAAGAATCAGAAAGCTTCCCAATTTATTTCATAGCTAGTACCATCTTGATAATCAAAATACAAGGAAGGGATCATAAATTTAAGTGAACACAGTTGCAAAAGTTTATATTAACCTGAATGTTAACAGTCTATTAACAGAACACTACCACTTGCCCTCTTAAACACCCTATTCCAGTTCAACTCATTACTATTTTAAGTTAAAAGGGAAAACTATATGGGGCGCCTGGCTGGCTCAGTCGTTAAGTGTCTGCCTTCGGCTCAGGTCATGATCCCGGAGTCCCAGGATTGAGCCCCACGTCGGGCTCCCTGCTTGGTGGGAAGCCTACTTCTCCCTCTCTCACTCCCCCTGCTTGTGTTCCCTCTCTAGCTGTGTTTCTGTCAAATAAATAAATAAAATCTTTAAAAAAAACTATATGATCATCTCAAAAGATTCTGAACAGTTATTTGATATGTTTGACTGACTATATAGTCTGAAAACTTAGTAAGCTAGAATGAACAGAATTTTTCAGAAACCATTAGCAATCATCTTACATGATTCCTTGAAAATAAGCTGCAAAACCATCAGGGCCTGGTACTTTTGTGGAAATTTTCTGTTAAGAAATTGGAACTTTTGTGCATTTTTTAAAAAAGATTTTATTTGATAGAGCACACAGAAGCAGGGAGAGAGAGAAGTAGGCCCCCTGCTGAGCAGGGAGCCCAACTCGAGGCTTGATCCCAGGACCCTGGGATCATGACCCGAGCCAAAAGCAGATGCTTAACCGATAGCCACCCAGATGCCCCGGAAATATATCTTTGATAGCCTTTTAGGTTATTTTACAGTTCCAGTCCAGTTATATTTTATAATCTAGTTTAGTAATAAATCCTTGTTCAAATTAAAATTGGGAAGAACACTGTTCTGGAGACAATCCATAGTTAAAAAGGCTCTAATTAATAATCTCAGATAGGCATACTAGAATTATACTTATTTAAGTACATAAAGATGTGTAGTGACTATATACCCCCAATTAAAAAACCTGAAAAATTACTAAAATGAGCAGGAAAGTTCAGTATGTGGCCAGATACATAAAAATCCATACTTTTATAAAACCAAAGTATCAGTAATAATAAAAGATGCGTTTCAAAACAAAAATTAATGTAAAGAATAAAATTTGTAAGAAATGTTTACTGAACATGAAACACCTCAAATACATCATTCGATATCACACATTTTTCCTACACTTAATGTAATTTCAATTAAATACCAACTAAATTACTTACTGAAACTAAAAACATTCTAAAATCCATAAATGTAGGCAAATAACCAAGAATTTTTTGGGGGGGGTAATTAATGAAATGGAACCCGCATTATTGAGAACAGCAACTAGAATGAGATGACAGTCGCACAGAAATGGACAAAAAGATATGAAATAGGGGTGCCAGGCTGGCTCAATAAGAGTATGCGACTCTTGATCTTGAGGTGATGAGTTCAGTCCCACGTTGGGTAGAAAGCTTAATTAAAAAAACATGGGAGCTAGGAAATGGAATGTCTACACTCATGTGTACATGGGGTTTAAGTATGATAATGGTGGCATTTCAGTTCCATGGGAAACATGAACTAGCCAATTCAGTGGTGGTACTTGACTGCTGTCTCACCATTGAGGAGGAAAAAATGTAGCTCTGTTGGTAGCCAGACTCCTCAAATGTTCTTCCATGATCCTTACTTCCTGAATTCACAAAGTTGTGTAATCCCATCCCCACAAGTGGGGCTGGCCTAGTAACTAGCTTCTAACCAATACAGTGTGGCCAAAGGACAGAATACCACTCCCACAAGGTTACAAAAGATTGTGACTTCCAGCTTACTAGCTGACTCTAGAGCCTTCTCGTCTTGCAAACTTTGACAAAAAGCAAGCTGATATGCTGGAGAGGCCCACATGACAAGGAACTGAGGGTGGCCTCTAGCCAAGAGCCAGCTAGGAACTGGAGGCCCTCAGTCAACAGCACTTGAGGAACTGAATTCTGCCAACAAGCACCTGAGCTGAGCAGATCCTTCCTCATGTAATCCTCTCTCTGAGACCCCAGCCTGTGCCAACACCTTGACTACAGCCCTGCAAGAGATCCTAAAGCAGAAGACCCAGCTACATAATGCCTGGATCCATGCTTCATAGAAAGAGTGAAACAATAAATGTTTTTGTTTTAAGCCACTAAATTTTGTGATAATTTGCCATACAGCATTAGAAACAAATGCATTATTTACCCCTGTCACATACAAATTTCGATTTTAAATGGTATAACGGGTTAAGTGGTAGCCCCCTAAAAGATAAGTCTGTGTCCTCACCTTTAGAATCTATGAATGTAACTTATTTGGAAAATGAGTTTTTGCAAATATAACTAGTTAAGGATCTCAGGATGAGATCATCATAGATTATTTGGGTAGCCCCTAAATCCAGTGACATGTCCTTATAAAAGGCACACAACACAGGACAGAGAGAAGCCACACCAGTGTGAGACTATAGCCATGCCACAAGCTGAGGAACACCTGGAGACACCAGAAACTGGAAGAAACAAGGAATGGAATCTCCCCTAGAGCATCTGCAGGGAGTGTACCCCTGCTGGCATCTTGATTTTGGACTTCTGACCTTCAGAACTCAGAATAAATTTCTGTTATTTTAAGCTGCCAAGTTGTGGTAATTCCTCATGGCAGCCCTAGGAAACTATTACTGATGGAATAAAGTTTTTATAGGTAAAACTAAATCCATAAAATCACTAGAATAGGATACTGGAGAATATTTTTATAACCTCTAAAGGAAGAGGATTTTTCTTGGGGGGCCTGAGTGGCTCAGTTGGTTAAATGTCTGACTTTTGATTTTGAATCAGGTCATGATCTCAGGGTTGTGAGACTGAGCACCACATTGGGCTCTGTGCTGGCTATGGAGCCTTCTTAAGATTCTCACCCTCTCCCTCTGTCCCTCCAACCTGCACTCTGCCACTCTCTCTTTAAAAAAAAAAAATTCTTAGCATGACATCAATGCCAGAAACATGATGATAAATAGATTCCACTACGTATTTTTTTTTTTAGTTCTTTAGAGTAAAGATAAAAACTACATTTAAACTTAGATACTCCAAATGGATAAAAACTATTTGCAAACTATAACAGGAAAATGATTAAAAGGAAGCAAAGGACCCAGAAATGTAAATGACCAGTAACTATATAAAAGGATGGCTTAACCCCTGTAATAATAATTTAAAAAGCATATTAAAATAGTATTTCAGGGGTGCCTGAGTGGCTCAGTTGCTAAGCATCTGCCTCTGGTTCAAGTCATGATCCCAGGGTCCTGGGATTGAGCCCCACACTGGGCTCCCTGCTTGGCAGGAAGCTTGCTTTTGCCTCTCCCACTCCCACTGCTTGTGTTCCCTCTCTCGCTGTGTTTATCTCTGCCAAATAAAAAATAAAATAAATAAATAAATAAATATAATCTTTTTTTTAAAAAAGAAGTATTTCATACCAGGTGCCTGGGTGGCTCAGTTGGTTAAACATCTGACTAACTCCGGTCATGATCTCAGGATCTTGGGACAGAGTCAGAAGTCAGGCTTCCTGCTCAGTGGGGAATCTCCTTGTCCCCCTTTTTGTCCCCCTTCCTCTACTGAGCTCTCTCTCTAAAATCTTTAAAAAATATTTAACACCTATGTGACTACCAAAAATTTTAAAGCTTAATATCTGGCACTGGCCAGGGTGTGGGAAAAGGCATCTGAATCGGTCTCTGGACTGGAATATTAGATTGTTCAAATTTTTTGGAAGGCAATTTGGAATATGTTAAAATTTCTATGTACTTTTTGACCCAGCAACATGGTGTTAATTTTAATTATTTTTAAACATTTATATACATGGGATACCTGATTGGCTAACTTGGTAGAGCATCACCCTAAATATCCCCTCACCCAGCAATATGTTTTAACTACTCATGTATCCATTAATGAAGATTCAGTGTGTTATGGTAGTCCATATAATGGAATTTGATGTTACCAGTGAAAACAATGAAACAGATTAATATGGAAAGGTAGCTACATTATACTGAGAAGTGAAACAAACCTCGTCAGCACTGTCCCACTGTTTAACCTACACACATATATTATGCACAGAAAAAATTTCTAGGAATACCGTCACCAAAGATGGTTATCTTTTAGGAGACAAGATTTTAAGGAATTTCCTCCAACTTGTGCTTTATGATTTTGTATTGTGTGAACCAAATTAATATAAATTATTTTCACAAATAGAAATAATAGTCATTTCCACATTAGAAAATAAAATAATTTCAATTGAAGATATAGGTACACAAATAATGTAATAAATTAGCCAAAACTCTGATTTATAATTTGTAAGAAGCTTTGATATGAACACCAGGTTTCTAGAGAATGAATATGAAGGCTGGAACAAGTATCATAGCCATAATTTGGGTGCTGAGTGGCCTATGGTAGAAACTGCAAGATCTACACATCTACAGATCTTTATGAATTGAAAAATATTTTCCTTTGTCACAGCCGTGGACATTTACCTCCTACCTCCTCATCCTGCTTCTATTTCCTTAACTCAGCTCACCTAAGAGAGACATCTAGCCATCACCCCTTACCCCAATCTGCTCTTTAAAAAGAAATCACTTCTCCCCTATCTTATATTTAAATTATATATGTCTACAATTCAGTTATGAACCATAACTTATCATGTTGTGGGTTTTGTCTTAATTCTGAGGAGAGGTACCATGGATTTTATATTAAGTTTTAATGCACCTTAGAGGTTTATGTAGTTTCATGTAAATACCAGGCTTCTAATTCTCCTGGTTTGTCTTTAGAAACTGATTTTTTAGCTGTTTCCAGAAATATCTGCAGGTTTAAAAGTTCAAAAACTCAAGTATTAGGAGTGGAAAAATATTTTTTGTTCCTTTGCAGGAAGTTCAAGTCTGAGAAAGAATACTTAGTTTATAATCTTTTCAAGCATGCCTAGGGATAGCCTAAGTAACTTCATAATAAAGAAAATCTTATTTAAATCCTTCAAATCCTTTGCTATTTTTCAAGAACTCTTAGTTTAAATATTTAGATTTAGGATGCCTTGAAAACATCCTCTCAAAAAACTTACTTCATCAATGTTACAGATTAAATTTTGTCTGCTTCATACTTTTCTATTTTCTCCCTACTTTTTTTTTCCTGGATCTTTAATTTTCATAATAACATTTTTATTCTCTCCTGAATATTCTCATTGTAGGCAAAGATCAACATTCAAAGACTGAATTGCTATGTTGACTCATAAACAACCTTTATTCCGTGATTATATCTTGATCACCAAAGGCAAGGAAGTGTTTTCAATCCTTATCATGCGGTTTATCATTAGTAAGAGGGAAAATCCTATTTCTAAAAACAAAACAAAACTCCAATGACCCTCACAGTATGTTTTAATTTTAAAAGGTGAATGAAGGGGTGCCTGGGTGGCTCAGGTGGTTGGACATCCAACTCTTGCATGGGACTGAGTCCCGCTAGGGCTCTGTGCTCAGCAGGGAGTCTGCTTGGGATTCTCTCCCTCGCTCTCTGCCCTTGCCCCAGCTCATGTAGTGCACTCTCTCTAAAAATAAATAAATCTTTTTTTTAAAAAAAGGTGAAATGAAGAATAAAAAGATTATCAGTGAAGATAATAATGCACATAGAATTTCACTGCAGTCATTGGATCCTGTCATCACATATCTCAACTATGATATTTTAATAATAATCTATATTTGTTATTCAATACACAACTTCTAACTTGTGAGAACAACCCTCTATGAACACTGTTCTTTGCAGATTAACTTAACCTTTCTTCCAAATGACTTTAAAGTTAGTACTACTACTGTTTGACAACTTTACAAGGGTATAAAGAAAGCTACAACAAAATGCTACAATGTAGATTACAGACACAGAAAGAAATAGACCACTTACTGGTTCTGTAAGTGTAGTATCCTTCTCCAGGAACTGTACGACACAGTAGGCTAGCTAAAATGTAAGGGACAGTTAAATATTACTGAATGAAACAACAGTAATACAGGGTTTTTATATTTAGTTAACAAAAATGACTACCTCATTTTAATAAATTTTACTCTATATCTCAATATATAAACATGAATATACTCACAACTGTGCAACTTTTAATCCTGAAAGTAACTTTTAGGTCAAAAAAGATGTTCTTTTTTCAGTAGTTACTTTCTAATTGGAAAGTTAAGTGAAGTAGGACTAAAGCTAACATTTTAGTTTTTCAGCATGTTTTTGCATGTATACCTATGTGATAGTATATTATTCTCTAAATATGCATGGAGACAAAAGTCATTGTCCAACTATGCTATCAAGACTAGATGGAACATTCTGCAGATATGTGGGATTCACTCAAAGTCAGGGCCTGGACCTGAAAAGAAGAAAACTTGTTATCACCTCTCCTACATTTACACTTAAAGTGTACTAAGCTTATTTAATAAAGCTAAATATCATAATATTTTTAAATTATAATGAAGATTTGCCTTGAGCAATTTACAAAGCAAATTCCTTAATTATACCTATACTTGCTGCCTTAATATTTCTCAATTTCTCTGCCTTTATATTAGCCTCTGAAACAATACTCATTTCATTTGAAATTTGTCTGAAACTTACCTGAGCATGAAACAAAGCTAATCCTTTTGCAGTATGCATAGGAATAAGAACCTTCATTAGAAATTGTTTATGTTCTGCTTTCAGGGGCAATGCAAAGCCATTGATAATACTGGAGGGAAAAAAAGGCAGGGGGGAAGGGTTAAGCAGTTACTACTTTATTTCTAAAAATCATATCCATGAGTATATAAGGAACAGTGTTCTGCTTTAATCCTGGTGTTGAATGACTTACCCATCTTCAAACTAGCCATTCAATGACTTCAAACTAAGTCATTCAATGATCCCAAAAGAAAACCGGGACTGCCAATTAAAGTCCCACTAAATAATTTCTATCTTCATTTTCTATAAAGCCTATCACTTTATGCATTGCTGCCTTTATTCTCCCATACTGTAATGCTGCTAGAACTTTCAATATTTTCTGAAGCAAAAAATATTTTCTGAACTCTGAAGTTTCTCCTACTTTGCTGAAAAGTCTGAAATTAAGAATTTTCTCTATAATTATTCTCTAACTATTAATAGAGAGGGCCTAATCTTCTCAGGTTAATACTGCTATGTGATGAATAAGGAAGGCAAAATGTTCATGTAAACTAAAAGGCTCTAAAGAGAACAGATGGATTAGGAATGGCCTATCAATATCTCAACACGAATTCTTATAAGTTTATCAAAGATTCACTGTAGTTTACTTCATTTCTTCCCAATCAGATCCTATAAATTTCTGAGGCACTCTGGCAAGATCAGGCATAAAACATGCCACAGCTTCAAAAGCAGACAGCCTGTTCTAAAACAGATGTCCTGCATGGCAAGTACTTTAATATGCTGACCGCTCAAAAGCTATAAAAAGAATTCAGTTGAGAAACTATGTCTTGTGCTCTATATTTAAACTCTAAAATATGAAATAATTTCTCCAAACCCAGCTAAGATTCTAATACATAAAACATTCTAACTCTTTAAAAACAAAAAAACTTTGACTTACCTTCCTAATATTTCAAGGAGTTCAGCAACACCATTGAAATGTTCTGTTTCATATATAAACCTGAATTTAAAGTAAAGATAGATGTAATGAAAACATTAGTAAACTAAACTGAGAGAAGAAGCAGGAAGGTAAAGAAATAAATCCTAAGGGCAATTATAAGAAACATACAAGCATGCTTCAGGAATTCTTTATAAACTACTTTGTCCCAAATTAGTTACTTCTTTTGCTAATAAAACTAGTCATAAAGATAATGGAGTATTATTTCACCTGGAATCTTTTATTTTACTTAAAAATTTAAAAGAAAGATAGGTTTTCTCAAGGAAATACTTTTCAAAATAGGAAACCTCCACCCATAGGAAAATCCAAAAGGACCCATATGTAATAAAACCACTTTTATTTATAGCTTCACTAAACCTAAACTATACAGGTTGCCTAGCTTTCCAAGATTAGGCTTGCTCTTAAAGCAGGAAGTCATAAACTCAAATGACTACACGACAGGGAAGGTGTTAAATGAATAAAGTGGACTTAAGAGGAGGACAGAATCCTGCAGAAAGATAAATGCTCTCTCTGGAGGAGATAGCTGTTACTGACTTCTGATTGTTACAATGTGGGAATGCTAGCCTCATTCTGCCAGATTTCCCATTAAAACAAACAAACCAAATCTGAAATGTGGGTATATTAAAGCTAAATCTCCTAATCAGAAGCTAAAATAATCAATATAGGCTCTATATAAATGTAATTAACTTTGTCAAAAAAACAAATGAAAGTACTTGCAAGAGCAAATGAGTTAAACAGTATTTATACATATTTCTTAAACAAAAAGCTCAAATAGGTAACTAGACAAATTCAACAAATTTTAAATATGAACATTGGTATTACCTATTAAAAACAGTCTTCACTATCCACTCACACAAGAAGTAGATTACAAGTTTCTAAAAAGTTACATGCAATTAAACGACACCCACAAAATGACTCAAATACTATGAAATTAATGGAGTTCAGATATTAAAAGTTAATCTAAAGGAACTAGAATATAACGAAAACATGGAGGGGGGGGAAGTGCTATATATGAGCATAGAACCAGTTTACCTGAGGAAAATGTTGTTAATTTGTTTTCTGATAAATGCTCTTAGTCCAAGAAATTTCCCATAAATTCGGTGCAGGACAGTCTTCAGGAAGTCACGTTCTCTGGGATCTTCACTATCAAAAAGCTCCAGGAGCTTTAAAAAAAATCTGAGAAATTACTTTTTAAAAATAATTGAGCTAAAACTTCACTTTATTCTAATTTGATTTAGAGATAACTCATGAAATCTTTAAAAAAAATTTTAAAGATTCTTAAAGATTCTGCCTTAATTAGGTTGATTTTATTCTTGCTAAATAATGAAGCTAAAGAAATCTTAAGGAGTATTTCTTTTCACCTCATTTCAAAAAACAGCATACTATAAACTCTTCAAAAAAGTGGGTTTTTTTAGGGGCACCTGGGTGGCTTAGTTGGTTAAGCGCCTGCCTTTGGCTCAGGTCATGATCCCAGAGTCCCAGAATCGAGCTCCGCATCGGGCTCCCTCCTCGGCGGGAAGCCTGCTTCTCCCTCTCTCAGTCCCCCTGCTTGTGTTCCCTCTCTAGCTGTGTTTCTCTCTGTCAAATTAAATAAATAAAGATAGATAATCTTTTTTTTAAAAAAAAGGTTGTTTTTTGGTTTTTGGTTTTTTTTGCCTTGCCACTCATTTAAAAATTCTATCCGATTCTTGACTACTAACCATGGCTCATAATTTTAGAGTGTTTAAGTTTGAGAGATTTTCTTTTTTTTTTTTTTTTTTTTTTTTTTTTTTTTTTTTTTTTTTTTTTAAAGATTTTATTTATTTGACAGAGAGAAACACAGCTAGAGAGGAAACACAAGCAGGGGGAGTGAGAGAGGGAGAAGCAGGCTTCCTGCTGAGCAAGGAGCCCGATGTGGGGCTCGATCCCAGGACTCCAGGATCATGACCTGAGCTGAAGGCAGTCGCTTAACCAACTGAGCCACCCAGATGCCCCAAGTTTGAGAGATTTTCTAATGCTAATAATTTAAAACTACATACAAAGATCTTAAGCTTGCAAACTACAAGTCATTAAAAATAAATGAAGTTTAAAAAATACGTATGTGTGGTTTTACACTAAAAATCAAGTCAGCAGATACACACTAACAGAGCAAAAATCATTCATGAAATAATGAAATAAAAGATAGGAGAACCACAGATTTTACTTAAAGTCACCTTAGCACTTGGCTCAAAATTTGTTTTAAACGAGTTCAAACTGGCCAAATCACCATTTTCCTATACCTCTCTACACAACTCTTAAGCAAAGGCAGGATAAAGAGATGTGTGCAAAATTTAAAGTCAGAAGCTCAAATTTCCATTTTTATAATGGTAAAAGAAAGTGCAATTTCTTCTGTCAAAAAATGGTATTTCTGTGTTTTAAAGAAAATACTGGATTTTCTTAGGAAGAATTTTAAAATACTCTCTTGTCCATAGAATACAATTACATATATGAAGTCATCAAGAAATTCTATGTTCTGTACTTTGATATTGATAATTACAGTCAAGATGGCAAGCTCTGACCTCATCAAAGTTCTTTTTCCATTCTGTCTTGAATTATATGTAATTGTTTACATATGCATCTCCTCTACTAGAGTGAATATTTTTTGAGGGTGGTGGTGACTTTAGTCATATTTATATACCTCTAAACAAATGTCTGGTTTATAGTTTGCATTCTTTGTTCACTAGGTTATTAAAGTCCTGAATGAGGCTAGCCAAAAATATCCAGAGTTTAAGAATTTATTTACCTAATAAATTTAGTTCAAATTATTCTAATTAAAAATGGCTAAACTACTCACTTGAGACACTAAAATCGATGTTTCTGATGTTAGGTTTACTTAGAAGATAAGCTTTCAAATTAATAAAGGGGCCCTTAGTTGTTAAGGCTGACATGTTTAATTCAAGAACAAAAATAATCTAGTACAAGCTGATCCTCCGGAGAATAATATTAAACTAGAGAATAGCTGTTAGCCAAGCTTTAAACTTATTTAAAGAAACCTATTTTGAAGTATTAATTTAAATGAAATAATCTATTTAGAAATATAAATAGATATAAATAAATATAAATTCATATAATAAAGCACAACAAACCTAGTCATCAGGAAATTGTTTCTTATTCTGGCTGTGATACTTATATCTATCTAACTGTGCTTTTAAGGGTAATTTATAACCTCTGAGCTTTATCATCATTGATAAAATGAGGAAGGTTAAAACTAATCTTGTTTTTTTTTTAAGTGAGGTTACGTAATATCATAGTCTAGTTCTAATCCTGATTGTCCCACCTACTAGCTTATGGAACTGGACATGGTCTAGTTCTTTATATAAAAGCATATAAGGACAGTGCCTGGCACATAAAAATATGCACTCAACAATTCTTAGCTTCCTTTTTTCTTCTGAAATCCTATGACTTGAACATAACTTGGAATTATGCAAGTTTTTACTCTTGAAATAAGGAATGTCCACATTTATACTTTTTTCCCCTGTACTTCTAAGTCTTAAAATTACCCGTAATCAAATAATTTCAAAATACAAAAGCTGAGAATTCCCTTATATACAAAAGGAACATAATAAGAATAACCAAGAAAAGTGATCTATGAAAGCATAGTCATCTAAACTGCTTAGAACAAATTATTGGGCTTTGGCTTCTCAGATAATTCAGGTATTTAAAGAAGGTAGAAAACGGGTCCCCCTCTACCAGTTTTCTTCCCGTTCCCCCTCAAACCTACGGAATAATCCAGCAGCAGAAATACCTCAAGCTCCAGACTGCAAAAGCATTAAGGCAACTGTTCCTCTCAACCTGCTTTTATCTTAAATATGGTAGTATTAGAGTTCCTTAATATACTGTATTTCTTCTGTAGCACATAAGAGCTACAGAAGGAAATAAATATGTATTCATTTGCAATTACCAAAATAACAAATTCCATCTAATTTTTAATTTTGAATGAAATGTGAATTTTACTGTTAGCACGCATCTACTATTTCTTCATAATTTATGAGGAGCTGCTTGAATGGCTGAAGGACATATTCTTGACAATATTCTCCATTAATCAATACACGCACAGCAACTAGTAAGAATACTCTGAGGTCTGCAGTAGTTATCAGTGACCAAAAATGAATTCCAAATATGTGGAACTCATGTTTGTAGAGCCTTGATCATACAGTGGTGGTGAGAGGGTAGGAAAGGTCCTCCTAGCCATTTTAATCCCAGCCTCAGCACTGGGTTCATCACCACCTTCTCACTCATCTTCTCTTTCTTGAAAATGCAAATAACTCTAGAAAAAGAGAGCATCAAATTCCTAATGAGACCTTACATACTGATAAATTTCTGAAGTAAAAATGAACCTAGAAAGATCTGGTCTCCTTCACAATCTTGCCTAGGTCCAGCCAATTCCCCATAGCTAAAAATAGGCTTTTACATTGTTGAAAATATTTTGAAAATAAAAATGAACACACATTCTGAGAAATTAGTTTTCAGTATGTATGTTCCAAAAAATAATAGCTAATAACCACTTTATAAAATAAAAGAAGAGGGTGCCTGGGTGGTTCAGTCATTTGAGTAGCTGCATTCTTGATTTTGGCTCAGGTCATGATCTCAGGGTCCTGGGACTGAACCCTGTGTCAGGCTCTGTGATCAGGGAGTCTGTCTGAGCCTCTCTCTCTCCTTCTGCTCCTAGCCCCCACTTGTGCATGCTCTCACTCAAATAAATAAATCTTTAAAAAATAAAGAATAAATAAAAGAAGGTATCACATTCTGTTTCACTTTATCTCCTTTTCTTCTTAAAGATCCCATTTATCTGTGGCTTAGGAACTGGGTGGCCAGAATGACTAAGGTGGGAAGGGGGAAGGAGGAAGGAGAAAGGAAAAAGGAAAAAGGAAAAAGGAAAGGTCACTGGTAATTAATAACAGGAAAGGAACCTAATGCCCAAACTTCTAACAATGATTCCATGTCCTCTTTTTCTCTGTCATTTGAAAGTCACAATGCTTAAAACATATGTCAAAGTTTAAGTTCAAAGACTTAGAAATTTAAAAGAAGCCTTCTTGCCCTTAGAGTGAATGGTTATACCAAATTTTTTCAGACTGTCCAGAAAGGCCTGCTTTCTGAGTCTTTATAAAGTAACTATGAGAATTCAGGACTGGATAAGATAATTCAATTGACTTCATTAGAAGCTCACTCTTGATTAAAATACTCTCATATTCTCAAAGCTACTTCACCTTTACCTAATTGTTGGCAAGAGTATTAAATGCTGTTAAAGTGAAACAAACCATTTAAGTTTTGAAAGACTAATCACAGATTAATAAATCATTGCTAAGATGGTCATAAGAAAATTTAAAACATTAAGAATTCCTTACCTGTTGTACAAATTTCTGATCAATGTATCGCTTTGCAATGCTAGGCTGGAAATCAGGGCTCTCCAAAAATCTTAAGAAGAATTCATACACCAACTATGAAAGAAAGTCAAATAGAAGCTAAGATGACGCCTATAAAATTTTACCCAAATTTATCCCTTCATACCAAACATAACTCCCCTACCACCCTAGGAGGGAGATTTTCAACCTCATTTGAAAATGTGATGAGTTGGTAACAGATTTTAAAAACTATTAACGGGGCGCCTGGGTGGGTTAAGCCTCTGCTTCCAGCTCAGGTCATGATCCCGGAGTCCTGGGATCGACCCCCACATCGGGCTGGCTGCTCGGTGGGAAGCCTGCTTCTCCCTCTCTCACTCATGCTGCTTGTGTTCCCTCTCTGTCAAATAAAATCTTTAAAAAAAAAAAAACAAAACAAAACTATAACAATTTGGCTTCCTAAGCTAGTAAATTTGGGGTCCTTCGGCTCAGGTCATGATCCCAGAGACCCGGGAACAAGCCCCACGTCAGGCTCCCTGCTTGTGTTCCCTCTCTGGATATGTTTCTGTCAAATAAATAAAATCTTAAAAAAAAACAAACAAAACAAAACCAAAAAAACCCACAAGGTTTAGTTCAACTTTACTCCATCACACCTACATCTGTTGAAAGGAAAATACACTAAAATTTTTTTTATTGTAACCTAACAGCTATAAAATCTAGGAGTTAGCCCCAAATGTACCTTAATTTATTAGCTATCAAACAACATATTAATCTAGTGTCCTAAAAATAAAAAAGGAAGATTATATCCCAAAGTAAAAACAGTCACTCAAAAACAAAAGATTGCCACACTAAATTTACAGACATTCCACAACACAAAAAAAGCATTACCAGATCTGGGCCTTATCATTCACCATAGAATAACAAATTTTTACTATTATGAGTTTGATAATATTCTAAGCCTAACAACAGTTTTGGGAGGTGAATAAATGTGGTTTTTGTCCAATGTATCTTTGACCAACTATCCAAAGGAGTGATGCTTATCTGGTCTAATTATTATCTAACTTTTAGTTGTTAATATGACATTATAACACAAAAACAGAAATTGATACTGGTTTTTATTTATCAACAAATCAAACAAATATACAAATAATTTTGCTTTGGGTTGCACACATGCGAAAAGATACAAAAACGATCAGAGTCCTTTGAAGAGTTAGTACAGTCTCACAGACTGCTACAGGGTTTCACTGGCACAACCTACTCAGTGCCTATTTTTCATGTCCAATCCTGGCCTCTGTGACATTGTGATATAAGAAAAAATATACTTCGTCTTCATCGCTGATTATTGCCACAGAGCTCTTAAAACCCTCAGAATTTCCTGAGTAGGGGTAAGAGATGCATTTTCTGTTATTTATAAGAAGCCCTTTTCAAACATGCTTGAGTTTAGGTTAATGTGATAACTCCAGGAGGATGAATTCTGGTTATCACAGGAAGCAATATGATGATGAGAGGGTTGAAACTTTCAGCCCCAACTCCTCATCCTCCAGAGAGGGGAGAGAGGCTGAAAATTGAGTTCAATCACCACTGGCTGGTGATTTAATGAATCATGTTCACCTAACGGGACCACAATCAAAATCCTCAACAAAGGGGTTTGGAGAACTCCTGGGTTGGGGAACACACATCAAGGTGCTGGGAGAGTGGTACAATGGAGCCCCTTCTTCATACCTTAACCTACACATCTCTTTCATTTGGCTGTTCCTGAGTTCCATCCTTTATAATAAACTGGCAAGTAACAGTAAGTGAAGTGTTTCCTGTGTTCTATGGGCAGTTATGGCAAATTATCAAACTGGAGGAGTGGGTCATAGGAACCCCAGGCTTAGAGTCAGTTGGGCAGAAGTACTAGACACCAAGACTTTTGACTACCATATGAAGTGGGATGTGGTCTCATGGGACTGAGCCCTTAACTTGTGCATCTGTGGTAACTCTGGGTCATTAGTGTCATAAATGAATAAACTATAAGACACACCCAGTTGGTGTTCACAGAGAAGTGATGAATTTCTCGGTGTGGGAAATCACATTTGGTGTCAGAAATTTTCCTTATGGCTAAGTACAGTGTGAACAGATACTGGACACTGTACAGCTCCAAAAAAGCTCATTCACTCATTAGGAGAGAAGAAAACTAGAAACATATAAAATGGTATACACATAAAAAATTCTACGGCACAGGGGCACTTGGGTGGCTCAGGCAATTGAGCATCTGACTCTTGATATCAGCTCAAGTCATGATCTCAGAATCATGAGATCAAGCTCTGTGTTGGGCTCTGCACTCAACAGGGAGTCTGTTGAGATTCTCTCTCCCTCTGTCCCTCCCTCCCAGCTTGTGTTCTAAATAAATAAACGAATTCTTTAAAAAATTATGGCACAGACTATGAGTGGAAGAGACATTTAGAAAAGGGCTATATCATTGTGGAATAAAGTCAGTAAGAAAAGTTTTAAGGAGGACATGCAACTTGAGCCCTATATTTGATCTGACGTTGGTTAAGCCAAGAAGAAAAAGGGCTTATTACAGAAAGGTAGAATGTGTCTTGAGAAGCAGATGATGTAGCGTATGGGTTGGCGGGTATGGAATCAGACACTCAGAATCTTTATGCAGTTCAGCGGAAGTTAAGATTTGTGGTAAGGTGGGATCAAGTTAAACATGAGTCAAGTATGGCATGCACTGGCTTATATACTCTTATATACTCTACCTCTGAAGATCTGCATCAGATATATAGGGCTTAAGGCTTAATACTTTTAAGGGTAATCACATGTCTTTTGGGAAACTTGCATGTCATCAAGCTGAATCCTCTAAAGCACATATTCAGTTGAAACATATGCCTATCAAAGATACCATATTATTATTTCTTACATAGCTTTCATCTCCACCATTTACCTAACACAGTGAACATTAAGTGACCAGTCAAGATTAACAGCAAACTGCTTTTATGCAGCCAACTTAGCACCACCGAAGAGACAACAAAAGGTTATCTAATAAACACATGCTGAGTAATGTCAAACAGAAGTAAACTCTAGTGATCTATAGAGCTGAAAATCTTCAAGATGGCACAAGACTATGCTTCTATAAAACGGTACCGTGTCCCCACTTTCACCCTCTCTATACTCTTTATCCTGCATTACTTTTTTTTCTTGTATTTATCATACCCTGACATGGCATTATTTATTCTTTTCCACTAGGATATAAAAGTTTTTGCTTATTAGTTCAATACTTTACTCCCAATATTTAGAACAATGCCTTGAACACAATATTTACTAAATGAATACAAATCATAGTTGTGGAGAGGCTGTTTCTGGGTAATTACTAAAGTTTCTCTATATTCTTCTATATGAAGAAATATTTCGCTCTAAGAATCTAAGAAACAGTCTTGCACAGAACAATAGATACTTGCAGCACTGGATTCATTTCTCTAGTAAACTGGCAAATTTCACATATATTCAATCTACGGCTGGTCTTCCTACTTCTGTGAACCAAAAAAAATAATACCCTAAAAGATAAGTACAGAATGTAAAAAGATATCTAAAAATGGGTAATCTTATCATTCTACTCCATAATGACCATGTCTTCCCTAGGTAGTTAGAATATATAAAATTCTGATCTTCACTAATAAAAGGTTTTAGAAGAAGGTACAGCAAAAAAACCACAGATGATTAAAATATCTGAAAATAAGATCTATACAAAAAGCTAAAGGAACCAGAAATGTTTGGCCCAGAGAGGCAAAAAGTCTTCTAAGAAGAAACTTTAATGAACAACATATATAAAAAAGGCTCTCTTGGGTGCCTGGGTGGCTCAGTGGGTTAAGCGTCTGCCTTCGGCTCAGGTCATGATCTCAGGGTCCTGGGATTGAGGCCCGCACTGGGCTCTCTGCTCAGCAGGGAGCCTGCTTCCTCCTCTCTCTGCCTGCCTCTCTGCCTACTTGTGATCCCTCTCTCTCTGTCAAATAAATAAATGAAATTAAAAAAAAAAAAGGCTCTCTCTTCAAGAAATATGGTACCCCAATGTTTTCCAAACTCTATTAAGAGAAAACTAATTTAAATTTTTTTTAAAGATTTTATTTATTTGTCAGAGAGAAAGAGAAAGAGGACAGGCAGGGTGCAGCAGGCAGAGGGAGAAGCAGGCTCCCCAATGAGCAAGAAGGCCAATGTGGGGCTCAATCCCAGGACTCTGGGATCACGACCTGAGCCGAAGGCAGACGTTTAGTCCACTGAGCCACCCAGGCAACCCAATTTAAATGGGTTTTAAAATTGATTTAATATATGAAAGAATTCATGTAAGACTTAATATATACTGAACTAAATGAGATATTTCATATTAAGTGCCTGAACACTGAATCTAAGAGCTATTTGAATGTGAAGGTGTACACTGTAAAATGTGTATGTTCCTAGTTTATATTTCTAATTGTAGAGGTCACAAAGAAGTTTCTAGTCCCTAAAATACAGGTTATTCCTAGAAAAAAAAGAAAAAAAAAACACCCGTGTTTTAGTCAGTACCCTACATAAAATAATTACATCTTAAGTATCTGTGCCACTAAAGAAAACAACTAATAAAAGAAAATTAAAATACTACATAATCTGCCCTGTATTTCAGGCTAATACAACAGCCAAGCCTCCCAAATTATCTTTCTGGGTAATTACTAAAGTTTGGCCCAGAGGGCCAATTATCTAAAGTCAGTATACAGAAAATTGTTTGTCCTCAATAAATACAAAACAATATGCTTAGGAAATAAAATAAAAAATAATTTAGAACTTTAATTAATAATTACCATATAATAATACATTTTGTAAATTAAAAGAGGACCAGCCACCTACTACTAAAACAGTTTTTCTTTTGTTCCTTTTTTCTTTGTTTCTTTATGTCATTTATTCCATTTTTCCACTGCCCATTAGTATTTCCATTACAGTGTGGGGAAAAAAAGTAAAAAGACAAAACTATAAATCAGCATAGTTTTAGGAAATTCATGAACACGGTTGGGGAAACAAAATTTTGGAAGGTTTTGAAATTGCTTATTATTCCCCTTATTAATTTAACGTTTGTTTTCCAATCTATTCAATCAATTTCCAAAATCAAGTATCTGATAAGCTACATGTAAAATGTAAACTTCTAATACAGAAAAAAAATAATTTCAGGTGAGCTGATTTAAAGTACACTAACAAAAGAAAAACTTTCATTGAGCAAATTTCCTCAGCGCTACAACTGTCTACAATCTCATTTATCAGAGCAGCTTCAATATTTCACCTAAAAAAAGATGATTAAATAACGATGTAGCAACTATATTCTGACAGATCATACCAATCAGCTCATTCAGCATTTAGTAGTTTCTGATGTCCCTAGACCATTTAACTGTCAAATTTTAAAACTGTATACCAAATTTTAGTTATGAGGAAGATTAACTACAAACATATATATCTAGGGCAGAGTCTTTTCATCGGGGTCATGGGTGTATGAAGATTTGTGTGTCTTTGTGTATTCTGTCTTGGGAGAAAACCTTTTTTTAAAAATCGTATTTTGAAAGCAACTCACCACCCACCTCCTAAAATGTTAAGAACTGCTAGTTTCAGGGAATTCAAATGAAACTTCAAAATCATAACAGTGAAAAATAGAAAGCATATTGTTTGTTAGGATGAATTTTCACTGTTAATTTCCATGAACATATAAAAATATCTTAATGGGGGTACTATTTTTAGAAATTCAAAGATTGGGGAAACCTTTTCAGACTACCCAACTACATGTGATTAAAAAAGATGTAACTTACCAGCTCATGAGAATTTCATGCTTTTAAAACCTTTGCGTTATTAAATATAGTATCATTAATTTTATGTCAACTATGGTCTCAAATTTTTACATGAACTGGTGTATGATGCTATTAAAGAAGTTTTCCATTTCATATTTTCTAGTTCTATAAGCTCTTAATGTCTTGATAAATCTTAAAAACTTTATCAGCTTTTGCTAATCCTAGGATTCCTCTTTCACTTTATTTAGATATACAGATGCCAGACAGAATAAATAAACAAAAGAGGCAGACTATTGCTTAAAGTGTCCCAAAGAGTGTAGAATATAGATTTCTTTCTCTTGTTTTTAAAATAAAATGGAATGACCACTAAAAATATAAGTCCTGGCAAAATAAAAATCAACAATGTAATCAGAAGTAATAGCTAGCAGCCACATATAAAGCAGGATTTCTCTCTACCTCCCAGGAACTATACAAAAAAATAGCTGATGTTACTGATTATCCAGGCTACTGTCATTAAAAACATATCATTTTCTCATTTTACTCAAGACAGACTTTTTCTCCAATAATTCTAGCCTGTGGCAGGCTAGAATATTGGCTAATATAATACCCATTCCCTTTGTCTCACTTGTCTCTAATACTGTCAATTACAGTAAACGAAAAAGGAAAAAGGAAATGGAAATAAGAAAGATAAACAACAGTCCAACAGAATAAAAAAAAAAAGATTAAAAAAAAATAAGACTTTAAGAGGAAGTAAAACATACAGAGAGCCAAAAAAGAGCCAACATATGAATAGCTGGCATCCCCAAAGAAGAAAAACAAATCAGTGCAACAAAAGAAATACTAAAAACTATTAATGGAGAAAACTTTACAGAGATAAAAATAAAAACAAAAGTGGATTTTTATAGTGAAAGAGTACTATTCAATTGAGGAAATTTATCTAGAAAAATCAACACGTATGTATGACCAGTAAAGCACTTATCCGTTAAAGGAAAAACATCCTTTAGGCATCCAAGCAGAAAAAAACAAAAAAACAAAAAACAAAAAACCCAAGTCTTTATATAAGGGAAAGAAAATCAGACTGAAATCAGTAGATAATGGAATAACATATTTAAGGTACCTAAGAAAAGACGAATCAAGGATTTTATATCAAATCAGGTTTATCTTTAAAAATTAAAGCTACACACAAACTGCTGTTATACATGCAAAAACTCAGGGAGTAATATTTTCATGCGTTCCTCTACTAAAGAATGAGTTCGAGGGGTGCTTGGCTGGCTTAGCTGGAAGAGCTTGTTATTCTTGATCTCAGGGTTGGTGAGTTTGAGCCCCACACTGGGTTTAGAGATTACTTAAATAAATAAAAACTAAAAAAAAAAAAATGAGCTCCAAAATACCAAGAAATGATTAGAGGAATTTTGACATAAGGATTGATGGTAAAATTAAATATATTACTTTTAGAATAAAAAGCAATGGGCATAAAGGTAACCAAATAGTAGTATATAAGAATTACATGTTCTAATCATATAAGTATTATAAAATAATATAAATGTAAAGTTGAAGAAAGGGATGGAGAAGAGTGTATAGAAAGTAGAAGCTCTGAATTGCTATACAGGTATTTACTATGAGAGTATATGGATTATTAACTATATGCTAGGCAAGTAGGAAGTGGGAGAAGAGACTACTTGATAACTTGAGTATTGTCCATGCTAGGGAACCAATAAATTAGCAATAAGAAAAAGATCCAAGGGTATCATATATCATATAAAGGTATCAGCATAAAAGTAACAATAAAAACAAGAATATACTCCTTCTCACATACCAAAAGTACTTATCTTTTAAGAAAACAAGGGAAAAGTAAACCAACAGTATAGTTTAAGAAACTGCGCTTCTTTCCCTCTCTCGCTATGTTTCTCTCTGTCAAATAAATAAATAAATCTTTAAAAAAATTTAAATTTAAATTCAATTTAGTTAACATACAGTGTTTTATTAGTTTCAGGGGTAGAATTTAGTGATTCATCAGTTGCATATAACACCCAGTGCTCATTACTTCAAGTGCCCTCCTTACTGCCCATCACTCATCCCCCTACCCTACAATGTGGGTATTATGGTGTTACCAAAAGGATTAAATGAGATGATGTATATAAAGCAGTTGTCACTATCTCTAAAACATCTAAGTGCTCAATAGTTATTGGTATTGCTATACTACAATTTAGCTAATCATGATCAGCAGTCTTATAAATGAATACCATTGGTTATATGTACACATCTTCATTAAATTCTCAGAAAAACATATCATTGTGCTTGCCTGCAGATTTCAGGTCATTAATATTAGTTTTAAAATATAAAATTTATTTGAAGCATTAAAGGCAACTTTAATCTTGAACTTTAACTTTCTCCCTCAGAGCCTTGCTTAAAAATAAGAACTATTATTTGAATATTCTCAAAGTATTTTAACTAGAGAACTGGGGAACAAAACAATCATAAAGACTAGGTATATAAAAACATGTGCAAAAGAAACATTTTACACATATGAGTATAATATTTTATGACTATAATGGAATCTTTGTAACAGTTTCTAAGTAGTATAAGATGATCTACCCCGAATTCTACCTAAAGAGTTCTAGTTACTACACCATGAAATATGTAGAAATTAAACACATTCCTAAAAAATAAAGAAGAAAATACAGGAAGATTAGAAAGTATTTGAGGTGAATGAAAACAAAAACACAACTTATCAAAATCTATGGGAAACATGTTAAAACAAAAATTGGTACGTGACTGGTACATGAATGTTCATAATAGCTCTTGTTACAACAAGCTAAAACATCCATCAACTGATTAATGGATAAACAAAATGTGGTATATCCTGAAGATGAAATAATATTCAGCCATTAAGAAGAATGAGGTACAGACACATGCAACAACACTGTTGAACCTTGAAAACACTATGTTCAATAAAAGAACCCAGACGCAAAAGGCCACGTACTATATGATTTCACTTACATTAGATATTCATAACAGGCAAATCCACAGAGAAAGAGAGTAGATTAGTAGTTGTCAGGGACTGTGGGGTTAGGAGAATGGAAAGTGACTGCTAGTGTAAAGGGGGTTTCCATTTGCAGTGGTGAAAAAATTCTTGAACTAGAAGTGTAATGCTTGTACAGCACTGTGAATGTACTTAATGCCACCAAACAGTACACTTTAAAGTGGTTTAAGTGATAAAAGTTAAGTGTACTTTTTTATCACAATAAAAAAGGTAAAATATTGTGGGGAAAAAAAATAAGGACACATATTAAAAGTCAAATATTTTAAGTAGAACTTAGATCTAAAAGAGAACCACCATGATTTCAGAATATAATAAATACAAAAATTGTCAATATATAATATATTTCATACTTGTATGTGAGGCCAAGAGGCCTCAAGCGTGGGTTCATCCTCTTCTGGATCAAAATCTGGATTATCACTCGGAGGAAGAGTACGGAAGATGTTAGCACTGATCTGTACAGGAAAAGAAATTCAGATTTATATTTTCTGTTGTATAAGTACAATATAAATGAATATTTTAAAGATAACTTTAAGGAAAGAGTTAAGTTGTGACTGTAAGCCTAGTTCAAAACTTATAAACCTCATCAGGATATGAAGAAGGTAGGCATTTCTCTTTTCTGTATCTCATAACTATGACTTCTTCAGATATCAATCTACTAAAGATGACAGATTTCTTCTGGATTCCTCCTTCCTTAAATTACAAGTTGTTCTTTCCAATTTTTGCTTAACAGGGAAAAAAAAAAGGGGTGAGGGCATTATGGAGGAAAAAGCATAAAGTTCCTAACTCTACCTATCTCTAACTTGATCTTTTTCATCATTCTGCAATTCCCCCCATATTCTAATCCAGCCATTTAGTTACCTTACAATCCAAAAGTATGATAAAAGATCTCCATTCCTACACATACACACCACATTAAGGAGAGGGGTGGGAGGGCAAAATATTTTCATTGCTATCACAGACATAGTTTATAATACCCTCCTGGTGATTTAATTTAATGTATTTCATCTACTCTGTGCTTTTTTTTTTTTAAAGGTTGATCTTTCTGAAATCAGGATGTGAGAGTCTTCATTCACATGTATTTAATGAAATACAGTATTTATAATTTGATCATTCACACTGTCTCAGCACCAAGGTAAACGTCACATCTTTTTTCACCAGCAAAGATTAGACTGTGGTGCCAACTCGCAATTCTTTGAAGAATGATGAATAGACTCAGAGACCACTTGGTTTAGTAAACATTTAAAGCCATAGTATTAAGGAATTGGTCATCTGAAATAAACTATTTAGGGAATAAAGGATGAGATAAGAGCTATTTGGTGGTGTAAGCAAATTTCCAACTATTCTTATGAAGTAGCATCTACGGTTAGCCAAAGAATGCTAACAGTCAATTACTATAACCATAAGACTTAGAAAGTAATAACCTAGAATTTGATCTGCTAGAACTCAACATGAAGGCAGAACCAAGAGTCTGATGGATATGAATTTCACAAAAAATGGCAGAAAGTCACAGATAAAACTTTAAAAGGAAATATACCCAGTAAGAGGACATAATTTGCCCTCTTAGAGATCATACTTATTATTGGCAGTAAAAGAAAAAAAATAATCTTGTAGCCACCAACAAAAGTAACTGTATATAACAAATACACATAAGAGCTTTACAGGGTCAACAGGGTGAGTTGGCTTCACGCTTATCGGGAAATTAAGTACCGAGAAGTTAAAAAAAAAAAAAAAAAGACAAAACATCCCCATCTTTTTTTCTTGGGGATAGAAATTAAATCTCAGATTTATTATTACATAGTGAATTGCAGAATAATTTGACTCAAATATTTGAGCATTTTCAATATGCAAATATTTAAGTCATTTTACTATCCAAGTCAATAACTTAAATAATCTCTACACCAAACATGGGGCTCAAACTTACAAGTCCAAAATCAAGAGTTATGCATAACTACCCATTGAGCTATCCAGGTGCAACCTCAAGTCAGTACCTTTACAGGGATTAAAATAAAAGTACCTTTTCCAGCACTTTCAAAATTCATGAATATGAGCCATTTGAAATCAGTACAATGGAAATACTATTTTCACCTGAACATATCTTAATGATAAATGCAAAACAAAAAACAAAGTTTATCAGTATTCAACATTTCCATTTTCAAACTGTCACTTTTTACTATCTATGAGAGTTTCAGAAGCCAATTTTATTCTGATCAATGTTCTCTGTACAGCTAATCTTTTAAAAATTCTTTAAGGCTTTTATTTGCAATTTTCAAAAAAAAAAAAAAAACTCCAACAATATTTTCTAGTACACGGTGATAAAAGAAAAGTCAGCTAGTATAATAGGGCCAAATTTAACTACATTTTGTTCTTCCCACAGAACATATATTAGGCAAGGGGAAGGAAATGAAGACAAGTACAAATTATACTTGCTATAACTTTCTCTACTCGGGTAAAATTTAAGTTTCAATTATGTACTCAGTGACTCTCTAATTACTCCAACTAAATTTTTTGTATTTTGTCACTATGCACCAAAATACAAAAATCACAAATCCTAAACAAATTTCTACTATTTGATGGAGACTAGGGTTGAATTATTAACAAACAATATCCTAAACAACATTATTTAATAAAGTTAGCAGAAATTTATTTTTCAGAGATTTCATATACTTATTTATGTTATTTTAAAGGTCCTGAGTTTTTATTAAATTCAAGTGTATAGACACTATAAATATATTAAAATATTCTAAATGTAATTTTTTAGATCTGACTCCTTTACCCAGTGGCTGAAATAGTTTTTCTTGTTCATCTCTTCCCACTTTCAACATTCTCCCTTAGTGACGATTCAGCCCTATGATATTATCTATCAGTCTGTACAATCTTAAGCCTACATCTTTCTCCTAAGCTCTGGATCTGCACTATACAATATGGCAGCCACCAACCACTGTGGCTATTGAATTTTCAAACTATTATAAGCAATGAGAGCATCTTTGGAATGAATGGATAATCTTTCAAATGGACTATTTTAAAAACATTTTGAGTACATTGATTATTGCACATTTATTAAAAATCAGTCTCAGTAATTCATAATTAGACCTTAGATCTTACTTGATTTATATAAATCTTACCATTTTTACTATATCAGAATACGCTGATTCAACAATTACACCACGATTAGTTGAAACATACTCAACCAGTTCATTCAGTGTTGCTCTTTTAATTTCTTTGCTCTTCAAGTCTGAAACAGAGTCCATGAAATCAAACAGTATACAACACTGCTGTAACTTCTGACAGAAAAGCTCTTGTTGTTCATTGGAAGTGGCATCTATAAATAAAAATAAAGAAAAACTTAGAAATAACCTACTCAGAAATTACCTTTAATATATTTATTAATTTTATAGAAGCCATTGATACATATAAAGCTTCTCTCAAAAATCTAGTGAGGAAAAAAAAGTCTACTGAAAAATTCATCCATCTAATCTCATCATTCATGCCAGAAACCAGGAAACATAATGGAGTTTTCCTCCTTTCTCACTACCCATAATCAACAATTAAATGTTACTGATTCTGTTTAACATATCTGGAATCTATCCTTTTTCTGTCATTCCCATGGCCATTTTAATTCCCTCATCATCCATCATCTAGAATACAAAAGTGATACCGTAACTAATTGCTCCTCTTCCTTGTTCCCGTAACTACTACAACTCATGATTTATCTTCTAAACAATCCTAAAAGCTAAAATCTTGCTAAAAGGAGAAATCAATCTGATCGCACTCAGAAGTTCTCAATGATCCTCCAAATATTACAAACTGAAACTCCAACTCCTCAGGATTGCATATAAAATTCAGCTGTCTGCTGTCAACAATCATCTCTCAACACTTTTCTGCAAGTACCCTCACTTTGGTTAGAGCATATTCCCTGCAACTTGTGAATATTTTACAGTTTCCTCTTCCTGGATGCCCTTTTCCCCCACATTCCCAACCTGGGAAAACTGCATTTATCAAGTTGCAGCAGAAACACATACTCCCCTCAGAAACTCTAAGACACTAAAGCTAATTGGTTAATTCACTTTTACCCAAATGTATCTTAGGTACGTATCTTTACTGTAACATCTATTGCGCTATATTATATGGCAATTACGTTTTACATGTACAACACTCTTAAACTATGAGGCCACTAAAGACAGGAAACAAGTGTGATCTTTATCTCTGGGTCTCTCTCTCCCTTCCCACCAGCTCCTATATAGCACAGTGCCTGGCACTCAACAGATATTCAGTAAATGCTTATTGTTTTACCCTCTATTTATGAGAAAAATATAGGCACATTATATTGATTTGATTCTAATAAATGTATTAATCCTTTCATTGCCAACACTCAAAAAATAACAAAACTTCAATTCTGTCTGTAAACAGGGACCTTCAATTAACTCAATTATTTAGGTGTCTTGACTACTAAAATTTTAAAAAATCATATAGATGTCTACTACACTGATATTTAGTTTGAAAAAGCACATAATGAATATCTCTGCTTTTTGTAAGCGTCTCAATTATGCTAACCTTATTAGATTGGGTATATCTGTTATAAACTAGAGAAGGGGTGATTATTTGAACTGTAAGAATCCTTAACTCATACTGTACAGAAAATCCCCACAAGTTTTCTCAGTTAGTAATGTCTTTATCTGTTTATAAAGATATATATCCTCATTATGTAATTTTATATCTTTATTATAACATATATTAGATTTTTATATTTAATTAAATTCCATTATAGTGATAGGGAACATAGGGGAAATAAGTGCCATACCTTTACAAGCTAATTCAGTTCTAACAGAATTTTAAAATATTTTAAGCTATTTTTTTTCCTTATGCTAAAAGCAATACAAACTCATATAAGAGCCTGTTTTAATATGTGGTCACCTTGTTAGCCAAACCTAATTCTCTTCTTCCTCCTGCTACCCAGTCCTCAGCATGAAATCACTCCTTTTCTTGTTCTCCAAAGGTCATATGTCTGCTCAAACTCTTTTCCCTACCTGAAATACTTTACCAGATTTACTCCCTTAGGTTTCCAAATCTTATGCACCCTCTAAGAATAAACTTAAATTTCACATTCTCCACAAAGTTTCCCTTAGGTAGAGTCAGGATACAGTGATCTCTCCCTTTTCTGAACATCTACAGTACTCAGTCTCAAACACACAGTTGAGTATGCATTATCTTCAAGCTTATATTTAACGAATATTTCTTTTTTTACCCACCAAAAGATTTCAAATTCCTCAAAGGCAAGGATCATTCACTGAACAAGGTTCCTTTTCTTTTATATCTAGTGTAGGGTATATAAAAAGTCAACAAATACATATTTGGTGTTTGAAAAAACTCTTATATTTGAGGAATAAAGATTATGCACTAAAAAACAGGCTATAGAATAAGTTCAAATTGGTGCTGGATGTCAGAAGTGGCATGAATAGTAAATTATTACATCATACTCCAGGAAATACCAAGAAGACTATATAAGGAAATATAATTACATTATGTGGCTCTGAAGCCTATAAGGTCACACAACATAAGCCATGCTCACTGACTTCCGACTTTTAGAATCACAATTCAGAGAAAGCTTAATTATGGTGTAGAAAATGTTACCAACCTTAAAAATGTAATGTAAAGATAACTAAAACTGAAGGTGAAAAGAGAGGAGGAGAAACTGAGAGGCACCACCTTTCCAAATTCATTTCCCATTACTTCCCCTTTACATCCCATGTTCCATTTATGCTGACACTTGGAAGTTTCCCATTTTATATGTACAGGTTGGAATGCAGTCTCTCATCATTATTTTTTAATCTCTTCAGAAGCGAACACAAGACAGCACCCATCTAAACACTAACCAGTGAGAAAAAAACTTTAGCCAAACGATTTCAAGTCTACCAGAACATTAATGGTGTTTAAACACGACTATAGTATCCTCTACTATGAGAGAAGTAGGATATTTTAGCCTGATACCATTATTTATAGAATTTTCTTGGTTCTAATTTCATACTTAGCAAGTGTACTAGTTTTAAATTTTGTCCACAAATTATGTGACATTCTTCTCTTCAAAGGTTTAATTTAATCTCCTATGAATGTGGGTTGGACTTGGTGACTTGCTTCTAGGGAACAGACTCAGCATTGCATTAGTGAAACTACCCAACTTTTCAACTCTAGGTCATAAAAGTGAGGCTATGTGACTATCAAGACTGGTTCTTCCTCAAAAGAACCAGGGTCACACGGGGCCTCAAGGTTCATAGAATAAACTGAGAAAAATAGTACCTATGTAGTTGAGGATATAGACTGGTTGATTATACTAATTCATCTGATATTAGCAAACCTTGTGAAAAAAATTTTTGAAGATTTAGAATCTTTATGAAACATGGTAAGGAAGTTTTATACTATACTCTTTAATGTCAGTTTACAAAACTTATTTAGGAAGACAGTACCACTAAATAAAGATATCTTTGAGTTAATGTCTGAGTCTATTCCTCTGTCTTATACACTCAGATACATGGTTCTTTTTATCATACACAGTACAAATATAAATTAATCAAGTTTATGACATAGTAATAAACGCCAGTTTATTAATTTAGGATGAGAACTCATTCCTCAATGTATTATATTAGAATATTCCAGGGGCGCCTGGGTGGCTCAGTTGGTTAAGCGACTGCCTTCGGCTCAGGTCATGATCCTGGAGACCCGGGATCAAGTCCCACACCGGGCTCCCTGCTCGGCAGGAAGCCTGCGTCTCCCTCTCTCACTCCTCCTGCTTGTGTTCCCTCTCTGGCTGTGTTTCTCTCTGTCAAATAAATAAAATCTTAAAAAAAAAAAAAAAGAATATTCCAGTTATGTATTCCTGAGGCAGGCCTTTCAAAGAAGCTGTCCAATTGTAATCAGACTGATGTTTGCTGTTTCAGTTTTCTAATGCTTAGTAACAAACTAACCTAAATTTAGTGGTTAAGATAATAATTATTATCACAGTTACTTTGGATCAGAGATTCAGACAGAACACAGAATGAACATCTGCTCCATGATGTCTTAAGGACTCAGCGAGAAAACCAGAAGGCTAAGAGGTAGAATCCCGTGAAGGCTAAATCACTCATATGTCTGACAGTTAACTCAGGCTTTTGACTGAAGGTCTAGCTGGGGCTAGTGCCAGAACCCCCACATGCGGCCTCTCCATGAGGCCCAACAAGTTTCCTCACAATATGGTGACTGAGTTCCACGGTAAGTAATTTGAGAGGTCTAACAAAAGACAAGAAAGCCTCTTATGAAAAAAGTTACAGAATTTTTATGAAATATATAACAGATATAAATAACAGAGATAAATCATTACCCATGAAAGAGAACACTCAGTTGGTCTTCCCCAGTGAATGTACAGGGAATGAAATTTGGATTGCAACATGATGCTGCAATCAATCAACAGGGTATTTTGTTGGAACTTTAAGAGTTGCTCTTAAAATTCATCAGGAAAAATGAAGAACCAAAGAGCCAAGATGATTTTTAGGATGAAGAAGACTAATTTTACTATATACACTAATTAAACCTACATGATTTGGGGCAGGAAGAGACAAAAAGACCACTGGAAAAGAAAAAATAAGATAACTTGGCACATTCTAATGTACATATAAAGAGAGTTTATAATAGGTTTTTTAATGTCAGTAGTGAATTTTAATTTTTTTAAAGATTTTATTTATTTGACAGAGAGAGAGATCATGAATAGGCAGAGAGGCAGGCAGAGAAAGAGGGGGAAGCAGTCTCCCTGCTGAGCAGAGAGGCCAATGTGGGGCTCAATCTTAGGACCCTGAGATCATGACCCAAGCTGAAGGCAGAGGCTTAACCCTCTGAGCCACCTAGGTGCCCCAGTAGTGAATTTTAATTTAAAAAACTATGCTAGGACCACTGATAATTCATAGGGGAAAAAAATTAGATCCCTCCCTCAACACAATTTATAAAAATTAATTCCAACCAGAGAACTAAAAGACCAAATGTGAACAGAAAAAGTATAAAACATTTCATTTTATAACCAACTCTGGACTGGCACCCAAAAAGCATAAAAGTACATCTAGAAATCAATCAGAAAAGACAAATCTATAGAAAAGACCACATGAACTATAAATGACCAACAAATATGAAAAGACTTTCAACCACACCGGAAAGCAGAAAAATATAAGTCTGTAAAAACCATATATATGAATTTACGTATGAAATGCCTTACTATCATATCATACCTATTGCATAAGAATGACAGAAAGTGTGAAGAATATTTCTGCTTCCACAAGACGAGCATTCCCACTATAAACTACTAAACACTGGACGAAATATGTGAAATAACTGCTCTCAGATGCTTGAAAACAGGCAATTTGGGACTGTGATCCCTGAGAGAAGGAAAACAAAGTAAGGCCCACAATCATACCAGCTCTCTGTTAGTACTTTCCAGACTGCACCATAGGGAGAAGCCTCATAATAGCAAGCAGCCTTACTGAGCTAAATAGACAGTAAGTGGAGATCAGGGTTAATGAGGTGGCTAAAAATTTACACATTCAAGTACCAGGGAGAAAGGAATTGCAGAGAAGAATTTCTATTTTTCTGTTTACAGTTAAGTGATGATACAACTTGTTCTGCTTATACAGCAAGTCTTTTTTTAATTTTTTAAGAGCGAGTGAGAACATGCATATTTGTTGGTCAGGGGAGGGACAGAGAGAGAGAATCTCAAGCAGACTTCATGTGGAGTCTGACTTGGGGCTCGATCTCACAACCCCAAGATCATGACCTAACCAAAACAAAAAGTCAGAAGCTTAACTGACTGAGCCACCCAGCACCCAGCAAGTCATTTTTGAATATAAAACCAACCTTGGGGGCACCTGGGTGGCTCAGTTGGTTAAACGACTGCTTTTGGCTCAGGTCATGATCCCGGAGACCCGGGATCGAGCCCCGCATCCGGCTCTCTGCTCGGCGGGAAGCCTGCTTCTCCCTCTCTCACTCCCCCTGCTGTGTCCCCTCTCTGGCTCTGTTTCTCTCTGTCAAATAAGTAAATAAAATCTTAAAAAAAACCAAAAAACCAAAAACAAAAAACAAAAAACAACCTTGGATTCTGGCATGAACCCTACATGGGGATCATGTTGTATTATCCTATTTATATGTGGCTACGTTCAATTTATTAATATCCTGTATAACATTTTTGCCTTTACATTTATAAGGGATATTGGTCTGTAATTTCATTTTCTTATAATGTCCTTGTCAGGGTTTTTAATTTGGATTCTACTAAATAGGTATAAGACTTATTCAGATTTTTGTTTCTTTTTGTGTCAGTTTCAGAAAGCTATTTATTTCAAGGGATTCTCCTAATTTATTTTTCAAATTTATTGGCATGATTATAAACTTGAAAGCTATAAATTGCTAGGTAAGAGTAAGGTACTAATTATTACTACAAAAGCGGCTAAAATTTTAGACACAGAAAGTACAACTTCTAGCAAGACAAGGTAAAAAGCCCCACCAGAACTGCTGCCCATGGAAAGAGATGAAAATTATTCTTAAATAAACTCTGAAAGCCTCTGGAAATGGTCCTAAGGCAAAGAGCAAATGAGGAAACATCTATCTAAGAATATTTATGAAAATTTGTTAAGAACTACAAGAATGTGTGTATTTGAACAAAGATAGGTACCTGCCTCTCTTCTCCCAGCTCAGGTAGGCAGAAACTCCACTCTAGAGGGGAGCAGGCAAGAACACAAGGATCCCTTTACCACCAGCTCTCTGTCAGATAGCTTTCTTCAGGTGAGGAACATGATTTTGGCATTTCTCACCCTGCCCACAACTATCTATTACTGAGACTAAGTTTTGGGCCAGTACAGTTGAGAAGTGGGGCTCCTGTCTTTTGCCCAACTCATGGGACAGAGGCTCTATATGGTACAGCACCACTGAGAATACTGGGGCTGCCATTACCTTAGTCCTGGTCTATAAAGGTGGTGGTTCTGGAAGAGGTAAGCCAAAAGATCCAAAAAGCTCTCAAGCTATTGCTCTCTCGCCATCTCAGCTCCTGAAGTGGGGTGTCACTCAGAGAGAAACATGCCTATCACTATCCAACTCTGGAGCCCTAACTCAGAAATTTTGCCTGGGGGGAGAAGCAAGCCATAAAACAGCTGTTAAGTCTCTTCCCAAAGGAATAGACTTCTTTTGTTAACTGAGCATAGAAAGGTTCAAGGTTAAGGGTGCTCTCAAAAAAAAGTGGGAGTTGTAGATTCAATGAAGAAACAAGCTTTAGCCAGCTAGTTTGCAGGAGAACACCAGGGAAAGAAACAGCTGGGAGAAGCCCTCCTGGTGTAAGAACAAATATCAGACACTGACGTCAGGAACTGTTCCTTCAAAGGATCCTGAATTTGACTGCATTAGTCAGAAAAAATTAGAAAACAATTTATGCCCCAGAGCATTGTTGAAAACAAACAAACTGGAAGTCACTGGAATTTAAAGTTAGGGGTGAAGTTAGGAAAATATAAGGAGAGCCCTGTCCAAAGCATCTGTCATCTCAGAGTGCCTGTTGGCATGCCTAAAGCTGCGCCCCTCTAAAGAACAACATTAAACCAATCGCTGAACAAATAAAAAAAATAACACCATCTCTGAGGGGTGGGGACAGGGGCCAGTACCTAGTACTGTGTTGCTATAATACATTAAATACATTATTTAATATATTCAGTTTACAACAAAAAAGATTATAAGACACACCAAGAAACAGGAAAGTATGTCCCATATACAAAGAAAAAAAGGAGGCAACAGAAACCACCTGTGAGAGCAACTAATAGAAAATGACTTAAAAGTGGCCATTATATATATTCGAAGAACTAAATGTAATCATAACTAATGAAGTAAAGATGATATGGTAATGTCATATCAAATAAAGGATATAAAGAGACAGAATTAGGGGCGCCTGGGTGGCTCAGTTGGTTAAGCGACTGCCTTCAGCTCAGGTCATGATCCCGGAGACCCGGGATCGAGTCCCACATCGGGCTCCCTGCTCGGCAGGAAGCCTGCTTCTCCCCCTCTCTCTCCCCCTGCTTGTGTTCCCCCTCTGGCTGTGTTTCTCTCTATCAAATAAATAAAATCTTTAAAAAAAAAATAAAAAAAATAAAGAGACAGAATTAACCAAAAAAAAAGAGAGAGAGAGAGAGAGAAAGAGAGAGAATGAAATTCTTCATTAAGAAGTACAATAACAAAATGAAAAACTCTAAAAGGAATCAACAGTAGATGTGAAATGGAAGAAAGAATTAGGAAAGTTTGAAGATAAACTGAAAGAGATTATGAAATATGATTAGAGAAAAAAGGTGAATAAAAATGAACAGAACTTCAGAGATCTGTGGGACACCATATACTATATCACACACACATAATAGGAATATCAAAAGGAGAAGAGAGGAACAAAAGAAATGTGAAGAAATAATGACTGAAAACTTCCCAAATTTACTGAGTAACTAATCTAGCTCAACTAACTCTAAGAAAAATTCAAGGAGATTCCCAGCTACACCATAATAAAAGTGCTTAAAGTCGAAAAGACAAGGAGAAAATCTTGAAAACAAGAAAAGAAAAACAAGTAGTCACAAGGACTAAGATTAACAGCTGACTTAGCAAAAACAGCAGAAGCTAGAAAATAAAGTAACATATTCAACAGCTCAAAACAAAACAAAACAAACAAAAAAACTTTGTCACCAAAAATCCTGTATCCATCAAAGCTAGTTTTCAAAAATTAAGATGAAATAAAGACATTCCCAAAAAAACAAAAACTGAGAGGCTACACAGTCTGCCTTATAAGAAACACTAAAAGAATTCTATCAGGCTGAAAGCAAGTGACCACAGAAAGTAATTCAAATCCATACACAAAAAAACCAAAGAGCTCCAATAAAGTTAATTATGTAATTGTAAAAGGCAGTATTAATGCATATATATTTTTTTCTCTTAATGGACTAAAGATACCCACTAAAGTAATATATATACATACACAGATATACATATATATACAGATATATACATTTACAGATATATATGCATATGTATTATTATATATATTTACAGATACACACAGATATATATAATATATATATAGATAGATACACCTCCATAGATATATACAGGTATATATATACATTATATATATGTAAATATAAAATAATATTAGGTCATTACCATATAGAAACATAATATATTTGCCAATAATAGCACAAAGGGGATGGGTGGAAGCAAACCTGTATTGGGTTAAAGAAATAATTATGGTAAAGTAATCACTACAATAAGGTACTGGTGGATCTAGAACATTAATAAATGTACCTGAATAACAATAATGCCTTAAAAGGAGGAAAGGAAATAGAGGAATATAAAAGTAATGTTTCTGTATCTCACTGGCACTAAGCTAATATAAATCTGAAGTTGATTCTATTAATATGTATATGATAAGCCCAAGAACAACCAAAAATAAACTCAGGAAGATGTAGTAAAAAAAAAAAAAATCACTAAACAAACTTAAATGCTGTTTTGAAAAATATTCATCCGATACTAAAGAAATCAGAAAAGGAAAAATACAGCACAAAAAAGATACAAGACGGAGAAAAAAGAAAAGTAAAATGGCAGGCATAAACCCAACGATATCAACAAATAACATTAAATATAAATGGATTAAACAATCCAATCAAAAAGCAGAGATTTCAAAGTCAATTACAGAAGACCTAACTATATGCTATCTCCAAAATATAACCCATAGATTCAAAGACACAAATAGACTGAAAGGAAAATGATGGAAAGTGATATATCATGCATACAAACACAAGAAGGCTAAAGTGGTATACTGATATCAGATAAACAGATTTTAAATCAAAAAAATTATATTAATCATTTTATGATAAAAGGGTTAATTCATGAATAAGATACAACAATTATAAAAATATGTGCACCAACTAAGAGTTCCAAAATATATGAAGCAAAAACAAAAGTGAAGAAAGAAATGGACAATTTAACAATAACAGATGGAGACTTCAATATCTTACTTTTAATAATAGAAAACTAGACAGGAGATCAAGGAACTGTAAGACCACACTATAAATCAACTAGACCTAACAGACTTCTATAGAACACGATAGAATTTATATTTACTACAGAATACTCCATCCAATATCAGCAGAATATATATTCTAAAGTCCACATGGAAGTCTCTAGGACAGACCACACACCCAGTCATAAAATCAACCTCAAAAAATTTAAGAACAGAAATACTACAAAGTTTGTCCTCTGACCATAGTAGAATGAGCTTATAAATCAGTAACAGAAAACAAACTGGGAAACTCACAAATATATAGAAATTAAACCAGAGACATTCCTAAATAACGTATCAAAGAAGATATCAAAGGAAAATCAGAAAATACTTTGACACAAATTAAAATGAAGACACAACATACCAAAACAAATGGGATGTAGTTAAAGCAGATTAGAAGGGAATTTATAGCATAAATGCCTATGGAAAAACAAATAAAGATCTCAAATAAATAATCTAGCTTTTGCAATTCCAAGTGATCCTGAATAGCCAAAACAATCTTGATCAAGAACAAAGCAGGAAGACTCATACTTCTCCATTTCAAAATGTACTACAAAGCAACAATAATCAAAACAGTGTGGTACTGCTGAAACAAGAGAATACAGATCAGTGGAACAGAACTGGGAGCCCAGAAATAAAACCATGTGCCAACCAATTTCAACAAGGGCATCAAGACCATTTAATTTGGGGAAAGCACAGTCTTTTTAACAAATGTGCTAGGACATCTAAATAGCTACATGCAAAAGTATGTAGAACTGTTACATCACATTCCAGACAAAAATGAACTCAAAATGGGTCAAAGATCTAAAAATTAGAGAGCTAACCTATGTAACTCTTAGAAGAAAACATAAAAGTAAACTTTAATGACCTCAGATTTGGGAAAGACTGTTAGATATGAAAACAAAAGCATGAGGAACAAAGAAAAAAAGATAATTTGGACTTTTTATCAAAACTAAAAACATGCACTTCAAAGAATATCATTAAGAAAATGAAAAGATAGGGGCGCCTGGGTGGCTCAGTTGGTTAAGCGACTGCCTTCAGCTCAGGTCATGATCCCGGAGACCCGGGATTGAGTCCCATATCGGGCTCCCTGCTCGGCAGGAAGCCTGCTTCTCCCTCTCTCACTCCCCCTGCTTGTGTTCTCTCTCTGGCTGTGTTTCTCTCTGTCAAATAAATAAAATCTTAAAAAAAAAAAAAAAGAAAATTAAAAGATAAAGGGGACTTGTATTAAAATATATTAAAAATTATTACAACTTGAAAAAAGACCAATTCAATTAAAAATGGGCAAAGGATCTGAAGTGCCATTTCTATAAGGAAGATACACCAAAAACCAAAAAGCACATTAAAAGATGCTTGACATCATTAGTCATTAGAGAAATGCAAATCATAACCACAAAAAGATACTTCACATTCATTAAGATGACTATAATAAAAAAAGTTAGAATAACGAGTGTTGTAGGGGTATGCAAAGATCATAAACTGGTGGTGGGAATGTAAATGGTGTGGCTATGGTGGAAAAGTTTTGCAGTTCCTCAAGTAGTTCAATGCAGAATTACAGGGCACCTGGGTGGCTCAATTGGTTATGCGTCTGCCTTCAGTTGAAGTCATAATCCCAGGGTTCTGGCACTGAGTCCTGCATTGGGTTCCTTGCTCAGCGAGGAGTTTGCTTCTCCCTCTCCTCTATCCCTCCCTCTTGCTCATAGGGTTCTCTCTTTCTCAAATAAATAAAATCTTTAAAAAAATACAGAATTACATATGACCCAGCAATTCTACTCCTAGGTATATACTCAAGAGAAATTAAAACACATGCCCACATAAAAACTCGTACAAATGTTTATAGCAACATTATTCATAATAACCAAAAGGTGGAAACTCAAATGTCCATCAACTGATGAATGAACAAATAAAATGTGGTGCTAAAGCCATATAATGGATCACTGAGCCATAAAGGGAATGAAGTACTGAAACATCTATGACATGAACGAACCTTGAAAATATTATGCTAGGTGAAAAGAAGCTAGTGGTATAAAAAATTTACAGAAGACTATATACGATTCCATTCATATAAAATAGGGAAATCTATAGAGGCAAAAAGTAGATTAGTGGTTGCTTAGGGAAGGGGATGGATGAGATGAGGAGTAATAGTTAAATGGTATGGCATTTCTTTTTGAGATTATGAAAATGTTCTAAAATTGACTATAGTGATGGTTGCATCTATATATATACTAAAGGCCACTGAATTGTATACTTTAAATGGGTGAATCATACAGTGTATGAATTATATTTCAATAAAGCTTTTTCTTTTTTTTTTAAGATTTTATTTATTTGACAGAGAGAAACACAGCCAGAGAGAGAACACAGCAGGGGGAGTGAGAGAGGGAGAAGCAGACTTCCCGCCGAGCAGGGAGCCCGATGTGGGGCTCGATCCCGGCTCTCCGGGATCATGACCTGAGCCGAAGGCAGTCACTTAACCAACTGAGCCACCCAGGCGCCCCCCCTTTTTTTTTTAAAGATTTTATTTATTTGACAGAGAGAAACACAGTCAGAGAGGGAACACAAGCAAGGCAGTCGTTTAACTAACTGAGCCAACCAGGCACCCCTCAATAAAGCTTTTTAAAAATTTTAATTTAGTCCTGGTCTCTGAAACATTTTCATATCAAATATCCAAAACATTAAAAGTTTAAAGCATTAAAAGCAAGTAAAAGTTTAAAGATCAGTTGTGATTTAAAGGTGAACTGCCACTAACCAATAATCATAAAAACTTCATTCTACCACAAATGTACACACAACACATACCTATGATACCTGTGTTTTGTCTTTATGCCATCTATACTAATTTATATGGAACACATAAATGAAAACAAAAAAAACACCACATAAAAGGAGAAAAATAATATTTTATCACTAGGGCTACATAGGGTTGGTTTTAAGAACAGTTCACTGAATAAAAAAGAATAAATTTCATAAAGTAAGATAATTTGAAATTTTCCCTGTAGTTTTGCTGGTACAGTCTCAAATTCACGGTACCAGAAAATCTAGTTTATATTCGTTTCTCTTAAGGCCCCAGATACCACATAGAAGAACAATGAAATTTTAATATATTCATTATCATAAAACCTTTCTTTTCTTGCCCATTTTCATAAAAGTCTATCAAATGTGATAAACTAAACTTAAGGATAACCAATTATTTCAAATTGTTCATTGTTAATTCTTTGTTTTAGATCTAAGAATAAATAATCAAGTATAAGTTGTAACAGAAATAAATTTTATAGGTATAACTTTCCTTAAAGGAAAAACGTGTCATATTTCCAATTACTGGTGCTCACATTTTTGAAATCTAAAGTAGGATCTCATATAGGATCCATGCTACAAATTATAGAACAAGCACCGTATCATAGCAACCCAGCAATACCACTACAGTGACACGCTGAGGATGCAATCCAAGATTCTAATTTAAGAAACTGGCACAGAATATAGGACATGTAGCTTTTTATGGCAATACTCCTAGAACATTAATAACTAAGACTCCAAAATCAGCTTTTATTTGAAACTTTACAGGATCAAACTATTATAAAGGAACAGTAGAAATATTTCTTAACGAATGCTTCACAGCAATGCAAATAGAACTCTGTTAAGGATTTATGGTTTCACTGAAATTGAAAAATGGTTGGAAAAAACTGGCGGCATAACCTTTTAGGAAATTTGAATACACGCACCCTACCAATTTAATAATGAATCCTAATATACAAATACTGTTTTAAGAAAACTGCTAGGATACTATCCAAAACTTTAAAGAACAAATATTTCTATGCTTTACTCCACTGGTATTCAATTGTGAATATATCCATAACTACTGCATTATAGAAGGATAAAGCACCGTTTGATTTTTACCTCAAAAAAATTAACTTTGTTACCTTTTTGCCTTTGAAAACAACTTCTGATAAAGTAGAAAAGAACAAGAAATGAGGATGCGCTAATGGGGCTTGTTATATGAATTCCTTGGAATGTAGAAACTTAGACTTTTGGAAGCAGGATACTGAAAAACAGGCTCTTGAGAGAGTACAGGCATATTAATTCATTTTATTGCACTTCACAGATACTGCATTTTTTACAAACCAAAGGTTTGTGGCAACCCTGCATTGAGTAAGTCTATCAGCACCATTTTTTCAACAGCATTTGTTCACTTTGTGTCTCTGTGTCATATTTTGATAATTCTTGGAATATTTCAAACTTTTTCATTATTTTATTTGTTATGGTGACCTACAATCAGTGATTACAACTTTCTGGAAGCTGATGATTAGCATGTTTTAGCAGTAAGTATTTTTATATTAAGATAGGTACTTTTTTTTAAGACATAATGCTACTGCACACTTAAAAGACTATATTACAGTGTTAATATAACTTTTATATGCACTGGGAAATCAAAAAATTCATTTGACTCACTTTATTGTGATATTTGCTTTATTGTGGTGGTCTGGAACCAAACCTGCCTTATCTTTCAGATATGCCTAGAAGTGGAGTATCTGTGTCATCAGTTTAATTCATTTTTTTGGCTTCTGCTTTTTTTCCCTATGTGATAACTGATGAAACACTGTTTTTGCTTAATTCAATTTGAATATAAAACCTGTTATTCATTAAATAAAACAGGTGTTTAGAAGCATTTTGTTTCTCATTTTGAATTTTTGGGAAACAAGTATTAAATAAATTTTTACAGATCATTGCCTGTATAGCTATTTTCAGTTTTGATGACTGTGATGAGGTTCCATCTGGCAACTACTCTTCCCTGTAGAAACACCTGCTACAGTGTTAAGGGAAGGGATTAACGACTTAACAAGGTTGTTCAAAAGTCTCTAGAATAGGCCCCAAGGACTACAAACACTCCCACTTCCTTCCACCATCAGACCACAGATGGGCTTGAGGGTGGTGGTAGTGGTGGTGAATCCAAGAACCCTAAAATTATATACACAATATTTTATATGATATTTTCTGAGAAGATGATTGCATTTCTTTAATCAGATTTTCTAAGAGATCCATGTATAACCTCCCTAAAATTAAATACCAGTGTTCTTAGAAATTATTTCCTCTCCTTTTAATACAAGGAATTTTTCTAATCAAGGTTTAAAGTAATTTGATTTAGTATTTATAGAAATAAAAACCTTATTCAGAAACAAATCTAAATTAATTTTGATTTCTTTCTTTCAGAAGTATGCTATTTATAATATTCAATTAAAGTAAATAATGGGTTACATGCAGAACAGCATACATTATATGATCCCACTTAATGGGAAAATATAAAAGATACTCAAAATTTTAAGAGGCATTTCCTCTGGGGGTTTTTATTTCCTATCCTTGTAAGATTTTTTGACTTGATTTTAACAGCAAAGTCTATAGGTTTTTATAAAAATAATAAAGCTGGGGGCACCTGGGTGGCTCAGTTGGTTAAGCGACTGCCTTAGGCTCAGGTCATGATCCAGGAGACCCGGGATAGGGATCGAGTCCCACATCGGGCTCCCTGCTCAGCGGGAAGCCTGCTTCTTCCTCTCTCACTCCCCCTGCTTGTGTTCCCTCTCTGGCTGTATTTCTATCTGTCAAAAAATAAAATCTTTAAAAAATAATAATAATAAAGCTGTTATAAAAGAAATAGGGTAGTTAGGAATATGACATTTCTTATGGCATAGTCTTTGAGTTTATTTTAGAAAACCATGAAAACTGAAACTCACTCATGACTCACAGCAAGTATTGTATCCTAAAATAGTCATTCCTATTCCACAGGAGAAGCTAACTTTTCTAGATCTTAAAAAAAAGGAAAAAAAAGCAATTCTCAAAATATCAAAGTATGTTATGTGTAAGGCCATCCATGTGGTCCAAATTAAAAACAGGATATCAAAATATATGAAATACCAAAATCAGTGCCTGCGTATTTGGTAGCTAGGTAAAAGCTGGGTTATATTTAAGTTTCCTAAAATGAATGACAGAAATTTCCTATGAAGGAAACATGACTACTAAAACTAAATACCCCTTAAAAGGTGCATTGTTACATTTACTACTTTATTTCCGTTTTGGATTCAAATTTAGGCTAGTTCATTCACTGGAAGGACAAATGTATGTGGAAAACTACTTAAGAAGATGACATCGCCCAATTTATTTTCCTGGAGATTTTACAGGAGAATAAAGTCAGTAAAGTGATAGATGAATTAATCAACTGACTTTTATATCCAAGTCTCAGTTATTTTGCCTCAATTTCCTCTCTCAAACTGGGAAATAATGATCAGAAACAACACTACACTAATGTGGCCACAAATACAAGTTTTCAAAAACTGTGTACATAGCTTGTGTAGAGGGAGACTAAAATATACACTAAAATATACATCATTTCCAAAAGAGAGGCAAAAATAAGTAGACAGTTTGATCAGTTCTTGATATTCCATAACTCATTAAAACTGCTAATTATAGCGGCGGCTGGGTGGCTCAGTTGGTTAAGCGACTGCCTTCGGCTCAGGTCATGATCCTGGACCCCTGGGAATGAGTCCCACATCGGTCTCCCTGCTCGGCAGGAAACCTGCTTCTCCCTCTCACTCCCCCTGCTTGTGTTCCCTCTCTGGCTGTGTTTCTCTCTGTCAAATAAATAAAATCTTAAAAAACAAAACAAACAAAAAAACCCCCCTGCTAATTATAGATTATAACTTTAACTCCAAAATATAAATCTGACAAAAGTGCTGAGTGATTAAAAGTTCACGTCATCTTGGGTCTCAGTACTCATTCATAAAACAAATGTTAAATGTTCTCCAATGAAAATTTTACATTACTTAAAAAAGGGAGGCACAGTGCTAAAAGGGAGATACCAAAGAAGATCAATGAAGTATTTTTATATCAGCACAATTTAAGAAATAAAAATCCTCTGCACTCAAGACTCTTAGAAAAATGTTCAGTAGTGGTCTACTTGCCCAGGACCTAAAAGAAATCCATATCTCAACAAGGTTCAATTACTATTATTTCTCCTTTGTACTGTTAGAAAATAAGGTATCACTATTGCTTTAGTGCAGGTAATACACATCTCCAGTTTAATATTATAGAGGAAGAATCAAAAACCAACTGAACAGATACTGAGCTATATATGACTTGCACAAACATATAAGCTACCTGTTTTGGTTTCCTCATCAACAAAATGCTAAATGTAGGGTTGTATGCAAACATTATGGGATTCAGTTACAAGTCAGTAGAGAATTGTGAATCACTACATGACACAAAATGGTGTTTTTCTTTAAGTCAACTTAATAGGTTTTGCTTCACCATTTCATTCAATAAATAGTGAAACCAAGAACTGACTACCTAAATGCTGGGAAAGAAGATGTAGATCTCAGGTCACAGAGCACTTAACTTACACTCTAAAGGCAGAAAACAGGAAATAAGTAACTCTAACCTGACTCATGCACTTGTCCTAATGTATTTTGTGATATCCCTCATACATACACCATCTGGTGTACAAAGACATTCCACTGAATAGTGAATAGATAATCCCAGCTTGCCCAGAAGACCAAGTATCCAACATCACAAACTATGATCATTTTCTAACAGGCAAACTTGAATATCTTCTAATTAATGTTTAGAAGTTATAGAAATTACCAAATGGACACTCTTCCAATGGAGTCACGCTTCCAAAGAAAATCTATTTGATATTCTTCCTTGGGTTTCCAAAAGACATCTCAAACTTTAAATTTCCGAAATTCAATTCTGGATTTTCCTTCTATATCTGGTTCCTTCTTTAATGTATTCCTTTTCAGTGGTGGTAGACCTACCCACTCAGGGGTCCAAGCTAAAACACTTGGAATCACCCTTGATTCCTATCTTTCCTTCTCCATCTCCCTTCAAATAATTAACAAGTCCTATCTAAGATACATCCCAAATATAATCCATTCTGCACCTGACAGCTAACGATGAATTTTTTTCTCATTGTCAAGCTTCCTGAAAGAGATGTCCATACTTACTGACTTGACTTAAACAATTTCCATTCATTCCTCACTTTATAGAAATTTCAAGTCTATCAATCCTCTGAAATGCCGCTTAAGTCACCAATGTTACTTTAAAAAAAAAAAGATTTTATTTATTTATTTGACAGAGAGAGACATAGCGAGAGAGGGAACGAAGCAAGGTGAGTCGGGGAGAAGCAGGCTATCTGCCGGGCAGGGAGCCTGATGCGGGACTCAATCCCAGAACCCTGGGATCATGACCTGAGCTAAAGGCAGATGCTTTACAACTGAGCCACCCAGGAGCTCCAAGACCACCTTCATCTCTTGTCTCAATTACTGTGCCAGCATTCCAACTAATGTTCCTTACCCCCATCTCCCAATACACTCTTCATGCTACCATCAGAAGTAAACATAGCACATGGCATCAAGACTGTGATATAGACCCTACTTGTTGCTTCAGTCTCTTCTCTGATTAGTTCTCTATTACAGTATCCTTCATCACAGCCAAAAAGACTGCTGGAAGTTCCCCAAGCATACTACACTCACTCATCTCTGGGCTGCTCATACTTCCCATTAGGTAGACCTCTCAGACCCCACCTGTCTTGGCTGAACACCTCTTTTAGGTCTCAGTATGCCTGCTGCTTTCTCCAGGAAACTTTCCCTAATCTCTCTCCTTACATACCAAAACCAGACCGGGTCCCTGATAAACTACCCTAGCCACTTACTGCTTACTCTTATCACAAAACATGACAATAATTAAAACTGCCTTACATGTCTATATTCCCCACCAAACTACAAGCTCCTAAAGACATTTAATTTTTTAAAAAATAATTTTATTCACTTTATTAAGGACAGCTTTAATCTCTAAACTTTAAGCACTATGAACACCAAAGAGAGGAAAATATTTCTGCACCAGATTTTGAAAGCAAAGTATGTACCTAGTTTTAACAGCAGGCAAACAAAATTCTTCCTCTGGCCAATTAAAAGAATGATAGTATAAATATTTTTGTTTTTGCTGTTGTTATTGCTGTTTTTAAAAGCAGATCCAGGGGTGCTTGGATGGCTCAGGTGGTTAAGCATCTGACTCCTGGTTTTGGCTTAGGTCATGGTCTTGTGTGATGAGATCAAGTCCTGAGGCAGGCTGCCCACTCAGTAGGGAGTCTGCTTGGAATTCTCTCTCCCTCTGTCTCTCCCACCACTCTCTCTCTCAAATAAATAATCTTTTTTAAAAAGGCAGATGCATATTCTTACAGAAATTACATTTTATTTATGGCTTCAGCAGATGTTTATTATTAGAAAAGTCTGTCTGAAGCACTCTGTTTTGCCAAATCAAAATTCAGAGTTTACAACAAAAACTGTCTCATATTAATTTAAAGGCATGGGATTAACAATGTGTTCAAATAATCACTACCTTGTGATAACAGCTAAAAGTTAATTCTAGATTAACTTTTACCAATGAGTATAAAACAAAAGCAAAATCACTTAAAAGAGAAAATACATAATTTTTGAAGTTATATTTAAAATTTGATACTCCTGAACTACAAATTTTAAGTCCAGTCCTTAAAAAGTCTTGTTTCAGACATCTAACCTTTCTTTAGGTACTGTCCATACAGTTTATTCATTAACAAAGCAAAACCTGAGAAAAATATCTAGGAGCTTAAAATCCCTATATTTAAAAAACAAAAACAAAACCCTGCATTTTCTCCCTACATTAAAGAAAGTTTCTCTGAAGAAATGACAAGCTATTTATTTTGAAGAAAAGTGAAACTGATTCCCACTGAAGGTTAAACTACAATGACTTCTGTGGTCCCATTCACCACCAGAAGGTTCAACTAGATACAACATCATGGTAAGGTTATAGTAGCTGCAATTAGCATCACCATTCCAGTAGGAGGAGTGTGTTCCTAAGAAATCCCTTGCCTTCAGTGTCCAAGTTAGAAACAGGTTCTCTGAATTTTATCATGTGAGCCTATCATATTCGGCAAATTACTCCTCCAAAATTCATAATCTGTTTCTTTAGAATTTCTGATCAAAACTGCAGGATTTCTAAAATTCACCAATACTCATCCAAAAAGCCCACATAAACAAATTCCTTCAGGGAAGATTTCAAACAGATATATATAAAAAGCAAGACTGAAACTGCTTATGAGTCAATATCCTGCTCAGACAAGTAGAGTTTATTTTGCATAAATCTACTTTGTCATGTAAAACTCAGCAAAGCATTCAGGTTCCTTGTTACACAATAATGCATTAAAAATAATTATATATTTAAAATCTGTTCCTTACATCTCCTTCAAGGACATCCTTATAAAGACTGCAACTCAATTTTAGAAATTACTGCAAACTAATTATTTGAGTTCATTTAATGTTTGTATACACATGTCCAGGTCGGGAGTCAACTCAGTACTACTTTTCCACAAAACCTTACACAACACCTTTCCTAGCAAAAATCTAACAATAATGTTACATTTCACTTAAACCAGTCATTTGCAAAGCATAAAATACAAGGGCAAACAAACCTTCCTTTTTAAACCTACATTTATTATTTACTGTCATGGTATCAAAAGCCCAGAATTTATTTACTTAATAACCATGAACTAGACTTAGGCACAAATACATTAAAATAAAAAACAAAATAGAAGAGAACCAATCTGCTGACAGATAGCATCAAACATCACTGAACAAAGGTCACTGAAAGAAGCACCATCAGTAACTGGGTGGGGGAAGGGATGTTCAGGGAAGAGAGTCAGACAACTAACAGGTAATTTCTTTTTTCTTTTTTTTTTAAGATTTTATTTATTTATTTGACAGAGAGAAACACAGCTAGAGAGGGAACACAAGCAGAGGGACTGAGAGAGGGAGAAGCAGGCTTCCTGAGGAAGCCTGATGTGAGGCTCGATCCCGGGTCTCCAGATCATGACCTGAGCCGAAAGCAGTCACTTAACCAACTTAGCCACCCAGGCGCCCCACAACTAACAGGTAATTTCTTTGACAAAACAGTTTTTCTAACTACATAACTATATTTACTATGCACAGAATACTGTATCTGGTACCACAGTGGGATGTGAAAGCACAGATGACTTCTGTTTTCAAAGTCTTTATTCTGGAGAGAGGTATCACTCCATAATTCAGTCAACTGAACACTGGCTCAAAACAACAAATCAACAAATCCAAGTCTTCTTCAAATTGGACAGCAGAAAGGCCAGAAACAAAACAGGAACATGAAATATAAGTGGTACCAGGTCCTTGATACTTTACCTTCAATAAAAAGCTGTAATCAAGATTAAGATTATAAAAGTAAAAATACTGTGCAAAAAAGTTTCTTGTTACCAAAAAGGACAAGGCATAACCAAAAAGACAGTTAAATTCAAGAATAGTTCATTTGTCTAACACCTAATATTCAACATAGACACTAGTAATATCAGTTCTAAATCTTAAAGAAGCAGAACAATGCCTTAGTGTAGAACAAATATCAGTTCTGTACTACAAAATGGATGGACTGTTACCCTGAATGATGGAATTAAAAACCCTCTATGATATGTTCTCACTTTCATTTTACTCAGCCCCAGCTCTAAAATCAAAGAAAAATAAACCATGTAGTATAAAATGATTAACAGTTGAGTTTTAGTTATGATAACTACAGAAAAGTCCTATAGAATCATCATCTCATCATACATACCTAAAACTCCAGAATCTAACATCCCTTCAGGAAAGCATCTGATTAGCTATAGGGGGCAGCAAAGTTAAGAGAGTGAAAAGTAAATAGCAGGCGGTGAAGTGAGGGCAGGAAATGTTAATAGGCTGGGTAATGAGCCATGAGTATCAGAGAGAAAAGGACAAAGTCTCAATTAATGAATTAAATCAATACACAGATAATGCTAAATTGGTGATTTTCAATCCTGACTACACATCAGAATCACCCTGGGAGCTTTTAGAAATACAAATGCCTGTATCCTACTTTAGGCCAATTAACTTAGAATCTCTTGAGGGTGGGCCTCGGCATTGACATGTTTTAAAGCTCTCTCTAAGTGTAAAGCCACAATTTAGAACCAGAGTGCTAAATACAAAAATATAAATAAGCTAATCTCCATTATCAGCTTTTTACAATTTAAAAAGTTAAATTTCAAAAATAGAGCACAAAAACCTATTTCCCAAACATATTATTTTTGTTGATAAACTTGCCTTTGTCATTCAAAGAGTGACAAAAACTCAGGAACTTAAAAAAACTTAAGAGGATAGCACTCTATTCCAATGATCACACTAAATATATTTTAACTAAGTATATTTCACTGTACACTTTATTCAATTAGACACTTCATAAAATAATCTAAAATTCAATTAAGGATCAGAGGAGGCAATAAAATTGGGGGAAAAAGATATCCGACCCTAAACAGGAATTCTGAAGATGTTAAATTAACCTTAATTAGAAAAATTTTCCTTCATGTAGAGGCCAGCAATGGATATTATGTTACCAATTTCTCCAGGAAGTATATCCTAAAATTTTTTTTATTAAAAAATAATCTCCCAGAAGAAATTTGGCATTACTTTCAGAAAATAGTCCTAAAACGACAAAAATGTGTTATATCCCTTTGCAAACATTTTTCTTGATATATTCAGAGGAATTTCAACTGTCTTTTAGTGTCAACCCAACTACAAAAAGGGATCTGGGGTTTAGAGAAAATGCTACTAACTTTGAGAAGACCCTAAAAACCTTAAAAATTGAGTTAGCGTTTTCCCCACCACAAGAAAGTTAAGATAGTTAAAAAACTTCAGATCACGTCAGTGTTCTTGTTCCAGTTACCCGAAAAGCCCACTCATCTCAAGGGAAAAAATTTTTTTCCTAAAGGTAAGCAAGGCACTTCAAATCAGCATCACTCTTATTGGCCTGGATACCTCCATTGGGACCCAGTTTCTAAGAATACATCAACAAAGAATCTGAGTGATACTTATTAGGAGGTTCTTCACTTGAGTCTCAAAGTGGGTTTCATTCTGTTTTTGCTATTTACCGGGTGTCTCTTAGGAAAAATGCAAACTATACAACTCTACTAGTTAACTCAATTACTTTGCTTGGTAAAAATCTTCTTATCACAGCTTTTAATATTTTAAACAGTCTTAATTAACTCTACCCTATTTCCACTTCCATATTTATGCTGAAAAATGATATAGCTTCACTTTACTTCTCATAAATCATATCTTTAAACTGGTTATATATAAAATCATACTTTAAGTACACTAGGAAAGTTTACTATTTACATGAATTCTTCATTAAAAAAATTTTTTTTAATCCAGACTTTCAAATATCAAAGAGAATGGAAGCTAACATTCTTTGCCTATTAGATATTTTAATTACATTATTTCACTTAATCCACACAATCCTGGGGAGATAGATGGTATTGTCCCCATTTTACAGATAAGGAAAACAACTCAGAATAAGATTAAAAATTTACCTTTGACCCAGGATGGTCCCCCATGATGCAACTCTATCATACTGGTTCAAATTTTTATAAAATAGGTTAACAGCAAAAATACTGAAATCATTTGACCTGAGTACCCATATCAGTTGCATCACCAGATAAATAATTATAGGCCTGAAACTAAATTGTTTCTCAAGTTTCTCATTGATAAAAAGGGAATGATACTGGTTTCGCACAGAGTTGCTGGGATGACCCAGTGAAATATAATGTTTGTAAAAACATGCTGAGCTATGGCATGTCATGCAACAACATTACCTTAGTAGGTGTGAAAAAGCAAGGGCTATGAGGGATTAGCAGTTACATCTCTTTGGACTGTTTCACTTATTATACGCAATACAATTTTATAATTAGAGAATTAAAGTATGAAACAATTTGTAAATGAGATAAATTACATAAATGTAAGGCATCTACTATTTTACCAAATAAATCCTTCCAGAGACTTAAAGAGGTTAAAACAGGCTGAAAAACTTCCTACTGTGAATAAGGTTTTTTTTAATGTTAGAAGTTTCCTAACTGTTAGTTACTAGAGGAAAAATTCAAGGTAGAAAAATTAAATCCTAGGGTGCCTGCGTGGCTCAGTGGGTTAAGCCTCTGCCTTCGGCTCAGGTCAGGATCTCAGGGTCCTGGGATCAAGGCCCGCATTGGACTCTCCGCTCAGCAGGGAGCCTGCTTCCTCCTCTCTCTCTGCCTGCCTCTCTGCCTACCTGTAATCTCTCTCTGTCAAATAAATAAATAAATAAAATCTTTAAAAAAAAAAAAGAAAAATTAAGTCCTATACTAACTTAAATTTAAAAACAGAAAAAAATGGTTGATAAAATTCTTCCACTTTTATTTTCTAGCACCTAGTTCTCAGGGGGAGCTTATAGAATTATCATAACAAGAAAATATAAAAGTGCTTTGAAAAAAGTTTTTAAGCTATACAATGAGGCATTTTAATTTTCAGGACCCACATGACAGTTTGTTTTTAAAAATCGTTTAAACAAGTCTTTTTTATTAAACACTTTCTATGACAAAAATTTTCTCTGAACATTTTCCCTATTAAAATCCTGCAACCTACTTCCTAAATGATTTTGCACAAATAAACTTCTTATAGATGAAAAAGTTGGATTATTTTGTTAATCCCTACCCATAGTATGCTTTGAGGAAAATAGCTGGCACCTTTCCAGTTTAGATCCATGTGGACAAAGTGTAACATAAGCAGGTTAGTATAAACACTTGAAAGATCTTGGTTGCCCACAAATATCTGAATCTCTCCACAGGAAGATTGTATTTCAGAGCAGGAAGAAAAATTCTCTTTCATACACATACTAAAGGGCTTTCCACTGGTTTTTGTTAAGACCACAAATGGAAAAAACTACTACAGACAGAAGAAGCACACAACTCTGTGGTATCAAGTACAATGCCAAAGTACCATGTGAAGAAACTGAATTTTTAAAGAAAGCACTTTTCAAGCATTTTGGCATTTGCAGTAAAAGTAGCTCTCATTAGTCAGCAATCCAAGTAAGGGTCTTATTTCCACAATTCAATTTGCATAAATTTATCTTGAATACCTAATCTTCCTTTTAAAGAACACTGTTTTCATGTTAAATATACAGAACTAATCTAAACTAATTCCAATTTCATTTTTTCCTGTACTAGTGACCAAATACTATAAATAAAACATTCAATGGCACCTTCAACTTGTTGAACTACGCACCATATAATTTAAAGAATTACTAACTCTGCATTTTTTGGTCAAGCTTTTAAAAACTGTATTAAAGCTGCATCTCCTAGCTTGATCTACTAACCATGTTTAATATGGAATTATTTTTATTAAATAAAAAGAAATATGTTAATAAGGCAAAGTATTAAGGATCCACAATATCTTACTAAAAAGCAAATTTAATATGAAAAACACTAGCAGCAAACCTTCAATTATAAACAATTTCACAATTTAATGGAAAAAAAATCAATGATACAAAACCGTTTTTAATTAAATTTACACTCTGAAATCCATGAATAGCAATCCAATGTCCTAATAGGTAAGATGATCTTCTTTTATAGCTATGACATCACTCAAGAATTAAAATCTTGGCAATGCCTACCATTGTGGTTTACCATTGACCCTGATATGTAAATTTTAACTATTTTTGCATGCTGAACAACAAAAGATAAATGCAGCAACACAAGCTACACATATCTTAAAATCTTTCAAAAGCGAGTTGGATTCTGGCTGTGGAACATCCTTGATTTAGAAGCACCCCAAGAGGCAGGGTGGTATAGCGTCTGAATGGGGTTCCAGATCTATTGCAGGTCAACTGTGATTTGATCTGTGGTTTTCTTTAGACTCCTAGCCAAAGTAAGGCTGGATTCATAGGTCCGAAGACAAATCAGAACCAGATTATCCTTGAAGGAGATGAAATAGATTGAAAAATCTGAACATTTATCTATTTTAGTATGGGATCTTTAATTTCCAGGCCCTGTAAAACAGATAATCTTGATTTCTACAGGTTTCTTTTGTATAAGCATTGTTTTAAATGTCTAGGAGCATTACCATCTTGATCCAAGACGATTTCTATCTCATCAAAAGCGAAGACATGAAAACTATAAAATTAAAAGAGTAAGGCACAAAGAATAAACTAGACCACCAGAAAACATTTTGTTTAAAATCCTTTAAACCTTGTGGGAAAAGTTAGTGAGCCAAAAGAAGTGCCAAGTTCTCCTATAAAGCATTAGGCACGGATACGAATTTGAATTATTGTACAAACCTACATAGTTCCTGGAATCCCTGATTCGCGAACTAAGTTCCCATGCCACTGCAAAGCAACACTATTAACTCTCTTATACTTCTCCACATTTACCGTGTATATTTTCTGACTTTAAAGTATTTTAGGTCTTTCTATTCTTTAAGTTAACTATGCCATTTAAACCTAACGACCCAGTAAATAAGACTAAACTCTTCAGATTTTTACGCTTCTTTTATAAAGAAATCCGAAGACAAGCTAACTCCTAACCATTGTTTGCCTTAGGATTGCAAAGAGATCCCGGTCCTTGCGACAACTGGGAACAATCAATGGGAAGGGGAGGTGAGGAGAGGGTGAGAGCAGCCACTGGGTAACTGGGAAAGTAAAGGAATAGTTCCAAGTGTCCGTAAAGCCGAGGAGGGTCTCGGGGGAAGTACAGGTCGGAAGGCAGGGCAGGCGGGAAGAACTACCTGGCGGGGAGCAGGAGGAGAGTTGCAATTGCCAGGGGCAGGTGAGCGAGCGCGCAGGTGGGGAGAGGGGCTGGCATCTTTCAAGGATGGGAAGAGTTCAGGTGAATCCGGGAGAAGCAAAGCAGCAAAACTCTGAAGAGCAAACCTGTTTGATTCGGGCGGGGGCGGGGGGAGGCAACGTGGGGAACACGACTCACACTACAAGCCCCAGCGCGGCAGAAGGAAACCCCTGAAGGAAATGGCTCTGGCGGCGCGGGGGCGAGCCCCTGAGCTCCCTCCCGGGGCCGCATCCTCGGAGGTTACCTTTTAGCTGGGGCAAGGGGTGCAGCTCCGCCTGGCTGCCCTGGCTGCGGAACTGCGACGAGCCCTGGGAGCGCTTCTGCCTCTGCGCCTTGCGCACCGATTTCCGGGTGAAGCCATCCACTTTCTCCGAGGCCGAGATGGCGGCGCTGGCAGCCCCCACCGGCGGCGACGACGACGACATCCCCGCGGCCCTGGCGCTTGGCAGCTCCGGCTGCTGCGTGCACGGAACAGGCAGCAGCAGGAGGAGGAGGCGAGGGAGAGGCGCGGACAGCTCGCGCCCCTTGGCCCCGTCCCCCCGGCCGCGCCGCCCTCCCGCTCCCCGGCGCCGCCGAGCTTCTCCTCGCCGCCGCCTCACGGCCACATCTCAGTGCCGGGGGTTCCTGGTTGCCGCCGCGCGGCCACCTCCCGGGGCTGACGGAGGCAAGGGTGGGGGGGAGGGGGGTGAAGAAGTTGTTGACTTCGGGCGCGGCGAGCGGGTGGAAGAGAGCCTGAAGTTTGGACAACTGAAGCGAGGGCGCGGCGGTGCGGACGCCGAGCGCGCCTCTCTTCTCTTCAGCCCAGTTCGCCAGCCGGCCGGCCGGCCCCTCACTGTCCGCTGCCAGCACAGCCCGCCCTGCTTGGAGCCTCCTCCCGAGGCGCTGCCATCGCGGGTCCCTTCCGAGCCGCGGCCGCGGTGCCCGCTCTTCCCTGTCAGCGCCAGACCCTCATATCCCGGGGCGGTAACCCGCCGCCCCGGCTCAGGACGCGCACACACTCGCTCTTCACAGCGCGGAGCTGTCCGAGCCCCCTCCCCCACGCGCCCTTCCGCCGCCCACGGAGAACCCCCAGTGAGCGACAGCTACAACTTGAGAAGGTGGAGGGTGCACGCAGGGAGGCGGGATAGTGTGTGTGTGCGTGTGCGCGCGCTAGGGCGCGCGGCCCGGAGGAGGTGCCGCGCGGGGGTGGGGAAAGAGGAGATTGACTGACAACTTCCGCAGGGTCCCGCCAGCCTCTTGGACGTTCCGGAGGGAGTAGGAGGTGGGAAAACATGCCAGTTCTCTCAGCCAATCCCAGGGCTAAGCGGCAGGACTGGGGTGAGGCGTGGCCTCCTGTACGGTCTATTCAACTGAGAAGTTAGGCTGAGAAATGGGGCGAGGTTGTGTGACGGACTTCTGCCACAGCCAATCGTAAGTGAGGACGGCGAGCGGTGCGCCGTACGTCACAAGAGCGCGATGAATTGTCCTGGTAGAGAAGGGAAGTGCCCCGACACCAGCAATCGAACTTGCACGCGTGCGCGACAGCTCCAGGCTGTAATTGCTCTCCTGACAGCCTATCAGAAGACCAGAAGACTAGAAGTGGTAGTTTAGGGAGCAAAGTGAAGGAGGCCCTTTCCCGTCCTCGTCTCTTCCGGCCAATGAGGAACTGAAGCGACTGATGGGGCTTGGGTCTAGTGTGGGAAAGAGCGCCAGGTGTTACATCATCAAAATGGGTGGAGCAGAAGTCGGCTTTGGGGAAAGAGCGGTCGCATTGACGGGCGAAGGGACCCTGAGGGAGACGAGGAAGTGAGTTCATCCGTTTGGAGTTGGGCATTGGAATCCTGGGCGGGCCTTGGAGCCTGCACTGGTCTTAAACCGCGTAATTAGTAGTTGAGGAATAAATTTGTAGCTCTTGAGTGGTTCATGCACCGTGATTCCGAGAACTGTTCTCGCGCCCAGTGTAGGCAGTCTAGCATCTGCTGCTTCAAAGAGTTCTCCGTATCCACACCATCCTAGAAGAGGGTTCTCGAGCCCAAGTTAGTATCCCACTAATTTTCACCCCTTCTTCAGCTGGAGGCCTTCTATTCTCCAAGAGAACGCGTACAGATTCCATAATCAGTGGCTTGTGGGTTCGGGGGCTTGCCATTTACTCTCACTGTGATCTCTTCCTTGGAGATTACAAACTTCTTAAGGACAAGGACTGGTTATCGTGTGTGTGTGTGTGTGTGTGTGTGTGTGTGTGTGTGTGTGTGTGTGAGAGAGAGAGAGAGAGAGAGAGAGAGAGAGAGAGAGTGTGAGGGCGCGGGCGGGTGCTTTGCGTCTCATGTTTAATAAAAAGTGAGTTGATTTGTATGATAAATACGCAAAAGGAACCAAATGTTCTCTCTCCAACCTGTTATAAGACTCTAACTACTCAAAGTGTTAGTACTAAGGGAAATTCATAAATTGATTTGCCACTTACATAAACATTGATAAACCTCTGCAGAGTAGAAGTATAAAAAATTTTAAGCCTACAAAATGTTTAAAATTAAATAAGCACAACAATGTCTTCCTTTGTCTTAGTAGTTTTTTGCGCTGGGGGGCCCAAATCTCCATTCCTTCTCTCATAAGCTCCAGACTTTCCCTTCCACTTGATAAAAATAGGTGCCATATGTTTAAGCAAAAGTACCTGTGCATGTGTAGAGAAGATTCCAGCTTTGGGTAGGAAGTTAGATTCTAGATCCAGAACCAAACCAGTTACCTCAAAACATCTCCTTCCTCAAATTCAAGAGTGATGAAACTATACAATTCTCCCAGTCAAAGAGATTGAAACCTCAGCGGCAGCTTTGACAATCCAGTCAAGCTCCATACCCTATCTACCTTCAAATATCTCAATTCAAATGTGAATCTACCTTCAGAAGCATTCGGACCAGGCCCTTTCACAATTTGCACAATCAACCCCCAAACATACTTCAGGGCTTTGAAATTCAAGGCCAGATTAGTCTTTTAAAACTCTGTATCTTATTCACACATTTGAAGAACCACCCAGTACCTGCAGATAGAGTCCAAATTCAAGACTCTCCTCAAGCTAATTCCTACTTACCTTTCAAGACATAAATCCCACCATGTCCCTACACAAACGTTTTTTAGGTCAGACACATCATTCCACATACTGATCCCCCTAGAAGTAGTTGTACTCCCTTAACCCTCTGTCTTTACTCTTCCAACATCTTGAAATAATCCCATTTGTCCACCTGACTGAAACCTGTCTTTTCTTCAAACGCCAACTCAATCCCTATCTTTTATGAAGCCATTTATGATAATCTGGCCAGAAGTGATGTCCCCCTTCCTTACATTGCCAAAGCATTTATTGTCTACATCATCACACACCATTGGAAAGGGCACTATGCTCTTCCACCTCTGAAAGTTATCAAGATATCAAGAAGTTAGTTTTTCTATACCTCCGTATCCCCTACCGAGCACAGGATAGGCATAGAGTACCTAACCTAGTTTTTAGTTCTCAAGAGCAGGGTGTCTGAAAGTTTGATCATTTCAGAATCTGCTGAGGTGCCTATTTAAAATGCAGATTCTGGGGTTCCTGGGTGGCTCAGTTGGTTAAGGATCCCAACCAACTCTTGATTTTGGCCAGATCATGATCTCAGGCTCTTGTGTTGGGTTCCTCACTAAGCAGCGAGTCTGCTTCTCTTCTCCCTCTGTCCCTTTCTATGATCTATCTTTGTCCCTCCCCCTGCACATGTGTGCTCTCTCTCTCTCATAAATAAAATCTTAACAAATAAAATATAGATTCCTGGACCTGATCCCAGACATACAGAACAAGAACCTATGGGAAAAGCAATGAAAAAGTCATCTTTAATAAGCTCCTTAGATCATTCTTATGCACACAAATGTTTGAAACTATTCTCTGGATATTACTTTAAAATATTGTAAATGACTAGAAATAAGAGATGGTACAATTAGTAATAAAGAGACTTTAATAGGCTAAAAGGGGAAATAAATAGCAGAAATTAAACCAATGGGGTAAAGCTAAAATTCATATTGGAATATGATAATGGATACAAGAAAGTAGATACCAGAAACAAGTTGTTGAGAGATATGGAACAAGCAAAACTATCTAGGCTTCCTAATATGGCCCCTTGGGGAGGAATTTTGAGCACAATTTCAAAGAAAGAGTAAGTCAAAACCTGATAAGAGAAAAGGATGACATTCCAGATTCAAGTCATGGAACATCTTGGAGAAGGTGGGAAGAACAATAGCCCAAGAATCAAAAGGCCTGACTTTATAACTTACCAGTAGTATGATCCTGCCAAGTCACTCACTCTCTCAAGAGCCTTGGTTTCCACATGTGTACATCAGGAAAAAAAGTTAAGTGAACAGCTTTCCATACAGGGTTGGCATGAGTTTTAAATGTGACACATGAAAGAAAATATTTGGGAAAGCGGAAACTATACGTGTGATAATTTTATACACATAAGATTTTTTTTTATGTACTGTCTTAAGTAAATAAGGTATCTAGGTCCTAAACAGACTTGGTCATTAAGAATCATTTATCAGGAGACTGAAGTTGCCGTGCTAATCTGTACATGCCTCTGATGTAGGAAGACTATTAATGATGATTCCATGCCATAAATCTCCTGCCTCTTCCCATCTGTGAAGACTCTTGCTATACAGTGATTCAGAGGCCAAGGCTTCATGAAGCACTGACAAATTCCTTGGATTGGTTTGTCCTCACATGACCTGGTTTCCGTAGTCCATAAACATAAGTACACTTACTGATCTCATCTTTTTATTCATAATGCCTAGCTTGCTGAGGAAAATGAGCAATTCATGAAACAACAATGTCCACAATAGCAAAATCATGGTTCTTTAATAGTTTTAAAGAGTGGAAGAGAGTGTTCTTTCTAAATCACTGTGAAATTCTCTAAAACATATCCAAGTGAGGTTTTGACTGTCAACGTTTTCTTCCCTTAAGGGCCATGATTCCAAAACTGTGATCCAACAGAACACCACAAAACAAATGTGCTTTATCTGCAGAATCAAATAGTGGTGGTATTTTCTAAATTTACAAAAGTAAAATTTGTCCTATATATTTTTCTTAAAAATTTGATTCTCACTACCACTTTATTATAACCTAAATCAAGAAAGTATCTGATTTGTCATAACATGTTGATTTTTAATACCTCACTCTTTTTTTTAAATGAAAATACACTCATTATTTAAAGTTTAAAAGGAGTAAAAGGGTCAGAAAAAGTTTCACTCTCATCCCTGTCTCCCAGTACCCAGTTCCTCTCCTCAGAGGCAACCAGTGCTACCAGATTCTTACATGTGTTTCTTCCAGAGATATAATATGTTTACTTCCTTAAGATTTTATAAATTCGCATTTTAAGAAGCTCCACTAGGGGCACCTGGATGGCTCGGTCGTTAAGCGTCTGCCTTTGGCTCAGGTCGTTCGTGATTCCAGGGTCCTGGAATCGAGCCCCACATCAGGCTCCCTGCTCTGCAAGGAGCCTTCTTCTCCCTCTTGGACTCCCCCTGCTTGTGTTCCTTCTCTCGCTATGTCCTTCTCTGTCAAATAAATGAAATCTTTTTTTAAAAAAAATAGACACTCCACCACATGCCCATGATTTGTAGGTACTTCACACTCCTCCAGACTTAAGTGAACCTTCTAGAGTTCTTACAAGTTTATGCATAATCATTCATTCATTCATTATTTTATTCATTAATTCACTCATGTAATAGATATTTATATTTGCATATTCTGCATCAACAGAACTAGAAAATTGAAGGAATCTTAACAGCTAATCAGTACAGGTTTGGTCAAGTTGATACCTGACTCTAAGTAGTCCAAGAAGGTCCTTCTCATGTGCCTCAAACTGGTCCAAACTGGAACGTCCTTTTTAAAGTATATATTACAGGAGACTTCTGTTTGTGTGTATAAATGAGATGTTCTAACTACTAACTTATTATGCAAGTTGTCAAAGCTTATTGAAATCTGGTTTTCATAAACTAAACTCAGCACTTTCCTAGATGTTTTCAAGGACTCTAATAATTCTGTGCTGTCTTTCTGGCCCTTGTGCAGGCATAAGTGCTCGTTGAGATGACTAGAATTCCTGCAGTTTTCAGGAAGGGTCCTTTGTTAACAGGGCAAAATCAGTTGTCATGGTTTCAATTGCTACCACTTTTGATTTTTAATTATAAATTGTTCCTAATCAAGTGATCATTTTTGAATCCGTTCACTGTAGTCTATTGTACTGGCTATTGTGTTGGTCAACCAGGAACTTAGACAAGGTCAGTGGTGGTAGAGATGGGTTAGATTGAAGTTATCTTAGAGGAGTATATGGGACTTGCAGAAGGTATTATTAATCCCCCAAACCCTGCTGGTATACTTACATGTTATGATTACCACGGAATCTCTCTTCCATAGCTGTGAGGTCTATTGCTTCATTTAAGCAGGCTATAATCATAAATGTCTGAAAACCCCTGATATGCTCAATCCTTTACCTATATAAGGAACCAGGATATAATTTGAAGGGGCTCAGCTCATGCCCTATTCTCTTGTCCTTGCAGAGTGGATCTAAAAAACCTGATGCTGGCAAACTCTCCACACTTTAATTCAACCCTGAAAGCATTTTTCAAGTGCCTGCTAGGTGCCAAGCAATATGCCAGACACTAGGAATGGAAAGATAAATAAAGCACAGACATTACAATTTAGTGAGGAGTTGCAACATAAACAAATGATCAAAGACTACACATAAATGTTTCTTATGACATTGTGTGAAAACAGTGGAAAGAAGATCAGAGTTTGCTTTGGGAGGGGGAACCAGAGAAAATTTTACAGAAAAAGTAATGCTTACAGTGAGTCTTGAAACAAAACAGTTTTCATGGATAACACCAAAAAAAAAAAAAAATACTTGCCATTCAAGAAATTAGCTTCCCCACATTTCTTTATCACTAAAAAGGTTTTTATATCTCGGTCAATGAATTTACTTATTTCAAACAACATGTTACCAAGAAAACATTCCATTGCAACAGAATCAACTATATGAAACCTTGTGTTAGAATTTGACCTGGAGGTGGATAGTTAAAGAAAATTCAGAGATTAAATTCAACACATGACTTTCCTCTGGATATAGTTCACAAATCAGTGCTTATAAAAATACTGTATGTTTTCTTAATGTTCCACTCATGTGTGGATTTTGTATAAATCTCTAAGTGGTCTTTCTTTTCTATCCACCTGAAAGAAACATGTAGGTTTTGAGGCAGTTCATATCTTAAAATGTCTAGCTCCTACATGTCAGCAGTGTGTTTTCTCTTATTGGCTTGCTGTTGGGGCTCCCACGTGCAAAAACAACAATTTTGAAAAATCCAGTGAATTGATCTTGTTTCTTCAATGTCAGGTGGTGTCTATGGTTTGAAGAAGCAGTATGAGTAGTATGGGATTTTCAGTTACTATTGAACTGAAGATGCTCCATATCCTAGATCCTAAGCTTTGACTTCTATACCAAAGGATATAGCTTTTTTTAAAAAAAATATGAATGTCTGTGGCTGTGTGTAAATGTAATCACCACCATAAATTTAACACCTTCTCTGTAGTAGGCACCATTAATTTAAAGAAGCCAGCAGAAAGGGATCAGACAAGATCCTCTATTAAAGTCTCTTTTATCTGTGTGACACTCCTCACTGATCCCCTAAGAATTTGGTCCCAGTGGCTCTTGTTATGTTCAGGAACAACTTTTTGTATTCTAGCATCTCTGGGGGCCTCTATTCTTCTTCGTATTATTTTTTGAAAGATTGTATTTATCTGACACAAAGAGAGACAGCCAAAGAGGAAGCACAAGCAGGAGGAGTGGGAGAGAGAGAAGCAGGCTTCCCGCAGAGCAGGGAGCCCAATGTAGGGCTCGATCCCAGGACCCTCGGATCTTGATCTGAGCTGAAGGCAGACACTTAATGACTGAGCCACCCAGGAGCCCCTCTATATTCTTCTTTTGTAAAAATCACTAGAAATTCAAGCTCTTTTTATTCACTCTATACAAAGGCATTCACACACACACACACACACACACACACACACACACACAAATTATACCAAATGGACTGGACTGTCAATATTGTAAGATTGTCTAGCACTGTAACAATTTAGTATATATGGAACTACAAAGTCCCATTACCAAGAAAGAAAATGGGATTATTATGAGATATAATGGTGCTCAATATTTCCTAATCATTAATTCCAACAATACCCATTAACTTCCTATATTGTGTCTATCTTTTCCAAGTGCTTAGAGAATAGCCATGAATGAGACAAAGTCTGCCTGCATGAGGCTCACTGTCAGTGGGGATAGCTCATATTTATTAACATTCAACTATGAAAACAAAGCAGGGAATATGCATCAAAAGAACACCATGTAATTGCACACACAGATGCACACAGCTGTTTAGCTAATGAACAGGATGACCAACCGGTCCTGGTTTACTAGAGACTTTCTAAGTTCAAGAGCTGAAAATCCCTTGTCCCAGGAGCCCCCTAGGTTCTGGGTAAACCAGGCCAGTTGGTCACCCTATAAACCAAATAAGAAATGACATCTATTTATTGGTTCTATTATGAGCAAGGACCATGGCTAAATATTGTGCTCTCAAGCCTAAGGGAGCATGAGCTCTAAGGGGATGAGATGAGGCATGTGTCCTCATTGAGGACAGTATTTGATGAAAGCTGAGAATAAATGTTAAGGAACTCACAGGTGGTGTTTGTGTTGAGGTTGAGGAGATGGGGTTTAAGCTGGACCTGGAAGATTGGGCATAATTACATAAACAAAGAAACAGGGAAGTGGTAAATAGAGCACTATTCAACAGCTTACGGCACGTCTCTCAACTCAAAATGTCCAACTAATTATTCCCACCTCCACCTCCCCTCTCTGTTGCTACTTGGTATCACAGTCCACCAGTGCTCAAGGGAGGAATGGTATGAAGCACAGGCAGGTACAGGGGAGGCTAAACAGGTTAGCTGGAGAAGGTGATTTCTGGAGGAGTGGTGGGAGACAATGCTGGAAAAGCTACATTGATTTCACACAGTTGACAAACAATCAGCACTTATTCTGAGCTCTTTTCTGATAGAGATTAGGGAGTAGAAAAGAAAAAGGCTTTTTTTCTTCAGAGATTCTGGAAAAAGAAGGAAAACCAAAAATGAAAACCAAAAGAAGCTAAAACAAAAAACAAAAACAAAAACAAAACAGAAATCAGCATAGGTAATATAATAAATACTGCGACAGAGGTAAGCACAGAGAAGTGCAGAATCTGTGGGGTTGGGAACAAGAAAAGCTTTCTGGACTATGAGGTTCTAGATTTGAAAAATGAAGAACTCTAAGGAGTTAGGTGGGAAAAGAAACAAAGGGGAACTCACTACGAAGAGCGGGAATAGAATATGTAAGGTGCAGAGCCCTGAGAGAAGGGGATGTATCAGGAAGCTGAAGAGAATTTGATATGAGCCTTATACAGTATGCAGAAGATGAGGGCAGGGCAGGTCATGAAGGGCTTTGTATGCAGTTATTGGGCTCTGTTTTCAAGTCAGTAGGGATACACTGAAGGGCCTTTAAAAGGTGAGTGGCATGATCACATTTGCATTCTAGGAAAATTACATTGTTGGCGGTGTAGAGGATGAACTGATTACAGAGGGCAAGGCCAGAGATAGGTAGACCAGTGGCCCAGAAGAGGAATAATGAGACCTGAAGAAGGCTTCTGAGGTAGAATGGAAAGCTCAGACTCGGGAGATACCGTAAATAAAGAAAAGGACATGGTGATCTATTATCAGTGGGGTGTGGGTGGGAAGGTAAGGGACAGAGAAGAGAAAAGAATGCCTCATGGGTATCTGCATTATGTTGGCACCAGTGATTAGTGGCCCTTTTCCCCAGTAAGGGTCCATCCCCTCCCAGGTATGATAGTCATTAGTGCATCATACCTAATCACAGCAGTATAATTTTAGAATAACAGAATTTTGACATGGGCTATCACCTCTATTTTGCAAATACAAATGAGCTGGTGCCCAAACTCATACTGAAGTTAGTGTTAAGGCCTGAATCATGCTTTTCCTGACTCCCACCATGCTGCCTCCCTTTCTCCTTGCCAGTTCAGCCTCACCTTGGAGCAATAAAAATACAAAATAAACTTGAACCTAGTGTTGAGAGTTAAATCTATGAGTCATGGTTGAACAACAGCTCTTTTCTCTCCACATTGACTGTATTTTTACTCCACAGTGGCCCAAACAGGAATCAGTCATGTGACATCAGTTCATCCAGTGGTTATGTGCTGCTTGTTAATAGGCACTGTGCTTGGATTCTACAGTGACCCAGGAAGAAGGGTGTCTTCTCCTAATAGATTGCCCAGGGGCATTTGTGAGTGCAGGTGATAGGAGAGGAGGGAACAGGTGATAGGAGAGGAGGACATGTGAACTTATTCACTTTCAGGTGGTCAGCAAACTAATGCAAAGGGAAGGATTTCCAAACATCTCAAATACCTGGGTGTGAGGAATGCTCCCAGAGCAAGAGGAAGGAAGCTCTGGGAATAAACCATCTGAATCGGCAAGAGAACTGATGAGGATGAGACCTTGTGTCACTTTCTAAAATTGGATGTGGTTAGAAATAGCTTTTGGAGGAACTGCGGGAAGAAGGCTCTGTGTCCCAAGTTCTCGGACTGGCCTTCAGGGTGGGGGTCCACTTTGCTCCCTGACCTTTGCTCATCCAACCCCCTCTGCCCTTCTGTCTTCCCATATCAGCTCTGTCTGGTCCTTTCATGTTTATCTCAAAATTTTGCTTAAAACTTCCTCTTCACTATACTCTTTGTAGAGGATACTTGGATCTCCCAGTCTGAACTCTTCATTCCCAATAATTTTTCCAATAGTTCCCACTGATTGACCAAATATTTCTTGAAGAATTATCATGTGCTATTGCGGGAATTTACAAATTTTAAAACATGCATTCTAACCTGACCAGAGAGACATGCCCATGATTACACAATAATACAAGGTAGTATAAAATGCCAAATGTACACCATGGGTGGGAAATAGTTCAGGAATATATATAGAGAGAGATCATAATGGGGCTCGAGTCCACATTGAGGGCCTTAGTCTAGATGATAAAAGGGTAGAATTAGGGAAGCCCCAAGAAAGGCTAGTTTAGGGAACAAATACTTGCAGGAGTTTCATGGTGGAGAATCATAAAAATAATGTTTTATTTTTTATTTTTTTAAAGATTTAATTTATTTATTTTATAGAGATTACAACCAGGAGGAGTGGGAGAAGCAGGCTTCCAGCTGAGCAGGGAACCCAAAGCAGGGCTCCATCCCAGGACTCTGGGATCATGACCTGAGCTGAAGGCAGATGCTTAACTGACTAAATCACCCAGGCACCCTAATAAAAATAATGTTTAACAACTCAAGGACATCTTATGGTTTGCAACTGCTTTCATGCACACAGTTGAATTTAAGGATAGTGAGCTGAGACAGATAGAAACTTCTGAATACCAGCTAAGATCTGGAAGATTGCAGCAAGCACTTGGTGGTTACCTACCTCCTGTCAAGCAGTTTTGCATATGTTATCTCATCAGTTCAGGAAGACATCTTGTGATGCAGATGTGTTGTCACTATTTTAGGTATTAGTAAGTTGTGGCTAAGGAACTTGCAAGGTCACAGAGTTAATAGATAATCATAATAATAATGACAACAGCTACTTCTATTCCACATGGGCCAGACACAGTATTCTCATAACCACCCCATGAGGTAAGAACTATTATTATCCTCATTTTTGGTAAGATTTTATTTATTTGTTTGAGAGAGAGAGAGAGAGAGAGAGAGAGAGAAAGAACACTCAAGCACACAGGTGAAGGGAGCGGCAGAGGCAGAGGGAGAAGCAGGCTCCCTGCTCCTTAGCCTGATGCAGGACTGGATCCCAGGACCCTGTGATGATGACTTGAGCCAAAGGCAGACACTTAACTGACTGAGCCATGCAGGTGCCCCATTATCCTCATTTTAGATGGAAAAAACCTGAAGCATGGAGCTGTGAGACAACTTGCCCAAGATACAAAATTAGAAGTGTTAGCAACTAGACTTAAATTCAGGCTGTCTACTCTAACATAGAGACACCCATAAAAATATAATGATACGAGTTCGTTCATGAACTTTATCTCAATAAAACTGGAAAGTAAAAAATATATATATAATATACACCACAAATGTGAGCCATATGCATAAGTTTAAATGTTCTGGTGGCCACATTAAAAGGTAAAAAGAAAGAGGTAAAATTAATTTTAATAATGCATATATTTAACCAAATACCTCTAAAATATTAATGTTTCAACAGTGTGATCAATAACAGTTAATTATATGTTCCACATTTTTATGTGATATTTCCTATATCTAGTACATATTTTTCAACTTAGAGCACACTTCAGTTCAAATGCTAAATTTGCATCAGAAATATGTGATCTGTATTTGTATTTCATATAATTTATAGCTGAAAAAGTAGATTCACATACCCAAGTTTTTCCAAACAAACTTAAAAGTTTTCCAATAACTGAGTCAATTTCCAAAAATCATATTTTAATATTTGCATCCATATTGTCAAAACTGGTTTCCGTATTTTAGAAGAAATGATCTGGCTTTGAAGCAAATCTTGTGTTTCAAAATTGTCTGTTTAAGTTAAATAATTCACTAACTCTTGTGTCAACTCAGTAGTATTAACACTGAAATCAAAGGAATATTGCATAAATTAAGAGCAACTATAAATTCATTAATACCAGTGAAAGGTTCATATTTTTTGGTTTTTATAACTAATTTACATAATATTCTTGCTTATAATTAAAACCTTCTGTATATTAATTCATGTCAGAAAAACGGGTTAAAATGTTATTATTATGAAAAACTTCCATTCCATCATAAATTCTTGTACATTCCAGCAAATACATTTTCCTTCCTTGGAACTTCAAATTTAACTCATTCAAATAAATGTGATATGCAGTAAGGAAATAAAAATCACAATACTATCTTTTTGTCTTTGACTATTTAATATTTGGCAGGTATCCCTTTCATTTCAAGAAATTCTTCAATTCGAGGGGCGCCTAGGTGGCTCAGTTGGTTAGACGACTACCAGGCTCAGGGACCTGTGACTAACTGAGGCCAGCTCACAGGGGGAGGTACAGAGCTGTCTTCTCTCCATGAAGAGACTTGCTCATGCTCTCTCCATCCACCCAGGTACAACCGGTCTCTTTCCCTCTCTTACTTTCTAATTTTATTTCAGCCCCTAAGCTGAAATCTTATTATGTAATTAAGCACTCAGTAAGGGTTCTCCAATGCTGATTTTTAATGAAGTTGGCCAATGCTGCTTCCTGTTTTGAAAGGCTCAACCCCATTTAAAAAGCTGGTCTGTGCCCCCAATACCCATTGCTTCTTAGAAACCAAATGGGCATTTTTCACCATCAGTTTAGAGGGAGAATAATCATATGTAAATAGGTTAAAGTTCTCACGAAAGTGACGGTAGTTGTTAAAAAAAGAAAAGCGGGTAGCAGGATATGATTGTGATACAAAAACTGTGTTGGTCTTTCTGTCTGTCTCTCTTGCTCTCTAGTCTATCCTCCATATTCTCAGATTGTTCTGGGTTAAAATCAAGAAGAAGATCATGGATGTAGTGACTTTTTGAGTCTGCTTTTTCACAGGATTTTGGAGTGGCACATAAGAGATTTCTGCAAGACCTCTGGAGGCACCTTCCTAACAGATCACTTCTTAGTCTCCTGAGTACCTTTGGAGACCACCTCAGGATGAATTCTAGAAATTCATGCTAGGCCTTCAAGCTCTAGACCAGGCCTGCTTGTGTTCCCTAGTGGCAGTAGAATCAGGCTGCCCTTCCAGTCTTTTTAGTATGCACAATGAATAGTACAAGAAAAGAGAGAGAATGTTTGTAAGAGTGAGGGTGTTGGGAAAAATGGTGGACATTCAGGAGGGTGTTGTATTTATTCTCTATAAACTATTCTGTCTTCTCGCCCTAGATCCAGGACTACCAACCATTGAAGGATTAAACTCTAACACTATTATTTCCCTACTTAAAATCTTTCATCCCCAGGTTTTTAGCCACTGCATCCTTGACTTGCTGTTCAAAGTCCATCCTGCCTGCATCTTTAAATTCATTTCTCAACACTCCCTGCCCCACCTCATGCGCTCTCTCCTTTCAATGCTTCTGCCATGCTGAACTCTCCCTCAGAATGCTCTTTCCCCACCCCCTTCGCCTTCCATCTTCGGATTGTTCTTTAAGGAAAGTCAGGTGCCACCATCCCCAAGACCCCCTTGAATTTGGTCTTCCTCCTCTGTTACCTCTGGGCACCCAGGCAAATCTCCATCATGGTCTTCACTACAGAGTCCTGTAATTACCTCTTTGCTTTACCATGTGCTAGGTTGGACCATAAGTTCTTTGAAGGGAAGTCTATGTATTAACCATCATTGTATTTCTGGGGTCTTGCACAATGCCCGTCATTTACAGATCAGTAAGTGTTCAACTAGTTGATTAGGTATCGACTGGAGATAGAACTATCCCAACCAACTAGCACAGGCATGGTGCCATAGAATTCAGTTGGCTTTGCCTTCAGTTTTCTCCTTGGCACAACCTTGAGCTCCTCGGGCACTCTCTGACCTGGGCCCTGTGTCCACACAGACTCACACTATTCTCTCCGTCTAGACTTGGACTCATCAACTCTGAGGGCCATGCTTTCCCTCTTTTGGAAATCTGTTTCCTGCTTAAACCCACTTGGTTCTTTCCCCTCATGTCTTTGCCCCACCTCATTGTTACATGTACTGTATTTTGGGTGCATGTTTCTGAGTCTACTTCTGCTTGCATGAGTCTGTTCCCTGTCTCCTCCACTGAGGTCAAAGTTTGACAGATGACCAGAACTCTCCAGCAAGCCCTCTTTGGTGCTGCAGACAGAATGCAAGTTGCCTCCTTCACTGGTCCAACACCTGGTGGGGACAAGTCACAGACCCTGCAGTCTGTAGCCATCACTGCAAGAGGCCAATTTGTACCGCTTTCCCTCTAGCTCTTCATTTCCAGTATATATTGAGCTCTGTCCTAGATCTATGCTGAGCTACTGAGCACTAGGAGATTTCACTTCTCTCTCGGGGATGTTCGATCAGATGATATGTCATGACCTCAACAAGCTTAGAATAACGATACAAAACGTGGTATTTCAACTAGGGTGGAACACCTCTACCATCACCCAATATACCTTTTTTTTTTTTTTTATTGTTACTAAAATTTTTTTTTCCAGTGTTTCAAGATTCATTCCCCATTCCCCACACCCAGTGCTCCACGCTTTAGGTGTCCCCAGTACCCACCACCAGGCCCAATATACCTTTTGAGGGAGAAGGAGTAAATATTGAAGTTTGGCCTTTTAGGGATTGGTATTCACCAAATGCTAGGTCTCTACTACAAATAGAGAGCTATCTCTATATAACGTGGTAACTCTTGATCACCCATCTGTAGGGTATATGCTTTTATGGCTTACTTATTAATTTTCTTTTTTAAAAGAGAGGGCTATGTTAAACCACTTTCGTTCTCATTCAGTGGTCTGCACTTGAGAAATGCTAACCAAAGTTAGGACTACCGTCTGTGACCACAGGATGGAATGTGAGTGACCTGGTCCACGAAGGAATCAGAAATGAGACTTTGGCCCTAGCGCCACCCACTCAGGTAGGGAATGGGCCCAGAGGAGCTTGGCCTGGCAAACTTGGAGCCTGATGACCATGAACTTGTGAAAGAGCAGGCTACCCTGCAAATGACCAGTTACAAGTCCTTGTGGCTTCTGGGGCAGCCTGTCCCTGTATCCCTGGTGACCAGCTCCCTCCCAAAAATAGTTTCCTATTTGAAATGGTCTTCCCGGCTTCAGCAGGTGGGAATAAGTCAAGCTAAATGCCTTTCAAGCAGTGTGTCATGATGTTAAGAGCAGGGGACTGAGAATGAGGCATGTCCAGCCTGCCTCCCAGCACAGCCACCTGATTGCTATCTGGTCTCGGGCAGGTGGCTTAGCCCCTCAAAACCTTATTTGCTCATGTTTACAAAGGGGATGGTGATAGCACCTACTTTACGTTTTTGCCAGGGGATTAAATGAGAGAAGACATGTGGGTGCTGAACACTGTGCTTGGCATCTAGTTGGGAACTCACTTGATGGTAGCTCTTCTTCCTGTATTAGTGGCATTAAGAAGAGTAATGATAAGAAGTCATATTTAAAATGATGAAGGCAAGGCAGAGCCCAGGTCAGCTGTACTTTCAGGTCACCCACCTACCCCATCCCCCACCCTGCCCCAGTGGCTCTTGCCTGCCTTCTTCCAAGGTGACCCAGCTTGGCAGTGCGGCTCTGTGAAGAGCTGCTGAGTGAGGTAAGAAATTCAGCCAGGATCAGGCTGCCTGGGCATGAGCCCTGAGCTGCAGCTGTGGGAGGAGCAGCACAAGAGGCAGGGGAGAAATGGGGTGTCAGTAGGTTGGCCAGGACTCTGGCGAGGAAGTGGGTTTGGGGTGAGGGCGGGCTAAGGGAGGGGGAAGGGCAGAGTTTGAGAAGGCTCAGCAGGAAGGAAGGCAGTTGAGAAAAAAAATAATCTACCTGGTGTCTTACTGGCCTCTTGTTATCATTTTCTGGCAATGAAGAATCAGAAAGAAACCAACACAAGGTTCTGGGGTATCACAAAATATCAGGCCTTTCTCTCTGATTTTTTTTGGGAAACACAGGGGGTGTCTCACTACTATCCTATCTGCAGTTCCAAAGAAGGAAAAAATGGGCTGTGTTTTAATAAGTGGTCAGACTGTCAGACCAAGAGCTAATGTGCCTTTTTAGCCCAAAAGCTCTGGTTGCACAACGCAGTGTTATTTCCACAGGCAGCTGAAGTAATTCTGCTCTTGAAATCCTGCCCTGGGTGACTTTGTTTTTCTTGTTTGTTAGCTCAGTGATTAAATAATCATGGCAGAACAGTTCCCCTGTTTTGTGGGGCACAGACATGGGCACTCATCAGAAGCTGCCACATATTTCCAGAAAGAAGTTCTATGTCTGGGCACTTGGGGCGGGAGTCATAGAGCTGATCCCCACCCTCAGTTATCCAACTGAGATGCAGCTTGGTGCAGATGGAATGACCCACTGGAGCCATGCCCCCATGGAACCCCAAGAAGGTTCTCGTATCATAACAGGAAGCAAAAGTCACGGGAGAGCAGAATTTCAAAAGTAAGATTTCTTCAGCACCGTGGAAACACCCACTTGCCTGCCCACCCTCCCCTCAGTTTCACCTCTTGTCTGCTCAATCACTCACTGTTCTAGATATTTTTTGGACTTCAGTTTCCAAACTTGAATCAGGCTTTATTTTGGGGATGGGAGGCAGAAGTGAAAGATTTCACCAATGTATTTGACTCTCTCCTTACTTCCCCCATGAAATAGCCTATTGTTTGGAATAGCTTGTTCTTTGAAATAGCAGAGCTTTGAAATGTCCTCACCTCAGATTTTGTACATTCAAAACCGACCTTTCATCTCCATTTTCAAAATCAGCCTGGTTTCCTCATCTGTCTTAAATGGTCCCACCATTCAGCTGGCCGTTCAAGCTTGACTCACACCTGCTAGCTTCATAATTAGGCACCAACAGAATGTGCAGATTCTTGGTTCATCTGAAATGTCACTCTCCGGGCCCCTCGTCACAGTCACCCCCATACAGTCAGAGCCTTTATCAGTTCCTCATTCCTGAACTCAGTAACAAGCCCCTCCCAGACTTCTCAGCTCACTCCATGCTGCCCAGTATGTCAAAATTAATTCACCCAGAGCACAGATTTCATCACTCCCTCTGCTGCACAGAAGCCCCTCCACGGTCTATGGTGTGAAGTCCAGCCAGACACCCAGCCTGGCATTCCCCGCATTCCTCTGTGGTCCAGCTGCCAACTTCCCGAGGCAATCTCTCCACTCCCCAAAAGATGCCCACTGCTCCCACCAGGCTGCTTCAGTACTGCACTCTGCTTGGTGGGGGGCAGATGCTAACTCATGGGAAGGCAGAGAAGGAGGGAGGCAGACAGAGGGGAGTGCTCAGCTCCACCTCCTCCATCATTCTAGTCCTTCCCATGAGCACCCTCCTGGGAACTGTTCCATCTGTGTCTGCACCACTCATTAAAAAACGAACAAGAAGAGGCGCCTGGGTGGCTCAGTTGGTTAAGCGACTGCCTTCAGCTCAGGTCATGATCCTGGAGACCTCGGATCGAGCCCCACAGCGGGCTTTCTGCTCGGCGGGAAGCCTGCTTCCCCCTCTCTCAGTCCCTCTGCTTGTGTTCCCTGTCTAGCTGTAGTTTCTCTCTGTCAAATAAATAAATAAAATCTTTAAAAACAAACAAACAAGAAAATCCAAAAGCTTTTATCATGGAAATTTCCAAACTTACATAAAAACCCTCATGAACCCATTCACCAGCTTCTGTAGCCATCAGTTTTCGCCATATTTTATTTCGTCTATCCTCCCTCCATATTTGTGGGGGCAGGACAGGAGGGAATCATTTTAAAGCAAATTCCAGACATTATGTCAATTTATTCCCGATACCTCAACATGCACCTCACAAAAGGACCTTTTTTTTTTTTTTGCACAGCCACAATGTCATTCTTACACCTAATAAAATTGCTAATTCCTTCCTATCGTCTCTCTCTCAGTCTATATTCAAGTTCCCCAAGTTGTCTAAAAAAATCATTTTTAGGACTGAGTGTATTTTAATCAAGATTCAAACAATAGCATACTTTCTCAGTGCATTGGCTGATGTCTATGAGTTCTCTTTCAACACCATTTGAACTTTTTCTTCCATGCCATTGGCTAAATAAATAAACAGACCAGGTTCACTGTCCTGTACAATGCCTAAAATTCTAGATTTGGCTGATTCCTTCCCTGTGGTATCATTTACAGAACACTCATTTCCACCCTTATATGCTGCCTTACACTGTCTTTAACCTAACTTTTGTATGAGTATGTATCGCTACTTCCGGTGGAAGTACAAGCATCCAGAGAAAAACTGTGTGTGTGTGTGTGTGTGTGTGTGTGTGTGTGTGTGTGTGTGTACACTTGGTTTCAGTGTTATGAAGAGTAGTTCACATACCATATCCTCAATAAAAACTTGCTAAATAGCTTTTATTAAGCTCTACCATCTGCAGAATTGTATCCTGGAGAGAGACATACAGAAAGAAAGAGATTCCTAACCTTGTGTTTTATGTGCTGTTAATTACGTAGGACAGTGGTTCTCCAAGTTGGACAAGCATCAGCATCAACTGGGGGGCTTGTTAAAAACCCAGATTGCTGGGCTCCATTCCCAGACTTCCTTATTCAGTAAGTCTGGGATGGGCCCTGAGAGTCTGCCTTTCTAACAGGCTTCCAGGTGATGCTGCTGGTCCAGGGAACTTTGAGAACCATTAATATCAGATATGAGCTCCAGAAAATCTTCTATAGTCCATGGGGCCCAGGCTGTGATGCAGTTCTGATTCCCAAGGCTGCCTATTTCTGTGACTCGGTGGGTGACCTGGATTGTCTAGACCTTTCAGTGGGGAAGAGCTACTTTGAAGATGTGTTTTCTGGTGGAGAGGGGTGCGATAAGGCAGTGGGACTGTGGATAGAGGAATGGCTTCCTCACACACAGAGAGGGGTCCACTAGGTCCTTTGAGTCATAGGAACTTTGAGAGGAGCAGGCAGCAGGGGTCTGGACCCTAAAAACTTCAAGCCAAGGGCTCTGCTTATAAGTAAAGTGTATGCATGGAACTTTGTCCAGTATGGGGGTTCTTAATGGCCCCGATATAGGACTGTCACAGGCAGGATGTGGCTGAGGCCTTTTACTCCTGCTCTTTTTCCAGTGTTGCATCCAGATATGGATGGAAAAGATTCCCTTTGGAAGGAGTGGAAGAAATGAAAAAACTTTAAAGTCTTTTTTTTTTTTTTAAGATTTACTTATTTTAAAGATAGAGCAAGAGAGAGTGAGGGGAGAGGCAGAAGGAGAAGGAGAGAGAGAATCCCAATCAGATTCCCCCCCCCCCACTAAGCATGGAGCCCCATACAGTGTTGGATCTCACAATCCTGAGGTCATGACCTGAGCTGAAATCAAGAGTTGGACGCTTAACTGACTGAGCCACCCAAGTGCCCCTGACTTGAAAGTCTTTTCAAAGCATCCTACAATCAGAGTCATTAGATAAAAACACCTTGTAACTTTCCCTATCCCAGGTTTACACCTAATAAAATTGCTAATTCCTTCCTATCATCTCTCTCTCAGTCTATATTCAAGTTTCCCAAGTTGTCTAAAAAAAAATCTTTCCCTGAAGATAGTAGTGTTTTCCTTATGGTAATTTCTGTTATTTCTTCTTTGTATCCCTTCCCTCATTCTTGGGGGACAGACTCCCTTATCTACTTCTTAAATGTGCCCATTCAGCCTGCCCTAGACTTGGCCCTCATCTCTATCTCTTCTCTCTATACATACTCTACAAGAGAAACATTAGCTACTTCTTTAGCTTCAACTTTCCACCCATATGTTCATCGTTCTCCTCAAAATATCTATAGCCTAGACCTTTCTCTTGAGCTCCAGACTATAACTTCAGCTTCCTGCTAGATGCCTCCAGGTAGCATGCTCAATATGCCCAATCTAATTTGTTTTCTCCATCTCATTGTTTATCCCTTCCTCTGGCCGTGGAACCCCATCATCCAAGACAGGGTCACCATCTCTTGAGTTGTTCAAGCTTGAAATCAGGGAGTTCTCCTCAAATCTTCTCTTTTCCTCTCCTGCCCTCTTTCTAATCATTCATCAAGCTCCCTATTTCATTCCTGAAGTGCATTTCTTATTTCAGATCCTCTTTGCAATCTCCCCTGCCTTTGACTTCATTTCAATTCTCAGCATCTTTTCCCTGAATCCTTGCTAACGAGGCACTGCATTCTTACTCTGTGCCAGGACTGGTGCTCAAACATTCACATACCTTCTCTGATTAAAGTACAAGTGCCATCTCCATTTTACAGACAGGAAAATCAGGCTTAAAGATACTAAGAAACTTGCCCAAGGTCCCCTGCTCACTGGTAAGTGCCCTGTACTGATGTAGGAGACTGTTAGATGCATATTGTAAACAACTGGGGGAGATTTGAAAGCCTACCATTTATCCCATCTGCACCCCAGACCAATTGAATCAAAATGCTAGCTACTATGACTTTCTACCCAGATATTCATGGCTCTTCCCAAAATATTTCCAGCCCAGACTTGTTTCTTGAGTTTCAGGCTCCTTCCTCAGGCGATGCTCCTGGGCAGGCAAGATTGAGAACCACTGCTTGACTGCCTCTATGCATAACTACCTACCCGACTCCCCATTCTGCCCCACTTCAAACCTTCCTCCAGAATGCTGTCTAGCTGTCCTTTCAAAACCCACAGGGATCATGCTACCCCAGGGGCTCCCCTATGCAGATACAATGAAGCAGATACGTCTCATTGGCGAATCCAGACCTCCATGGTCTGAATTCTCATCTGTGAGCTCCCTTCCCTTACTCTCTACTTGCAGGCACACCAACCACTTGAGACTTCTAGTACTTTGCACGTGCTATTTGCTCAGCCTGAAGTGGCCTTTCCTGCTTTTCTTTCCCCCAGTTTAACTCTCTAGCAAATAGCTTTTTTTTTTCTCTTTGAGGCACAGTTAAGATGTCACTTCTACAACTTCCCCAGGTAGTATTAATGGCTTATCCTTTGTTCTCTTTGTAACTTGCATCATTACTCTGAGCTGCAATGATTTATTTACACCCCATCTCCTTCAAAAGATTTTGAGTCTCAAGAAGAACTGTATCTTGTGCATATTTTTACCTGTACGATCTACCCCATGTTAGGCACTCAGGAAATGTTGAATGAACGAAGGAGTGAATGAATGATTGAAAGAACAAACTTTAAGACTCTTGCCAGTTTCTGCTGCCTCCTATGGTTGGGCTGTATGGTGTAGAGCAGAGTCTTTGAGTCAGTTGGGTCTAAATCCAGGTTCTGCCCCTTTACTAGCTGTATGGCCATTCCCAGAGGCTAACTTTATCCACCCTGTTTGTAGTTTAGTCTCTTCATCTGTGAAATGGGGATTCTGATGCTACCTACCTCACAGAATGGCTATAAGGGTTCAGTGAGATTAGCCCATAGCACTCGGTAATGTCCATTATTATTATTTGCTTAGAAAACAGCTTTCCAGTACATCATTTGATACCACTTATGAAAAATTACATCTATATGTGTGTATATACATATATATATATATATATATATATATATATATATATATATATATATGGAGAGAGAGAGAGAGAGAGAGAGAGAGATTGGGAATATATAGATACCTGAATCTATATAAAGAGAGAGACATGGAAGAATGTTTGCTAAGGTGATATTGAGTGTTTTATTTCCACTTACATTTTTTATTGTCAAACTGTTTTACAATAAATATTGATTTAATAAATATTGATTTATAGCCACTTCAACTCCCCAAATACAGACACCCACGCATACACACAAACACTCTAACCTATAATATGCATTTACAACCGCACCCACCCACACACACACATAAAACACACAAACCCATATACTTCCTCAGGAGGCAGAAAGTCTGTGTCCAGATGTGACCTGGCCTCAGGCACAGGGAGAATGTGTCTGTAGAGAGAACGTGGAGACCTTGAGCCATCTCTGGCTCTCAGCCAGTAGGGAGGGGCAGGCACTCTGCTAACTCTGGAACCAGGAAGTGACATTCCTATTCATCCAAGCCTTCAAGTAAACACCCAACCTGGGCATCTGGAGAGGGACCCCCACCCCCTTATGAAATGTGGGCCCTTGGAGGCGCAACCCAGCTGCATGAGTCTGTTTCTCAGGGTGGAGGAGAGGGATGAGGAGAAGAGATCTCAAGCCCACTGCACAGCACACAAAGAACAGTTGGGAAGTTTCTAGAGTAGAAAGGAACCAACTAACTGCTGTCAGAAAATGATTTATTCTTATTCCTGAAAGTTTAGGAAATACAGGAGGAACTGGATAGAAGGAGCTCCATTCCATAGTTTAATTGGAAGTTCTTTATTTTTCCACCAAAAGAAAAAACTTGCAATGATTTTTGAACTGAGTATGCCTCCATCTCGCTGGAGTTTAATAACAAATATATTACCCTCATCAGCCTGCTCCATGTTGACTTGTGTTGTGACCAAGAAAAAGCAGATGTTCCCATGGCCGTCAGAAATCAAACTTACTCTCCCGTGGAAGGAAGCAAGTGATGCCAAGTATTAAGATAGAAATGAGGGAAATTTCTGGACCTGTGATCCATCACTGACCTGTGGAGTAGGATCTAGAGAGAGTAGCAGCCAACAGAAGAGGCTTGTCTAGCACGGAGAACTGCATTCAGTTTACAGTCAGCATGGAGAGGTCACAGGTCAAGGAAAAGAAGAAGGAATCCCCAATTCCCTAAAAAGACATGATCTCTACCCTCAGATATTTACATTATAGTTGGCAAAATGAAAATGGCACTTATGAAATAATTAGGAAAAAAGTCTCTTATTTCCTTCAACCTTCTATTTGGGTAGTGTAGACCGTAGGTACTGAAGAAGTTTACAGAAATATCTCACTGATCAGGGCCACCACCATGTGGTTGTCCCACCTCCATCAACACTGACATAGCACTAATGATTCCAGTCATCACCAGCCAGAAGAAGAAGGAGCATGACATTAATATTCAAAATTTTACTAACTTGCAGCCCTGGTGAATGAGGACTCCAGTCCCTCCTTCAACACCCCAAAGTTTCCCGGTTCTTTCTTTCCTTCCTTCCTTCTTTTATTGAGATATCATTTACATACCACAAAATTTACCATTTTAATGTGCACAGCTTAGTGGATTTTAGTATATTCACAAGGCTTTGCCATCATCACCACTAATTCCAGAACATCGCCGTCATTGAAAAAGAAACTCTGCCCATTAAGCAGTCCCTCTTCTTCCTCTCTTGCCCCAGCCCCTGGCAAGCACTAATGCAACTTTCCATCTCCCGGGATTTGCCTGTTCTGCACCTTCCCTATAAATAGAATCATACACAATGTAGCCTTTTGAGTCTGGCTTTTTTCATTTGTGTTTTCAGGGCTCATACATGTTGTAGCAATGTCTCAATACTTTATTTCTTTTCTCAGCTCTTTCTGGGCATCCCAGATGGTAGTTCCCACTTGCTCAGGCCCAAATCTGCTCAGGGACTTCTCTCCGGAAGCCACTTGGGAGAAGTGCCTCACAGACGCTGCCTCTGGCCACTTTGCCGGTGTCATTCTGTCTTTTCAGTGTTGGTATTGTCTAGTGGTCTTCAAAATGGAAACTCCTAGGTGTCAAGTGATCTTCAGTTCCTACCAGTCCTTCCCCCTCTGCCCCGTGGCTATACTGTGTGTGGATTCAGGAACCTGGTCTCCCTCCCTGCCTGGTGCTCTGCTGTTCCCTGGGCCTTTAGGAAGACCCCAGCGTCAGCTTGTAATGACAGGCTTCTCTGGTGCCCGAAGGAGGGGCTGCTTGGCTCCCTCATCTCTCTCTAGTTCACTCAGGTCCTCAAGACCGGGGCAGGAAGGAGCCCAAGACAAAACAGAGATTGGTGGTAAGAGTGATTTTTATGGATGTGTTTCCAGGAAAAACTGGCAGCGGTATGGGAAAGTAGCCTGGAGAATATGTGGAAGCCAAAATAGGGAGTGAAAGCAAGTGAGGTCCCACAGAGGGTAACTGGAGCTCAGTCCCACTGGGGACCAACCGTCCATGGCAGACCTTGGAGTCAGGTGTTCGCCCCTTGCACCTGTCAGTCCCTGGTGGAGGGCTGCTCCTTGGGTGTGTACCGCCGGGCCCTCAGCTCACAGGGTCCCCTGGCAAAGGATGTCCTGACAGCCTGAGGGCAGCCTTTTGACATGGAGACCTAGGTGCTGGCTCTTCGAAGTGAAAGCCGGCAGGCCTAGCTACCGGTCTGGTCCTTGAGGAGTCCTGTTCCCACACACATCCACAGGTCACAAAGACCGTCCCGGAGCACGGTGCTGAGACTCAGCAACTCGTCGTTGAAGCTGGGTGATAGCTCTGTGGAAGGATCGACCCTTCAGTCAGGAGAAAGACTTCATTAAAGCCCTCCAAGTGGTTTTCTTTACAACCACAAAACCCTTGAAAAAACAGAGTCTATTACGTACATCTCTGGCTAACCCTTTGCCGCATACAGCACAGACTTCGGCAATGAACTCAAATGAAGGCGACAGCTGCTAGACTGTGGTATAAGTCCACTAGATGTCAACTAAACTTGGCCGCTCAGAGAAATGGGCCTCATGAGGGTCCCCGTGAGGAACTCCACTGTCAGCCAAGAGTCCCACTTTGGACAAAGCCAGGGTGAGGCTCGTGTTGTAACCCTCACCCTGGATGCTAGAAGAGTCCCCTGCTGGCATCTGGAATGCGTATCATTTTCCTCATTGTCTGTGTGCACAGAAGCAGAGGGAGCAGAGACCAGGGTCCTTTGACTGATTTGGGGGTGTTACTGAACCTCGTTATTGTTCTACTTTCTCTGCTGCTTTGCCCCAGATCCTGAGGCCAATGTGAAGACAACATCGGCGGGTGGGAAAGGGCTTTGGGAAACATACTCACCAAGGTAATGCATTATTTCTCCGAATGGCTTTGGCTTTGTAAAAGGAATCTTGGACAACTGAGAAGAGTTTTAAGGGATGAAGCCGAGAAGCTTCCCTTGAGACCTCGGGGAGGTCTGAACCTCAGTGGGAGGTCACCAGGAGCCCAGACCTGGCCTATGGCCGTCCACTCATTGACCTGTCCGGCTATAGCACGACTGCTCAGGAAAGGTCTTCCAGGGTCCCAGCAGCACGAAGAGGTAAGGAGAGAAGGCAAAGAGGCCATATAAGAAAAGCTGAGGGGAAAATGAAGGAAAGTCGATGAGAGGATGGGGGGTGGGTAGCAGGAGACAGAGGTGGCCATGCTGGAGGGCGTGGGCACCATCGGCGGCCGCTCCCAAGATGTCTACAGCCTACACTTCAGGGCACTGCTTTGATGATGGAGGCCACATTTCCCACAACCTTGTCACAGCCCTGCTCTCCACCCTTGGACTACCTTCCCACATCATTTGAGGGGGAAAAGTCCAGGAGGGTCTCCAAGGCAATATGACCTTGACCCCCCCAGGCTTTGGGCAGAAGGTGGCCCGGAGAGTCAGGAAGCTGAAGGCCTGATCTGGGCCAGCAAACAGAGGGCCCTCAGTAGTGCGGCAGCCTGTAAATTGTCCTTTTGTTTCACGGGCTTTACCGAACACGGTTTTATTTCATGTGACTGTGCTATTTCAGGAGAAGTAAATATTGCCGGCGGTCTGTTTAAAAAGGCCAATGACCTGAAATGTGTGTGTGTGTGTGTGTGTGTGTGTGTGTGTGTGTGTGTGTTTCCTTTTCTTTTCCATTTGAATTATCTCCAAAAGACAGGTCTGCCCAAGCACCGTGCTGATTTAATTCCCTGGGTTTATTTCTAACTTTTCCTTTCTGTCTCGTGATATATGGAGCTGGCAAACAAAGGGAGAAACAAGAACGGGACAAAGACACAAGCGCTGACCTAGGTCCGAGGGAAGAGGGGGAGATGTCCAGGGTGCAGCCCGGAAGAGGGCAGGGAGCCATGGGCTCTCTGCTGCCTTCACTGCTTCCGGAAACTGGTGTCTGACCTATAATCACAGCCTCTTTCCTCTGATTTCCTCTGTGAAAATAGCAACATTCAGACAAAGCACAGAAGAGACAAAAGCCCTACATAAAGGATCAGGGATTTATAAATACAGTTAAAATGATAGGATTGTTACCCCTGCGGTCTAGTTCTCCAAGAAGGGGCTGGGAAAGGGGGGCATCATTCTTGAAACTTGTCTCAGATCCTAAGCCACTCAGATGCGCCTCTTTGGGGGGCCCTGTCAAGGAGAGATTTGCTACAGGTTTTTTTCCACTAGATGTCAATCATTGTAAGAGTGGGTGTCACTCTCCAGGCACATTACCCTCTCAGGAGTTTTAGGAAGACTTCTTAAGGATTCTCACTCACCATCTGATTGCTCAGGCTCTTCTCCCCAACTCACTATCTCTAAGGAGGGGCAAGAGGATATCCTTGTATCAGCAAATACCTCCTACTCTTCTGGACTTTTCCTCCTAGACAAACACTGTATTCCCATTCGAATTGTCATGTTCTTATATGGCCCAACACCCTGGTCCCAGCTTACCCAGGCTGGCCCTCCCATAGGGATCTCGTAACTTGGGACAAGTAAGAGATCTCCAGGAAAGTTCATACCTGGTGATGGAGATTATCAGGTAGAAATATGGCCATGGAAAGTAGAGTCATCCTGTTGCAGGGAAAGACGATGAAGAAACAGAGGCCAGAGGCAGAGACAGAGGTCTGCCCTGTACTGCAGTCTTTGGTTCTCACGGTTCCTCAGGTCTGGTCCCATGTATCCCTGATCTTTGCCCAGTTCAGATACTCAACGTTTCCTTGAATTTCATGAGTTAGTACATTCCCTCTTTTGCCTCCACTAGTTCAAGTGGGGTTTTTGATGTGTGCGACCAAAAATCTTGGCCAGTATGTTAACAGTAATGCCAAGAATTCTCTAGTGAATATTATCAGTGCAGCTCCTCAAAACTGGTTTCAAAACTGGCTGAGAATGATGTTTGTACCATGCTGACTTTGACTTACTGTCACTACTCTACTTCCCAGAAAGACGAGCCTTGGGAAAAAGAGCAAAAATACTCCAAGCAGCATTTATGACCCAGCTACTGAAGAAGAGGAAGGAATCTGGGGACAACACTTGTGTCGAGGCCTCTGTCTTCATATGTGATCACAGGTAAGCTTTCCAGAGGAGGTTTCCAGAGGAGAGTAGCAGAATTGTCTTCCTGTCACCCACTATACAACTCTTAACTCCCATTCTGGGGTCTACGTAGTTAAACCCAACTTCCATGTCTCCTTTTTTTTTTAATTTAATTTTATTTTTTTCAGTGTTCCAAGATTCATTGTTTATGCATGTCTACCTCCTAGTAGAGCCAAAGAATAGTGACTGATCATGGGCAGTGTAATAGCCCTTCCTATGCTCAGAGTCGTCACGTCCACAATAAATGACTACAGTCCTTTCAGCATCAATAGGGCACAGGTGATGGCCTGGCATGAGGGTACAGAATGTGCCCTAGGCTGGGCATCCAAAGACCTGCATTCCAGCTGAGTTTTTGCTACCAGGCACTTAGAAGACTAGCTAAGTCCATGGGTCCATTTTCCTCATCTGCTAAATAAGAAATTGGGTTAGATCATTTCTAAACTCCCTTCTCGCTCTCATAAGCCATTACTCAAAAGTAAGTTCCTGGTCTGGAATCATTCTCCACAATGAATACTATTTGCTTTCCACCAAAAGCAGAAGGGACAAAGAGGAAAGAGAACAAGAAATTTAGACATTTTTTTCCTCATGTTTAAGGTGAGACGAATCTTTTTTTGTAAATCTTTTTATAAAATTAAGGTTATTTCAACATACTATTAGATTCTTAAACAATCAAGTTTATTACACAGAAATACATGTTAACTATAGGAAATGTAAATCTAAGTGAGTAAAAAGGAAAGAACTTAATCTATAATCCTTCCTATCAAAGATCAACTATATTTTGTGTGTATAAATGAAAAAAATTTTCTGTCCACATATACACATATTTTATGAAAATAGGATCAGAATATCCATTTTGTTTTTTCAAGCTGGTCTTAATGACATACTGAAAACATCTTTCTATGTTCATAAGTATACTTAGATAGCATTGGTTTTAATAACTGGATAGCAACCTGTCGTTGGGGTATATCTTAATTTATTCAACCTATCCTCAATCTTCTATATATACTTTGTACATATATATACGGTGTGTGTGTGTGTGTGTGTGTGTGTGTGTGTGTGTGTACATTTTTCTTAAGAGTTCTGAGCGAGCAGATAGTCCGAATGAATGATTCTGGTTGCTGAGCAGCCACACCCTTCCTTGTGGGCGTACGTGTTAGTCAGGCTCTTTTGGGTTGCAGGGAAGCATTTGATTCCTCTGTCCCACATGATTTCCCACCACCCTGGTCACAAATGATCGGACTGGCATTCTACCCTCCACAAAGGCAGCCACCTGGAGGCTGACCAAAGGCCTGTGAGGGGTCTGGCAGGAGCCCTGTGCCCGGAGAGGGGGTCCTTTCCTGGCTGCTGCTGACCAAGCTGAGCAGATTCTCCCTCAGGGTGTCACATGCATGATGGACGGGTGACCTCTGTAGAAGGGGCAGGCATGGGGATGGATCTGTGGGGTAGCCCCATGCACTGAAGTTACATTTCCTACCACCTGGGAGAAGAAGGAATCTCTTTCTGTGTGATTCCCCGGGTTCACCTTCTCTGGCTCCAGGCACCTTACCAAGGAGGGTAGACGTGGTCTCTGGAGCCTGAGACCCCGGGTTTGGATTCTGGCTCTGTACTTCTTCCTGTGTGATCTTAGGCTAGTCTCTTAGCTTTCCTGTTCCTGAACTTCCCCTGGTGAAAAAATGAAGACAATAAGGCCTACTACTACAAAACGAAAAGAGTTAACCTATGTCAAAGTCTTCGAAGAGTGCTTAGTACACAGTGGATACGGTTTGATTATGGCTCTACTGGTAAATTTTGCTCTGCCTAGAATCTCAGGAGTCTCAGAAGTCTTACAGGTCACCGTTATCTGAAGGACACACGGATGACTTCAAATATCCTGCGATTATTAGTTTACTCTTGAAGTACTTCTGTTCCTTCCACCAGATTCCTAGCCTCCTTAAGGGCTTGGGCTCTGCCTTCATTTCCCCTGTGCCCCCCACAGTGCCCGGTTCAGGGGAAGCGCCCAGTGCTTGATTGATTCCCCCATTTGGTGCCAGAGCATTTTCCAGCACAGCCAACTTGGAGCAGTGTAGTGATCAGTGGGGCCAACTGCACAGCCCCCCTCCCCCACTGCAGCCTTCCCAGAGCTGCTCTCCCTGGATGGCAAAGTCCCAGCAGCCCCAGCGGCAAGCAGAAGCCTAGCACTCATGGCAGAGCTGGAATCTCGAAACCAGAAGTTGTATCTTCCTTCAGTTTGCAGATTTAGAAAAACATCCTCACCAAAGCGAACCCAGAGCCTCCTTGACATGTGCCGGAGCTGACGAAATACGGGATTACAATCTGTCTGGGGGACTCTTCCCTCTAGGGACACAGCACATCTGCTTGCTTCTACTTGGGGGGGCTGTCCCTGAGGCCAGGGTCCTGGACAATAATGGAATGAAGGCAGTGAAGGTTGCTGGTCCTTCTCATTTCTTTGGTCTCCTCTGGACCCACCTGTTCACCAACATGGGCCACCAAACATGGGCCTTTAATTTCTGATACTGAGCAGTTCCTGGAGCCCCAGTTTCCTGCTAGCTGGAGAGAGGCTTAGCTGAGCAGGGCGACCAGAAAGCCAGGAATTCCAGAGGACAGGCAGCAAGTTTAGCACAATGGTGTCAGGGGTTAGTCAGCATTTCCCTGTGCCGGCATTAGGCTGGATGTGTTGTGTAGTATGAATAACAGTAACAGCTAACACACACACATACCACCTGCCAGTGACTATTCTAAGCATCTCACACATACTAGCTCATTTAACCGTCACCCCAAGTCCTTGGAGTAGGTAGTATTTTATGTGCGAGGAAACTGAGGCACAGAGAAGTTAAGTAACTTCCTTAAGTTTCTTAAGTTTCCCCAGCTATTCAGCGGCATACCTGGACATGTACTTAATCCCTACTCTTTAAGCTTTTTGATTAACGTTAATCAAAGTTAAGTGTGATCATGTATGCACATGCACATTTAATTCACAGAGGAACTCATTATAGCTCATTATAGGTTAATGTGGGCCCATTTCATGGAGAAGAAAACTGAAGCCCAGAGAGGTGAAACATGTTCAGGTCATACAAGTAACAAGGGGTGGATTTCACACCAGGCTTGTCTGGCTGCATGACATCTCAACACAGAGAAGACCACGTAAAGGGGCAGGAGAATGCTTCGTGGTCATGGGGAAGGAGGCCACTGAAGACGGTAAAGAGCGGGAAATGTGCAGATCAGGTCTGCTGGAATTAGCATCTGGCAGAGAAAGGGAGCCAGCCCTCTGTCTTCCTGGCTCCTCGTTGGCTCCAAGCCCCACCAACAAGCTAGCTGCGTGAGCCACTTAAGTCCCACAACACATGCCTTTTAGAAAGGTGAACCCAGCGAAAATGATAACGGGCTCTAAATGCAGCCAAGTCTCCAAATGGAAAAATCTCAAAGCTTTTCTCACTCTCCATGCTCACTTTCTAAGCCATCTACTTTTTTTTCCTGTTGTTCTCTCCCCACTGAGTTTTTTCAGTCCCCCTTCAGACTATCTGTGGCTCAAGATCCTTAAGATCTTAGACTCACAGAACCGCAGGGAACCTTAGCAGGGATCTAATGCCCCTTGTCAAGGCGGCTCAAGACAACCATTGCTTCTCATTGTCTGTTGAAACCGCTTCTCCCTAGGAAGAAGACTTGCCCTCTGTTAATGGGACTGAGAACCTGGCTAGTGACAGAGCTATGTCAGGGAAAACTTGCCTGGAATCGCACAATGGAAGCTGATGTTGAAGCTGCCTCTAGAGAGATGGATTTGCCTGCCAACTCCTTACCACCACCACCAGCCAGGTCCTCACCGGGGAAGGCCAAAGGGTCAAACCTCCCTTTTCCAATCCACAAGGAGGTCGCAGAAGATCACCCGGAACACAGAAATAACAGAATCTATTAAGAAATTCACAGATCCTTGGGGTGCCTGGGTGGCTCTGTTGGTTAAAGCGTCTGCCTTTGGCTCAGGTCGTGGTCCCAGGGTCCTGGGATAGAGCCCCACATTGGGCTCCGTGCTCAAGGAGCCTGCTCCTTCCTCTCCCTCTGCTGCTCCCCTGCTTGTGCTCTCTCTCTCTCTCTCTCAAATAAATAAATAAAATTCTTAAAAAAAAAGAAAAAGAAAAGAAAGTCACAGATCCATAATGGTAATACCATGAGATTATATTCACAAACACCTGTCCGCAGTTTTACGCAAGCACACAAACCATCCAGAGACCTCACCAAGGAAGGGACTCAAGAAAAGAAGCAAGGCTTAGAGAAACTGTAGGCCCGGAGGCAGGGGGGTTTATTAGCTGAGGGCAGGTGACACTGGTTTTGCAATCTGACTTTCCCCTTTCTACCTGGGGGAACATAACAAATGACATACCTTGGCATTCTCAGACTTTGTTCTCATTGTGTTGCTATCTGATTGGGTGGTTCCCCACACTAAGGAGGAAATGAATGAGTTATACTTTGTAAAGTTATACTTTACAGATTCTTATCATCATTGTCCCCGTTATCAGCACCCAGCTTTAATTGATGACCCAGCTCCTTTCAGATAGCGTGAGGAGGAGGAGGGAGGTTGGTCCAATGGGGTGGAAGTTTATGTTAAACTCAGCATCTCTGGTCCCATCCGCACTGGGGCTGGGTTCCCAGCTATGACGCTGCTGAGGCCCTAGGCTCCCAGTGGGGAGACTGGACTATGGCGCCAGTGGGCATGCCAGGACACTGATGATCTTAATTACACGTCAGTTGTTTCTGCACGGAAGCTAACAGCTGGCATTAGATAAATGTCTGCTTGGTGTCAGGCACCCTGATGAGTGCATCTAGTGCTAGATGCACCTTCCGCAATGAATCAGTACATAGTTATCCCCATTTTGTAAATGAGGAAACTATAAGGGGTTAAGTCATTCTCCCAAGGTTTTCCCATTGTATTGTGATCGCCATTACAGACAAGACTGCTTTGTTATTGCTGCTTCCCACAACAGTGCTAGGCATTTGGGAAGATGTTCAGGAAAAAGTTATTGAATGGGTGGATGAATAGGTAATAAATGGTGAAGCAAAGAAGACTGTATTTTCCAGAAAGATTTTCAGGGTAACTGAAAGAACTATAATAATCCACCGCTCTTTTAACTGTCTCTTGCTCCATGTATTCACCCACTGATTGTTTTCAATGGGAAGTGTCTTACTACTCTGTGGGTGTACAAGGTTGATTGCTAATTTTGGAACGCTTGTGAATCCTGGGCCCAGAGTCATGACCAAGGCTGGTGAGTCATATTCCCCACACAGAGCACCCTACACACTGGCTGTCAGAATAAACCAGAAGTTGCCATCTCGTCCCCCGCACTGCCTGTCTTATTTTACCTTCTTGAAATGACGAAGGATGTTCTGCAGAGGGTGGGGTCAGGGTAACCGTAGACTTCTGGATACTCTTGCTCTTTGGAAACCTGAACTTGCACAAGTTCTGTTGGAGCCCTCACATTCTACTGGAAGAGCCTGTCCCTCGCCCTAGGATATCAGCGTGAGCCTCTAAGTGGCTGTGGTATCTTGATGGCAGGCAATGTCTTCAGGAGCCCCCACTAGGCCATTCCAAGCAGGCGCATAACATCACCTGTGGCCAGGATACCTTAGCCTCTGTAACAAAGGGTACATTTTCTCATTCCTTACTCAGAGAGAAGAGTTTAAAAATACAAGTGCTCCTGAGAGAGGAAACACATTGATTCAAAGTCACACAAAGTTGCAAAAAGCTGACTGTAGGCCTTTCTAGGATAGAAAGAAGACAGAATTTGGGGTAATTAAAATGGGCAGAAGAGGTTTGGCATCACAGATTGTTGGGTACTTAAAATACAATCTGGGGCACCTGGATGGCTCCATCTGTTAAGCATCTGCCTTTGGATCAGGTCATGACCTCCGGGTCCCGGGATCAAGTCCCATGTCAAGCTTCCTGCTCAGCAGGGAGTCTGCCTCTCTCTCTCTCTTAAATAAGTCAACTAAATATTAAAAAAAAATAGCAATCTACTGACTCTCATTCACATTGTGGATTATTCAGACTCCTTTGCATGGCTGGAGTAGATGACTGAATCCTTACTTCCAATCTCACAGGGAGAGAAATATAAAGCCAGGGAGAAAAGAGAAAAGGGATTTGGCTAAATTAGATCACCTGTTACCTGTGAACAGGACCACAATCAGGTTCTGATAAGTGATGAGGCTGAAAGTTATAGATTTTCATTTTCTCTTCAGATTTTAACTTTCATAAATTCTGCCATCCCCTTTATTATAGAGAGCCCAAGAGTATATAGAATCTGGGTGTGTGAGGACACCGTGACTCGATGAGCAGTCCCATGACACTCCCAAATGCCATTTTCTCTGCCAACCATATCCCAATAGTTTCACTCCTCCAACCACACTGGATAACACAGGTATAAGAACAGAGGGAGAAACAGTGCTTTTAAAAATAGTTCTGACTTAGTGGTCTTTAAATAACCAAGGATTGCGATATGAGAGAGGGCTACTTTGGATCTCCACTCTACCGAGAGCAGAACTTGACAAAATGGCTTCTGTTGACTTCAGTAAAGGGACTTGGCCTTTCTGAGCGACAATTTCTAGAAAGTAAGAGAGTTGCTAAACAAGAGAATTTCCTTCTCTGCTGCAGCATGCATTCTTACTTGGCTGAGACAGTCACTGAAATTCAGCCTACCTTGACTCAGAGAAATAGAGTAAATCCTTCTCATTTGAAGCATGGTCCCTAGACAGAGCATCGGCCTCACTGGGGAGCTGGTTGAAGATGCAGACTCAGATGTCCCCCACTCTCGACCTGCTAAATAAGAATCCCCCCTCTAACAAAACTCCCAGGTGCAACACAGGTACCTAACAGACTGAGAAACCCTCCACTACATGACCTTTGTGGATTCCTTCTACTTAAGGATTTCATGGGCCAGCTCCAGTTGGGAAGCATCGCGGCTCTCTTGTGAGGGGGACCTGGTAGCTGAGGGAAATCTAAGGTGTGTCGATGTTCCCCTCCCAAGCCACAGCTCTCCACTCGTCTGCTTCTATAGGACACATTTCTTCACCACCTCAAGCACACTGCTGCTGCAGTCCCTCTGAACACACACCACATTCTCTGCAGCTGATTCCTAGGGGACCACACAGCCTGAGAGTCCGGTATGTGTTCAGAGGGACTGCGGCTGCAACACTCCTTGAGGTGTGTCTCCCTCAGGCCATCAAAGACACCCAGAGCAAGCAGTGAAGCAGGCAGGCAGTGGTCTGTAGAGATGCTAGCTCTCCTCTCTACACAGAACCACCCATAAACCTCCCCGTTCATTCATCTCAGCATTAGAGCACCCAATCTCATCTGTCGAAGAATTATAAGGCAACTAATATAATTTCCCTAGAAGGATTTGTGAAAGTCATTATTGCGTAAATTATTCAGAAATATCAATAAGAAAAAGAACACCCAAAACCACAGGCAGGGAGCGTGGGGTCTCAAGATGTGGGGAACAACTAACTCCCAGACGATGAGGATCTAGTTCATGGACACACATGGGGGGCATGTCTACCCCAGGTGCTGATTTCAGCTACTGATTTGATCTGTTTGGGCTGTGGTGACAAAACCCTACATCTGGGGGGCTTCACATTTCTGGAAGCTGGGAAGTTCAAGATTAAGATGTTGGCCTAGTCAGTTCTGGTGGGTCATTCTTCCTAAATTACGGATAGCCACTTTCTCACTATGTCCTCCCATGGCCATTCCTCAGAATGTGTATGTCAAGAAAGATATTTGGTATCTCTTTTAAAGGCTCCAATCCTATCATTGGGCCCAACAGTCACATATCCTCATCTAACCTAATGACCTCCCAAAGGGTGCACCTCCAAATACCATCACACTGGGGATTAGGACTTCAGCACATGAATTTGGTGGGGGACATAGACATTCAGTCCATAACAACTATCAGTGCAACAAACTTCAGAGAGCCTATTTCCAAATCTGTATTTTTTTCCCTTAAATGATATGCTCTTGGCTAATACTAATATTTTTTAAGTATACTAAGACTACACTAATTAGAGAAATAAAAAAATTAAAAGTTATGCATCTTCATAACAACTAGCAGAGCTGCAGAAATGTAATTCATTGGTCCCTAGGGACTCTCCACTCCACCACTGCTGGTCAAAGAGCTGCACTATTTATTCGTGGTACGGAAAGCAGTTGAGATCAGGGTTCAAATGTGATTTGAGGGCTTCCTACCTATGACCTCTCCAAGCTTTGATTTCCTCATCTATAAAATGGAGGGAATGATAATAACATCTATCATTATGTATCATTTTACAGGCATGTGAAGTTTAAATTAAATAATACATGAAATGTCCTGCTGCAGAATAGACATTGAATATACAGCAGCTATTACTATTTTGCTGCAGTTGATATTATTGGATACGATACTTACATCTTTCTGGCTCATATGTGTTCTTTCTACCATTAGGTTGAAACATCCAAGAAGCAAGAGTTAAGTTTCCCTCATTAGACTCCCTCTTACCTTCTTGAGTTTATAAAAGGTCTCCTGCTTCCTGCCGCTCATAGAGCAGCCAAGGTAAGGCTCTGCCCTAGGACAGCCTAAGAGCTAATGTGGCCACTTGTCTGACTACTGGCTGGAAGGATTCCTCCTAAATCCCGAGCTCCTGGTAAAACTTGCAGCACAAGGCCAGCCTTGTTTGCCAGGAGATCTTCACCTCTCTAACCCCCATCGTTCCACCCTGGTGAGCATAGATCTTCATTCATACCTGCTTCCCCTTACATGACACTTCACCCCTGAGCACACATCACACACTGGCCTTTAAGGGTGATCTTGCCTTCATTTTAGCTTTCATTTCTGCCAGGATGCCCTGGGGTTAGCCACCTGAGCATGCATCTTGGAATATATCTAGTACTTCCTGGATGTGCCACCTGTATATTATCAGAGGAGAAGCAGGTATCATTTCTCCCCTGCCCACATGGTCCTACCCAGTAACCTACCCAGTGACATCAAAATCTGTTGTACGGCTTGGCCCTGGGCCCTGCTCCTCCCCCAGGTGATCACCCAGTTATCTCTTTCAGGAAGCATTCTGCCTTCTTCCCCAAGCTAAGGGCCCCTGCATTTACCTCTATCATTACCCATTGCATTGGAATGAATCTCGTCCCTGTCTGGCTTCCCCATGAAGCCAAGTTCCCGGAAGGCTGGGGCATGTGTTACTCATCTCTGTATCCCCAGCATTTAGCATTGTGTTTAATACATAGTAATGTGCAATGAATGTTGAAGAAAGAAGGAGGGAAGGAAAAGATAAGAAGCAAGAAAGAAGAAAAAAGGAAGAATAAGAAAAGATGAGAGGCATAGGAAAGAGAAAAGAGTGAGAAGAGGCTGGATTGAAATCTGTGGAATTGCCAGCGGCCCTGAACTGTGAAGCTAACACCCCTCCTCCTCCATATGAAATCTTCCAACTTTTCCCTCCCTGTTAATATAAAAATAGAATGAGTTTATATACACTCATTAAAATACTTGGCTAAATAATCATGTTGGTTCCTGGAGCCCTTGGCCATCAGCAAGGCCTATAAAGGACTAACCGACACAGGGCGTAAGACCGCCATCAAACACAAACACGGTCCTTTTTCCTGGTTCCAGGCACACAGTCCATTCGAAGGTCAAGGTCAGTCACTCCTTGTGGACATGAGGCCTCGGTAGCTGACAGACATTTCCACACACACCCAAGGATGGGGGAGAAGGCCCAACAAGCTCTTAGGAATCCCTGTCGGCCATAATAATGTGATAGACACCTCCACAAACAGAGAGAAGCAGGGGCCTGGAGAGGTAAACAGCCAGATAATAGTGAAAATATCTGCATGTGTACACATACAGACACACTCAAGGGAGTTTAACTTTCCTAATACTGTTTTGCTCAGATTAATAATTAAATGGCTCTGTGTACCTTGAACGGAAGCCAACTGCTCAGCAATTGAGGTGACAGAGAAGCATATCAACAAGATCAACCTGGAATGCAGATTAGTCAGTCCACCATGCAGATATATATTGAGTTTCTTGCTTTAAGTTTTGATATCTTGTCTACCTTTGTCTAACTTAGAATTTTAGAGATGGAGTTGGTATGAGATCTGGATAAAGTTTGCTCTACAAACTTTGGCTTATTCTGGTCAATTGGGTCATCATTCTCTCTCCACTGGATAGAAGTAATAGTCTGACCCTGAAGCTTGAGCTAAACTTTGCTTGTTGTGCCTGGAAGACAACTCCTCTTGGCTTTGGGAGCTAATGCATGTGTCCTCTCCTTTCATCAGAGCGTAGCCCCTTATTAATATCATGACATCTCTGTGAACAAAGAGTGTATCTTATCCATGATTCACTTTGTGGTCAGGAATTTCAGTACGCAAGGCAGAAATCATGTGGGATGGGAGTATTGGAAAAATGAGTGTAGTTATAGGAAAAGATAATTTACTATAGATTACTTTAAATACTGTCACATGTTAATCTAGTCCCTGGAGAGAGAGGAAGAGTTAGCAGGGAGTCTGAGATGAGCCAACCTAGCGCTCAGGTAAGGAGGTCAGGAAGTGGGGGAAAGAAGCATGAGAGAGGAGAAGACACTTGCCACAGCAGGAAATCGGGGCCTTCCAGGAGATCCTCCCTCAGACACCAAGCAGGCATGGATGCAGATGGCTACCTGGGCCTACCTCCTTCCCACTTTCCTCTTTCTTCCTCCTTCCCTCCCTGACTCTTTTCCTTCCATCCACTTTTATTGATCATCTGTGCATCAGGTGCAGTGCAGGTGGTGGGAATATGAAGGAAACAAAAGTTCCTAACGTCAAGTTACTGAGCAGAAAAGCTAGTAACCAACGCATTCAACAAACCAACAATGCAGTCACGTCCCAGCGCCAGTGGGCCTTGCTGGAAGCTGTGGCCCTTTCCTCCTGAGCCCAAGGCAGCCCTCCATGTATGGATTCAGTAACAGTGAGGTTCTCAAACTTCTGCAAACCAACCACTCTAGATTAAAAGAGAATGAGACATTTCAACTAAACTCAATGTAAGCATGTTGATTGGATCTTGTTGGAAGAAAAAGTCTATCAGAAGATGTATAACATTTTGGAAAATTTTATGTAGACTGGCAATTAGGTAATTTAGGTGATTATCATTAATTTTCTTAAGTATAATAAAGATGATTGTAAATATGTAGGAGAAAATCCTTATTTTTCAAGAGATTGGTGTTGGAGTACTTGGGAATCATGTCCACATCTTACTTTGAAATGGTTAAGAGAAAAATATAGATATATGGCAAAATGTCAAAAATTGTAGAATTAAGGAGACGGATGTGAGTGTCAGGTGTGCTGTTCTTTCAACTTTTCTACACATTTGAAGCTTTCCAAAGCAAAAACAAGGAGACGATTCTCACCACTGGCTGGCTGTTTTACTAAGGATTTTGGTAGAATAAAGTCATTTGCGTGTCAATTAGCCAATAAATAACCAACCATAGCTCACATTAACCACGTGCCAGGAAAGGGCACCTGGGTGGCTCCGTTGGTTAGGCGACTGCCTTCGGCTCAGGTCATGATTCCAGAGACCCGGGATCGAGTCCCACATCGGGCTCCCTGCTCGGCGGGAAGCCTGCTTCTCCCTTTCTCATTCCCACTGCTTGTGTTCCCTCTCTGGCTGTGTTTCTCTCTGTCAAATAAATAAAATATTAAAAAAACCCAAAAAACAAAAACCACGTGCCAAGACATTCTGAGTTAACACAGGTTTTCTCCTTGAGTCCATACAGCAGCACTGCATGGCGGGCTTTTCTTTACAGAGAGGGCAACCGAGGTTTGGCAGGGTGAAGTAGTTATCCCACATGCCACAGCTGGTAACTGTCGGTGCCAGATCCCAACCTGGCTTTGATCTGGTTCCAGACTACCCACTCTTAACTGCTACTCTCCACACACAGCCTCCTGGGAAACACCCTGACATGCAACGTCTGGTTGAAGTAATGGTGAAAGAAATCATTGCCGTGAAGGGCGATCTGTCAACCTATGAGCACAAACAACCATTGTGAGAGCCTTTCCTGCTTTGATAGAGAGAAGAAGGGCCTCCAGGGACAGACAGGGGAGAAGAGGCCATTGGTGAGGGAGCAAAGGGCGGAGAAAGAGGAGGTGAGGAACAGAAGCATGGCTTAAGCCTATGGACCCACAACGGTTTGGGGGCAGATAAAAGCTGTTAGGCAGGTATTTTTGTTGAGAGCCACAGACAAGGTATTTCCCATGTAGTAGAAAAGTTGCTTCGATCAATGCCTCTCCACATTACTACTGAAGGCTGGAAAAAAAGTCAGAGCTGAGACATCAAATGGTGTTTTCTTCCCTGATGGTTTCTTTTTTCTTCTCTGTTTTTTTTTTTTAAGATTTTTTTTTTTGAGAGAGAGCAACAGAGAGCATGAACAGAGGAAGAGGCAGAGGCAGAGAGAGAAGCAGGCTTCCCAGTGAGCAAGGAGCCCAATGTGAGGCTCAATCCCAGGACCCTGGGATCATGACCTGAGCCCAAGGCAGATGCTTTACTAACTGAGCCACCCAGGCGCCCCACTAAGAGTTTCTTAATCAAGGTGTCATTTTGTCTGAAGTTCCTATTGCGGACCCGCCATCCAGGACACACGATGTGATTTCTGAGAGTGAGGCTGGCTGTGTTGAACCATCCTTACCCTTTTACCCTCTTATGACCAGAGCCAGAGAGAGTGGAGAACAGGCTGTGCTTAGCCTAATGGCCTCTATAGGAATTTCAACCATGACCTCGACCTTACTTGCCCTCCGCTCCAGTCTCCTGACTAGCCTGTGCACATGGCAAAGCCATGGCTAGCCTGGCAGACTCACTGTGGAGGAAACCGGGTCAAGTTCTATTTTGCTCTTGGTGTATGAAATGTAAGAGTTAGAGAAATCATGCAAAAAGTCAAAAGGATGTCGATGTTGCAAACACAGGTCTCCCAGGGATTTGGCATTAGAACAAAAGTCGCTTCCTTCAGTGCCCTTTTCATCCAGCCTGGCTTTTCCTGCGTGGACAGAGCTGCGTCAGAACTCCTCTGTCTGGGGGTGTCCTAAATAACTCAGGACCAACCGTTTATGCAGGGGGGCAAAGGGTCTCCTTGTACAGAACTTGGGGACTACCTCTGGGAAATTAATTTTTTTTAGACACACACAATTGTACCAACTGATTCCAGTGCATGTTTCTAGAAACGTCACAGCATTGTAACAATCACAGAGATTCCCGCAGCCTGGGAACAAGGGCAGCCCACACTGAAGCAGCCCTTGGAAGACAAAAAGTTGAGGTCAACTCTGATGATTCCTGTGAAGCAGAATCCATTTCAGATGAGACAAAAAAGAAATGATTCCCCAAACTCCAAAAGGGTACAGAAATGACAGCTATTTTAACAATTCCAAAATGAAAGGTGCTCCTAGGGGAAGAAAGGGAACAATGGAAAAGTATTTGTTAAAATAAAGGGTTTCCATGGGGCATTGCCCCCTCAAGATCTCCCTCAACTCAAATAGTTCTCTTGCCTTGAACCTATCTTGCATCCTGCCTAACTGTGAGCACTTCTTGAGTTGCTGCTCTTTCTTCCTTGCTTATAAGCTTCAGTGCCCCCAACCCCACCCACCAACCCCCAGTGCCGGTCCCCTTTCTCTGGCTTCTCTGAGCTCTGAGACTCCATTCTCTTGGTGATCTCTGGCATGGAAGGCCCTCAGGATCTTTCTCCTGCCCCACTTGCTATCACACCCCACATGCATCCTTTGTTCCAGTTACACAGACTTCTCTAAATTCTCATCCATCTTTAACAGGTTATCTTTGTCCATACCCTCTCACTCACCGTCCCCCCATCTAGAATGTCATTCCTCCGAGTCCACAGACCATACTGAAGCTTCAAGCCTCAGCTCGAATGTTCCATCCTCAATGGAGCCCACCAATTGGCCTCCACCCTTTCTCTCTCTCCACACCCCAGATGCAGTGCACATACACTCACACATGCGTGCACACACACACACACACTTTCTCTTCATGCCCCAGCTTCCTTCCCAGCCACCCAAACATAACACCTTTTTCCCAGGCTCAGCTCTGTTCTCTGCTCACACACCTGCTGCCCGCGTGGGCTGTGAGCCCTTCCTGGAGGACGGAGTCCATACCATGCTCATCTTTGTGTTCTTGGTTCTTAGCACAGTGTCTGGCACCCAGCAAGTACTGCATCGTGTGGAAAGAATCTAGAATCTAGCTCCTTCCCAGCCAGCAAGGCCAGGTCAAATGATACATCTCCTTAGTCTTCCTGCCACCTCAGAACCCTGTATCCTATACTGCCTGTAAATTGTTGCTTTTCTCTTGTGTGTGTGTGTGTGTGTGTGTGTGTGTGTGTGTGTGTTTGGTAGGATTGAAAACATTTGTCCTTTGAAACTATAATAGGCTTTCAGTAAGTAATACTTCTTACTCCCTCTCTTCCCTAACAAGACTTCGGTTTTGTTTAGGAATTATTGTTAATTAATTAATTAGTCAACTGATCCTTTAGGACATCAACACCAATTGTTTTAAAGTTTCTTCCTTTATAGAGAAAATGTAGCCAGAAGACTGACTTCCCTGTTAAGAAACCCAGTGCTTCTGCAAGATGAGTGCTCTATATTCAGAGGTTGCTGGGAAGCCATGGGCTAATAGGATCCAAAAGCCTGGCCCTGGGCCCTGGCCACCTTCTCCACAGTCTGTCCTTCTGCTGGGCCTCTTCCCAGGCTAGGCTGTTTCCCTTGCCAGGGCCAAAGAATTCAGCTTTACACACTGAGGTCCTCTTGGATTTTTCTGGGGATAATCCTTTCAGTGTCTGGTTCCCTGCTATCCCAACAATACTTCATCAACAAGGCTGGGAGCTCTCTACCTTACCACGGCCCTATGGCCCAAATTGGGGAAATTCATATACATTGCTTCTTTCAAAGTGACTTTGGAGAAACACTTTTTTTTTTTTTTTTTCGGTCTCACCATTTAAAAAATTCTAAAAGGCAGATCTGGGGAGAGAGACGGATATGTAGAAAAACTCTCACGTAGCTTCCACCTGCCACTTCTTTGTATCACCAGCTATCTGAAGAGTGCAGTTGCCTGGAGGCCTTTGGCCAGGATGGTGGTGAGCTAGACTGCTGGTGGGAGGGGGCCTCAGGGTGTGCTGGACTGCTGGTGGGAGGGGCCTCAGGGTGTGCTGGACTGCTGGTGGGAGGGGCCTCAGGGTGTGCTGGACTGCTCGTAGGAGGGGCCTCAGGGTTGGAGTGGGCCAATGGGAAAGCAGCTGGTGTCTCTCTCTCCACTCTCCCTCCACCTGTATGACCCTGTCTTATCCTCTGTAGCCATCCTGACACAAACTACCCCTCAAAGGCTTTGGTAGAAGGCCAAGTATCTGTTAGCTGATGGGAAGGGGTCTGGTTTTCAAGACTGACATTGGTAAAAGCTGCCTCCCACAGCCTCTCTTGCCCATGTTCTTTACATCCTTGCAACTGAGGGTTGGTGAGATAGGAATCCTAATCCTCACAGCTGTTCAGAGTCAAGCAGTGGTGAGTAGCTGAGAACAACAGGGCAAGGCCTTGGACTACTTGCTGGATAGATGGACACACCTGGGTCCAGGTCAGTCTAGGAAGGCAAATGTGACATAATTATGTTTAACCAAAGGTGGGCTCAACGAAGGCCAAGAATCCAAGAGCTTCTCCTAGGCAGTTAACAGGAGGTTAATAGCATCTTGGGGTTTTGATGGGTATGGGATCTCAAGCTGAGGCTCTAGGTTCATGGGCAGGTAATAAACTATTGGCTCTTATAAAGGGAATGCTGAATTATTAGGCAGGGGCTTGGTTAAAACAGAATATTACAAAGCGGATTGATGACAAGAAATCAGGATACTGAACTTAAATCTTGTTCATCAGCTGCAGAACTGCCTTGTTGATGGGCTCAAGTGGAGAGCCTAGAACCAGGCCTGGCACCAGACCTGGGCAGGACCTGACTCTGCAGGTGGAGTCCTCCCTATTCTAGATGACCAGCACCAGAAGGACAAGGACCACGAGTGGCTCACTCCCCACGCAGTAAGTGCCTGACACATAGCAGGTACTGAAGAAATACTCATTGAATGGATGACCCTTGTGTAAGTTGCTGGGAAGAACAATGAGGATGCCAGCACAGCCTTCTTCTATCAGAAGAGCAGAGTCAGTCCTTATTCTATAGGGAACGCTATTACCAGGGCTCTATCTGGACCTTTCCAACTCTAGCCTCTGGATTTATTTTAACAAACATGTATCATGCTTGCCACAGTCCAGCAAAATCAACTGACTTAATTCTCAACTCTATCAGGTAGGTTCCTTTATTAGCCCCATTTTATAGGAGACAGAAGCACAGAGAATTCAAGTAACTTGACCAGGGTTTCACAGTAACAAATAAATGATGGGGTCTAGTTATGAAACCAGGCATTCTGGCTCTGGAGCCTGTGCTCAGGTAGACTAGCCTCTGGGTGATCCAGACCCATCACTATCCATGATTTGAGAGCTATGCAGTGCTGATCCCTGTGAGCGTCCAGAAGCCATTCCCTACTCTCATTAAGTATCCTGATCAATCTGAGCTGCTGGCAGTGGCTTCCAGATGTGGAAATGATTCCCACTGCCTTTGCATGTCTCTGAAATGCAAATGAGACACAGCCTGGCAAAGCATTGCCTTGTAAAACTCCTCCCCGGGCAAGGACTATGTCAGGGCCAGCTTCACCATGGAGCTGGCTGGAGGTGGCTGCGTAGTCACACGGGTCTCTGTGCTCAGGAGGACCTGCTTGGGTTAACACTCTTTTGTCGCCATCTTGGAATTCCTAATAATTTTTGAACAGGGCTTCCGGGATCCTTACTTGGCACTGAGCTCTGCCTATGATGTCATTGGCCCTGCCTGTGTTTCTGTGTTGTCCATCAGATTAAACCAGATTTCCTTTCACTCACCCTCCCTTTCTTGTTTGCAGGAATCAGACTATTATCCATAAATTCGGGGTACCTGGGTGACTCAGTCCGTTGAGCATCGGACTCTTGATTTTCGCTCAGGTCATGATCATGTGGAACATGCTTGAGTTTCCCTCTCTCTCTCTCTCTTAGCCCCTCTCCCTGCTCACACTCACTCTCTCTTTCTCTCAATAAATAAATAAAATCTTAAAAAATATTTCTGTAAATTCCTCTCATTGTTAGGTGTGAAGAGAGCAAGCAGGTCAACTCCAGCTTTTAAGAGTCTCTTATCTTGGGGCGCCTGGGTGGCTCAGTTGGTTAAGCGACTGCCTTCAGCTCAGGTCATGATCCCAGAGACCCGGGATCGAGTCCCACATCGGGCTTCCTGCTCAGCAGGAAGCCTGTTTCTCCCTCTCTCTTGTGTTCCCTCTCTCGCTGTGTTTCTCTCTGTCAAATAAATAAATAAAATCTTAAAAAAAAATAAAGAAAGAACTTCTAAAAAAAAAAAAAAAAAAGAGTCTCTTATCTTAATCTGCTTCCCCTGAAAGCCAATTCAAATTTTTTTCTTTCACAAGGTCTTTAATGCTGATACTCCATCCCTCCCACCCTCTCCTCAAATGAGATCTTAATCTCTCAGCTCCCTGCCCACGCAAGAGTGAGAGAGAGTCCTTGAGGCAGAGGTGGGTTGTGGGCAAAGAGACGTCCTGATTAAAAGGGAATGTCCACAGTGTTACAGGACACACTGAGGCATAGTAAACTATTCAGGGGTTTATTTTAACAAAGATCAATTTGGAGTAGGCAGCACCAAGCCAGAAGTGGTTAGGAGTCCTGCACCAACAGGAGGAAAGATTTTTATATGGAAAAGTACAAAAACAAAGAGAGAAAATTATTGGATTGGCCACGGTCTAAAGCTAGTACGTTGCTTGTAATTGGTTGTCCTTAGTGTTTTGATTTCATAACCTTGAGGCATTTACAGGCTTGGATTTCGGTTTGCTTTTGCAGGCTGCCAGGGCATTAGAGCCACAAAAGTCTAATGACCTCCTTGTTTAATTAATTTGACAGTAGTCTAGATTAAAAGAGATTTAAGACGCACGTTGTCCAAATTAATGTGTGGACTTTGTTTCGATTCCGATTCAAACAAACCAATAAACCAAACAAAGATACATCTTGGATGATCAAGAGACACAGAATATGGACTGAGTATTAAATGATATTGAGGAATCACACTTTATTTTGGTGGGTGTGTAAAAAGCATTGTGGTTATGTCAGAAAAGGCTCTTACTTCTTTTCAAGATGCATACAGAATTATTTAGGAGGGTTGTGACATGGTATCTGGGATTTTCTTTAAAATGCTTTAGAGGAAAAATGGTTGGAGAAGGAGGGAGATGAAAGCTATGGAAAAGTATTGAAGCTTGTAGAAGTTGGGGGTGGGGTTTCTTGTACTCTTTTCTTTGTTTATGTTTGGAAGTTGTCATAATAAATAGTTAAACATGAAAGAGAGAAAAAAAAGAGAGAGAGAGAGCATCTCGACCACAAGGTCCCCAGAAGAGCAGAAGCAGATGTTTACTGTTGGTCTCTTTTCCTGGCTCAGGGGAGTCTGATCTCTGGATGAGCTGTTTTGTGTGTGTGTAAATGATTCTCAACTTGGCAATGTCCTCTGAAACATCATCTTCCAGAGCCGGTTCAGTGACAGTGGGGCTGGCTTTGCCCAACCATCCTCCCTCCTTCTCCTGCCTGTTCCCCCTTGTGAGTAAGAGCCTATGAGGATACCAGTATAATCGGAGCTACAGAGGCTCAAACTCTTGACCTTGCCTTACTAGCCTCCATCCCTCATTTTATCACATCCAAATCCTGTTCCTTCCCTGGGCCTCATTCATATGCTACTTCCTCTGCGAGGCCTTCTGTAACCACCTGGCCTGGCCTGATCTTTTTCTCCTCGTCTCCCACAGGAATTGCAGCCCAGCACCTGCCATGTAACTCATCTACTTGGTCCTGAGTTGTTCTTGGATGGTTTTGCACAACCCATCCTTCTCTCCCCTGCCTTCCACCTGACAGCGTTTGTGGTGCTCTGACAGCTCTCTTCCACACTGATCCTATGGGAGGCCATTTGTGTGTATGTTCATTCACACATTCTTCCACTCCTGAGCAGTTACTATGTGCAGAATTGGTGCTAGGTGCTGCAGATTCGACATCAAACAAGTTAGATTCCACCAGGAGTGCTTGCTTTCTTTTTTTTTTTTCTATTATTATTTCCTTTTATTAACATTATAATGTATTATTTGCTTCAGGGGTACAGGTCTGTGACTCATCAGTCTTACACAATTCACAGCAATCACCATAGCACATACACCCTCCCCAATGTTCATAACCCAGCCACCTCATCCCTCCTTCCCACCCCCCAGCAACCCTCAGCCAGGAGTGCTTTCTGTTGAGGGTGAGAGGACATTAATTAAACACACAACAAAGTAATTCCTAACAGTGGCAGTGAGTGCTGTGAAGGCAGCGGCCACGGTGCTCTGAGTATGCCTAATAGGAGACCTGGACTGGTCTGAAGAGTCAGGGAGGCTGCCCATGAGGAAGTGACTTTAAGAAAGGACTTGAAGGAAATGTAGTAACTAGCCTGACAAGAAGGTAGGGAGGAGCATTCCAGGCAGAGGAAACAGCATAGGAGAGGGCCCTGGGGGAAGGAGTTTGGCATTCTAGAAGTCCAATTTTACTGATATGCAGAGACCAAGATTGAACATAAGCGTACTTCTTGAGTTGGGATGAATTTCTAAGCACATTGGAACTGGGTTATTATTATGTGAAGTAGATGATTGCGGTAACAGTGTGTTAACAGCCTCCCATTTGTTCTTGTCTCGCTGCATGCATGCCTCTGCAATGTGATTCTATCCCTTTCCCACAAGCAGCAGAGTCTGTTTCTCTATCTGTTGAATCTGGGCTTGGCTGTATGACCTTATTTGACAAATGGGACACTAGAAAATTTGACACTGAAGCTGGGAATTGTGTATCATCGTGTGAGCAAGCCTGGTCCTGCCACACTGAGGATGAGAGGCTCTGTATGGAAAGAAGCTCTGGCCACACCCTTGGTCCAGCATTCCATTAGAGGCCCCCAGATATTTATGTGAGACCATCCCAGACCTCCTAGCCCCCAAGAAACCAGCCTGGACCAGAAGAACCACCCAACCAACCCACAGAATCATGAACTATAATAAATATTTGTTATTTTAAGTCACTGAGTTTTGGGGTAGTTTGTTATGAAAAGCTAACTGATACATCATCCTTACAGCTCACACCTTAGATACGCCTAGCCACCAACTATCTCCTACATTCAAAGCATTTGTTATGGCACGATAATAATAAAAATGCAAAGGTTACAATCTAGTGGGGGAGATGTCTTACCTGTAAAAAGGTAAGTAACACTGCCGTTCAAAATAAGAAATGCTAAGTGAATTCTATCAGTAGTGCTATGGGAATAAGGAAGAAGAAGTGATCCCCAAGGCAGAGAAAATTTCTGTAGGAGCTGGAACTTCAAGTTGGTCTTAAAGAGCACTGACTTAAGTAAGTGAATGGAAAGGAATGGGGATGGGGCAGGTGGGTGGGATCTCCAAGACCGAAGAATGCTGACATGTTCAGGAAACTGGTGAGCAGTGTGGTTTGGTCAGAGCATAAAGGAAATCAATGAGAGATAAAGTTGGAATGGGGGGAGGCCAAGCTATTTAGAGCTGGAAACCTGGGGTTAGAGTTGATAGATTCAGCAAATAAAAATATAGGGTGCTCAGCAATATTTGGGACATACTAATATTCAAAAATTACTTGTTGTTTATTTGAAGTTCAAATTTAACAGGAAGTTCTGGTTTTTATATCTGGCCACACGACCTAGGGTGGCACTCAACTGCCTAGAGAAAGAGATAAAATGAATGAGTAACATGGGCAGGGTGTAAGGCAATAGAGGGGGGTGGGGACCTTGGCAAAACAGTAAGCACACACTGATCCCACAGAGGGGATCAGCTCGACTTTGCTGCTGCCAATTGTCATGTGGACATGCAGGTCCAAGGTTTCTAACTCTTCCGGTTTTCTCAAGAAAAGTTGAAACTTTGCATTTCAATGTGAAATCCCCTAATTCTTTAACATAAATGAATATTTCAATATTTTTAAAAAATCCATGTGGGCCAAGCAAAACATGTCTGCCAACTGTATCTAGTCTGAGGACCTCTGGTTTTCAATCTCTATTTTAACCTCAAATACCTAGATTTCTTTTTTTTTTTTTTTACTGCAGTAACATATGCCTGTAAAAAATTCAAACATTAAAATATTAAGGTGAATGTGAAAGCTTTTCTCCCTCTCCTTTCCTCAAATCCTATTCCCTTCCCTCAAGGTAGCCCCTGTCAATAGTCTGGGTACATACGCTAAGGATTTTGAATTTTATAACCTGAAATCTGGGGTAAAGACAGAATCACAAATTCCAGGTACATGTTGTAGTAGATATTTTAAATCTATGTACAAAGAGGTATGTGTGTAAGGAAATACACACAAGGATGTTTCTGGCTGTGAAAAATTAAAAATCTCCTAATTCCCATTTTAGAGAATTATATAAATAAACTGTGAATACATTCATGACAAAATCCTCTAGAGCACTGGATGAAGTAGGTATTTATATATCAAATGGACAGATTCTTGAAACCATCAGGTGTGTATAGAAAACAAATTATACAAAATTTCTCTATTTCCATCTTTCTTTAGTTATCAATCTGTCTGTCCTTTGATTGATCAATTGATTGATCTATCCAGTCCAAGTATAAAAATATGGATCAGATGGAAACCTGTCTAATTACCTATAATAATTTCCTATTGCTGCTCTAACTATCTGGCACAAACTTAATAACTGGAAAAACACCACTCCGTTACCTTACAATTCCTAAGGTCGGAAATCTACATGGGTCAGCAGAGCTGTGTTCCTTCTGGAGGCACTGGGAGAGACTCCTTTCCTGTTCCAGCTCCTAGAGGCTGCCCACATTCCATGGCTTTTGGCCACATCTCACCAACCTCTGCTTTCATCATCAGATCTTCGCTGACTTTGACACGCCCTCTCATAAAGACACTTGTGATTACACTGGGCTCAGACAGATAATCCAGAAAAATCTCTCCATCTCAAAATCCTTCATTTAGTTACCTCTGCAAATTCCCATTCCCCATGTAAGGTAACATACCCACAGTTGAGCACATGGATGCCTTTGGGGGAGCATTATTCAGTCATGATGGTGTTTATCTGAGGAGAGGGGAAAATAGGATTGGGGAGACAAATTAAAAGGACTTCAACTTTGTCTGCCAGGTTTTATTTATTTGTTTTAAAAAAGTTTTTTGAGGGTGCCTGGGTGGGTCAGTGGGTTAAAGCCTCTGCCTTCGGTTCAGGTCATGATCTCGGGGTCCTGGGATCGAGGCCCGCATCGGGCTCTCTGCTCAGCAGGGAGCCTGCTTCCTCCTCTCTCTCTCTCTGCCTGCCTCTCTGCCTACTTGTGATCTCTCTGTCAAATAAATAAGTAAAATCTTAAAAAAATTTTTTTTGAGATAAATATATCAAATTGCATTTTTCAAGTTGTGGGTGGTGTTAGTTACATTATTCCCTGTGTATATACTATTTCTTCTATTAAATTTTTTTCAAAATTACCAAACAAAGAGAAAGGGGGTTAGGAAGAGAATGTATTTTCTCCCGCTTTATAGCTATGAAAAGTGTGCTGTGCCATTGTGTGAATCTATAAGGGAAGAATCAAGAAAGAGATCTAAGAAAGAGGAAGAAGGAAGGAAGGAAGGAAGGAAGGAAGGAAGGAAGGAAGGAAGGAAGGAAGGAAAGAAGGTTAGATCAGACAGAAGGGAACATAGAGAATAGCTAGACCAGTGGTTATCTAAGCCCCGGGAAGGCCTCACCTGAGTCAGCACTTCAAGGTGCTGCTGGGGCCAAGATTGAGGCCTTTAATGGACCCCCTCTCCTTCTCCTGCGCCACCCGTATCCCTCCCACCCTCCCTCCAACCAAGACACTTCTGTTTTTATCTGATTTTTATGATGGCGTTTCACACAAGATGTCATCATCAAAAAAGATGTTCTGTTAGGTAAATATGTACACATACACACACATACACAAGCATGCACAAATACACACTTAAACACATGCACACATACGCAGTTTGAAAACCACTAACTCATTCCACCCTTCATCATTGTGTGATTGGGGAATCTAAATCTGGAAAAGATGAAGTGACTTGAGACTACATAAAAGGTGTTACTAGCTCAGTAAATCTCTTTTATTTGTGAGTCAGAGATCAGGTTGTTATAAACCCACAATGGAAAGCCTTAAGATTTTCCAGTAACTGGAATTGTTTTATCTGAACATATTTCCTGGAATCATGGATTCCTAGGACAGGGGTGTGGAGACAATGAAAGAGGGGGTGTTTCTTGAGGAGGAAAGATCCTTTGTACATCCTCCCTGCTTCCAGAAGAATACAGAAACTGCTGAAAAGAGGGTTATTAGGAAGGCAAGGATTAGTAATAAATCTTTAAATCTAAAATATAGTTTAAAAAATCTGGTTTCCTCTGAGTTCAAGTGGACACAGAGAGATATTTTCCCCTCTGCTTCCTTTTCTCCTCTTGCTTTTATTAAAGTATATGTTTTCCTTATTCTGTCTTTCCAAGTCTGCTTTTTGTCTGTCTCCTTTGTTCTACTTTGTTATTTATTATATTTTATTTGAAGTGGAAGGACAGGGCTAGGAGCTGTCCCTCCCAGGTGGGGTGTGTGTGGGGGGGTGCCTCCATCCCAGAGGAGACTTTGCCAGACTTTGCGGAATGAAGGCTGTGTAGCAGCTCAGAGATCCACCAACACAGAAGGGAGCACAAGAGGCAAGCAGGCAGCCTGACAACACCTGCTTGGCGATGTGCTATGCGGCATGGAGCACAGTGTGAAGAGATGGTACCCTCCACTGGAAGCGATCAATCTCAAGCTTCTGAAGAGATTTTCATCCGCACCAGTCGAGTAACTTGATTTCTGAGGGAAGAGTTGTATTAAGGTATTGACCTCAAACCAGTATGTATAGATTAGCTTTGGATGTAGTTGAGAGAACCGGTAACTGACATTTTTTGGACCTGTAACTATTGGGTGGCCGCCATTGTCCTGGGCATTTACAGACTGTAGTGGGACCTGCTGGTGACCGACTCAACTTCCATTTCTCCCTTTCTTCCTTCTAACTGAATCTCAATTTTTTTCATCAGTTCTTTCCTTTTGGGTATCAGAGAAAGGTGACCCATCTCTGATTCCAAAGGTAGCTATTAATGGGTCTAAGCTAATTATGATGTTTCCTTTTCCCTTGATAATGACTGGCTTAGGAAAGGTCATATGATACAATTCTGTCAGAAATCATCCTAATTGTTGTTTATAGTTGGGTGTCTAGCTCCTTTTTGTTTTTCTAAAGATTTTATTTATTTATTTGAGAGCGAGAAAGAGAGCACAGAGGGAGAGTGACAGGGAGAAGCAGAGTTCTTGCTTAGCAAAAAGCCCAACATGGGGCTCAATCACAGGACCCTGAGGATCATGACCTGAGCTGAAGGCAGATGCTTAACCAACTGAGCCACCCAGGCATTCTGCTATTGCCTTTTTAAAAAATAGGTTATAGGTTAAGAAATGCATTTAAATTAATACAGTTGATAATCAGCTTAGCCTAAATTCAATCTAGTTCTGATTTGATGGAAGAAGATGGAACCAGGCAGCATCCTGACAATAAGGCCACAATTTTGTTGACCAGGGTCTATACAGTGCTTGGCACTTATTAGCCATTTTGTATAAATTAGCCCAGGTCCCAGGTTTACATTATGACCCGATGCTACTATATTAGAATCAACAGGTAACTTCTATTTCTTGCCATAGAACAGGCCAGATATTCTTAAAAAATCCCATCACTACCAAATACATAAATTATCTAAAAATACTAAAAAATATTTTAAACTTTTAATATGCTGAGCTGATATGTGTGCATGCACATGCAGACACACAGATACACACACGGAAAGAAAAAGAAAAACTGAAAGATAAAAAAATCAAAGCAATAGCAAATTTAGAGAGGTAAGTGAATACTGAAGCCAGAAGCACCCTGAGGAAAATCTCCCAATTTCTAGAAACCACAGAGCCCACAGAGGCTGAAGGATCAGATCAGAGCTGGGCTTCTGAAGGGCTGAACCACAGTGTGGGCGCGGTACCTCCAAAGGCAGTTAACAAAGAACCATGTGTGTTGGTTTTTGCTCTCAGTTTGAGAGAAAAAAAAATGTCTCCTGGGATATGTGTCACCATAAAACAGCCTCAACACAGTTTGGGGTCTGGATTAACTCTATTTGTATATTCTGAAAATCTCCAATTAAGAATTTCATTTAAATTGATCCTGGGTACTCAGCCATCAGAAAGGATGAATACCCAACTTTCAACATGGAGGGGACTGGAGGAGAATATGCTGAGTGAAATAAGTCAAGTAGAGAAAGTCAAATATCATATGGTTTCACTTACTTGTGGAGCATAAGGAGTAACATGGAGGACAGTAGGAAGAGGAAAGAAAAAATGAAGAGGGGGATATCAGAGGGGGAGATGAACCATGAGAGACTGTGGACTCTGAGAAATAAAATGAGGGTTTGGGTGGGGGGGATGGGTGAGCCTGGTGGAGGGTATTAAGGAGGGCACGTATTACATGGAACACCAGGTGTTATATGTAAACAATGAATCTTGGAACAAAAACCAATGATGTATTGTATGGTGACTAATGTAACACAATAAGAAATAAATAAATAATAAATAGATCCTGGGAAGATAGTGATTCTGAGTGCCCAGAAGAAGCAAATGTAAATCTCCTCTGGAGGAAGGACACCACCCTCAGCTAAGCCTCAGAGAATTCCACAAGGAAAGATCTAATAAATATAAACTTGCAGTTTTCAAAAACAAATCACAAAAGCACACAAGGAAATAAAATGTCATGAGTTAAAGTCAACAGAAGAATCAGGTTACAAAGACTTCAGATACTGGAATTATCAAAACAGATTAAAAATAAAATATATTTAGTATCAGTAGAATAAGGAAAAGAAAGAAGTTTTTGGGGTAGAAAAAAGGTGAGAGAATGAAGAGGATGCTATGCTTATATTCTTCTTTTGAAAACATAGTTAACAGACACTAATTATTCAAAAAAATCCAAGGACATAGGCATGTTTTAAAGATTCTAACCATGCAGAATATGAGGACATTTGAAATACGAAGAAGAATTTCCTAAGTGTCTCCAATAGCAAGCTATGTACGATTTCAGGTACGCCCCTTAGGATGATCTGATCTAGCCTTTCATTGCCTTTCATTTGTTTTACAGCTCTGTAAAGAACAGAGTGCAGATAGCAAGACAAAACAGTGTTTGCCCATAGACACCTAAGTGAATTCTGGCCAGTGGAGGGACATCTCCCTCTCTACCCTAGAAAAATCAGTTGTGCATCCATTTACAAATTCTTTTCAATATTCCTGATCTATAAATGTGTGTCCCGTGGATTCCTTTGAACCAGTAACATCTGCCTCTTCCTCTCATGAGTAACGAGTTTAAATAATCTTTAACATATGTTCTTTTGATATCTGCAGGAGAGTCACCTTTTTTCACCTTTTTTCACCAATTTTTCACCTTTCACCAATTTTCACCTTTTTTTAAGTCCTTATACCAAGAAGTATAGCAAAATAGAAAAAAAAAAAACCATAGAAAGTCTCCTTTTTCAAGGCTTAGGGAACCACTAATAACCTGGTAATCCTGGAAAGCAAGTTGGAGGTGACCAGTCACGTAGAGGGCTGTCCCTCTTTCTGAGCAGAGTCCATCACTGTCCTAGAGGCTATTCCCAGAGTTAGTTTTGCTCAGTTTTCTTTGGTGCAGGATTGTCTGCGTTCAAGTCATGGCTCCAGCACTCAATCATCCAATGGTGCACACATTGTGGGTTTAAAGGATGCCTCTTTCAGTGTCCTTCACCAGGCTTTCATGTTGGAACCACCAGGAGTTTATTAAAATACAAGGACACAGGTCTTGCACTGAATGGACAATGCGAGAGGCTGGGCAGACTTATTTTCCCAAGAAGGGAGGGGTAACAAACAAGCCACAGTGGGTCCCCGCCGTGGCTGGCACTGGTGCACCAGAATACCGTTGTCTGTGGGGTATCGAGAATCCCATAGGACCAGGTAGTACGGTGGGAAAGGTGTGGGTTTTGATGCCAGGCAGGGGTGTGATGAAATTCAGGGCCAGTCCCCTGCTGGCTATGTGACTTTGAGGAAGGGGCTTCATCTCTCTGAGCCTCAGTTTCTCTGTGTAGTAGAGATCATTATAACTTTCTTTAAGCCTTTGCTGAGGGTTAATTTAGGCCCAGCAGTGTTCAGTGGTCAGCCAATGTTAGCATCACTTGTCTTTTCAGGATGGAGCTGACCTTTAGACATGGAAGGAAACTGCGTTTTCTGCAGGAGGAAGAGTGGCCACGTTGTTGGTCAGAGTTCCTGGTGGGTGGCTCACCGAGACTTGGTCCCGGCCCACAGGCACTGGTGGCAGGGGAGCTTCGTGGGGCAGCGACACGCAGTGTCAGCAGTGGGGAGAGGTTTATTGGCTTCTTCCTTATTAAAAAATAATAATTTCATTTCCAGATAAATGGAATAAATTCCATTTCCAGAAGCAAGGAGCCTTCATATTAGGTATTCCCTCCCTACAGAACATCCCATCTGGGCTGAATCCTACTCAAGAGAGCGGAGAGTTCTGTGGTTGTCGTTGGTGGTGGTTGGTTGGTGTTGCCTTCAGCCCAACCAGAGGAAGAGTCCCTGTGATGCCTCCCTCCATTCACTCCCTGAGTTACAGTCATGTCATGAGATGATCTCATTCTCAACATTGAATGCACAGACAGGTTCACACACATTATGACCCAAACCCAGTAACACACAGCCAGAAGAAAAGAGATTCTGAGGCTTCTTGGCCTCATGGAGATGAAAGTCCAAGCAAGCTTCCCTTCCCTACTTCCCATATCCTAGTAACACACCTGCCGTGGCTCCCCACCTGCCCAGGCAAGGAGAAAATCCTTCAAGTGGAAATCTCCCCTGCTGCTCTTGGAGTCAAACGACTCAAGATGTAGTCTTTACCAACTTCTTTCTGGCCACGTGACATTCTAACAGGGGATATTGGGAACAGGGATGGGACAAGGGGGGGCTTGGAAGTTAGTTTCAGTTTCTTTGCTGTTGTCTCTTTGTTATTCACATTATGGCTTTTCTTTTTCTGGGGCTCTTGTTGATATTTTGTCTTTATTTCTGACCACTGATGCCTCTTGCCCTGTTTCCAAGAGCACACACACCCCATCTCTGTGTCCAATGTGCAGCAGAAACATCCAGGAACCCTTAGTGGAATGTGAACTCACCCGCTTTATTCCTCTTCACACCCCAGCACTTAGCATAGTACCCAGCACCAAGATGGTCTTCAGTCAGGGGTGCTGACCCAGGGCTTTGTTACTGCACTGGAAGCAAGACTCGCTTAGAGAGGGGCAGGTCTGTTCCTCTGAAAGGAGGCTCTGTCCATCTCTGGCTCGACTGGGCAAGCGACAAACAAGAGGGGGTTTCCAGCTTGACACCATGCTTTCCGTGATGCCCTCACTCCCTCACCTAACCCTCCCCCTCCTGCTGCTTCTCCCCCAGGCAATGCAAAAGACTTGGGATTTGGAACCCGAAACCTAAATTCAAGGCACAGACTTCCCATTTACTAACTGTATAAAACCTTGGGTCATTTTCTTAAGCCCTCTGAACTTCAGTTTGTTTATTCCCACTTGTTTCCAGGAAAATATAATAAGAATTTACTTTCCTGCTTCATAATCAGAGAAGTTGTGACAATTACACAAATAAGGTTTATGAAAATGCTCTATCAAGAAGTATATGAGGGTACCTGGGTAGCTCAGTTGCTTGAGTTTCTGACTTTTGATCTTAGCTCAGGTCTTGATCTCAGGGTCATGAGTTCGAGCCCCACATTGGGTGTAGAATATTATATATAATATATTATATATAATATTCTAAAAGTGTATATATTATATATATATTATATATATATTATATATAATATTTTAAAAGTGTATATTTTAACATATATATAAAATAAGTATATGGATGATAGCTGTTATTTTTCATAAAGTGATTTCACTAGTGGGTTCCAAGTATCATGGGTCCAAGGTATTAGATCCCCATAATATGTCAGGGGTTTCAATGAGTACCTAAGAGAGAGGTGAAAAGAGCACTATGAAGGTGTCCAAAGAAATGAGCCATTCACAGACCGCACCCAGTCTGGGGATGTCCTGGATGTTTCTGTTGCTACAGCACCCCATAACTTTTCATCCTGTGGAATCTGAACCTGTAAATAACACCCAAGTCATTCTCCTTTTGCTTCAGGATGCCTTCAGGCTCAGTCTGTGAATGGCTTCTTTCTTTATACCTGTCCCGGCCACCATCTCTGGGAATACAGAACTTCCTTGACTTACAATGGGGTTACACCCCTATAAAACCCAGTGTACGTTGAAAACATCGTAAGTTGAAAATGCACTTAATATATACCTAACATACTGAACATCATCACTTAGCCTAGCCTACCTTAAACATGCCCAGAACACTTCCACTAGCCTACAGCTGGGCCACATTATCTAGCACAAAGCCCATTTTATCCTAAAGTGATGAATAGCTCATGTAATTGATTGAATACCATACTGAAAGTGAGTAACAGCATGGTTGTGTGGGAACAGGATGGTTATAAGCATACTGGTTGTTTACTTCCATGATTGTAGCTGACGTTAACATCACGAGAATATCATATTGAATATTGCTAGCCTAGGGAAAAGATCCAAATCCAAAGTATGATTTCTACTGAATGCTTATTGCTTTCTCATCATCATAAAGTCAAAATATCCTAAATTGAAGCATCTTAAATCAGGGACCATCCGTATTGAGAAATAACCAAGTATAAATCTCTGCTGAAGCCACATATGGATCATAGACACTGCATGAGTTCAGGGTCAGTGTCCAATCTAATGCCAAATATCACACTAGGGAAAATTAATAGGCAAACAATATTTTTGATATTTCCCTCCTCTCCCACTTCAAATCAGCCGCTATATATATGCCAGATCCTCCGCTGAGAGCTAGCCCTGCTGAGTCCTGGCATTCGTCTCCTCCATTGCTCTGCATGTCATCCCCTCAGACAGTTTTGCTCCCAGGAGTCTACCGGAAAGAGTGGGTAAGGGAAAAGGAAGAGCAGGGAGAAAAATTAAGAAGCTACCATTTTTGTTAAGAAGCACTTGTGCTGTTTCAGATTGAAATTTGTCTGAAAATAGACCATTCAGTAATGTAGAAAATAATCAATTATATGTAAAGACCAAACACTCAGGCATGTCTTATAAACATGGCAATCAGTGTTCCCGTGACCAATGTGTATTTGGAGATGGTGTGAGGAGACCGTGAGTATAGCCTTCATGGTTAAGAAGGGATTGAGCACTAGCTCTGCTGATTATTAGCTCTGTGACCTTTTCTGTGATTCAGTTTCCTCGTCTATAAAATGGGAATCGTACAGTACTTGCTTCAGGGACCATTGCAATGACTGAGTGAGGAAAACTGACTCTCCTTATAGCAGCCTGAAGGGAAAACAGTGACCCTAATCAGACCCATTTCTCTTCTCCGCTTTCCTCTCCTCTCTTGTCAATGACTTATCTTCTCCTCTCACAGGAGCACCTGATTCAATGCAGACTCTTCCTCCTTCAAGGCATCTAGCCCAAAGGACTTGCCCTCCCCTCCTTGTGGGGGGGGGCAGGGGGGAAGCTATGTTCTTGGCTTTGAGACAGATTCTTAAATTGTCTTCTGCACTTGCAAGTGACTCAGTGGTTGCTTAGAGATTTAATTAACCAGCAATAAGAGGCTTGAAACAGACAAACCTCTGGGGACTTTTGCTCTTCTTTGCTTGGCTATGAGCAGGGTGAGAATGGAACAAAAAGGAAACTTCCATTTCACTGTCCAATATGGTAGCCACAGAACCTACTGAACACTTGATATGTGATTGTCCAAATTAAGATGTGCTGTAAGTATAAAACACATACCAGATTTTGCAGATTTGTAGGAAAAAAGAATGTAAATTTCTCAATAATTTTTTATATTTATTGCAAGCTGAAATGATACTATTTTGACATATTGGCTTTATTTATTTTAATGTGGCTACTAGGCAGTTTAACATTATCCATGTGGCTGCTGGATGGTGCTATTCATGACTTAATAACGACTAATAACCTGTCAGCATTTTTAAAAAGTGACTTTAACATAGATATCTTTTTGCCTTTCTGAAGTAGATATTAGAACAAATTATCAGATAAGGGCAGAGAGACCACAATCCATTCTGTGTTTGAACAATCGGTAGACTTGCTTGGTTGGAGCAGAACTATGCCAGAGGATAATCGGATGGAAGAACACTGACTTGGAAATCAAACCTGGCTTCTCATCCTTACTACAGCATGAAAGGGCTGTATGACTTCCAACAAATTACTGCCCCTCTCTGGACCTCAGGTTTCACTTAAAAAATAAAGAGATTGTCTAAATTAGAATTTAAGAGTGGGAAATGAATAGCCTATGAGCCAGACATAGCCACAGAATTGTTTGCATGTTTTGGCCAATACAGTGTTAGAGAATTTATGTATTTACATACTCTTTGGTGGGGATCACATGTTCCTACTGACTGGGGCTCTGAGCATTTCCCCTTGGACTCACACTCCGCCACTTTACACATTTTCATTACCTTTCTCAAAACCCAGGAGGCATTTGAGTTTGTAATAGTTGGCTGCAATTTTTTTTTTTTTAAGATTTTACTTATTTAGAGAAAGCACCCATGGATGTGTGCATGTGTGTGCAAGCTGTGGGGGATGGTGGGCAGAGGCAGAGAGAGAATCCTAAGCAGACTCTCCTGAGCGTGGAGCCTGAAGCAAGGTTCAATTCCACAACACCAAGACCATGACCCAATCTGAAATCAAGAGTCACTTAACCAATTGAACCACCCAGGCGCCCCTTAGCTGCAAATTTTAAACTCCAGTTGGAAGGACTCCACAGAAGGACTGCTGACTCTTCCTTCTGTCCATACTAATGTCAACCATTGTTGAAGCTAGGTGGCCTTAAGTAGTGGTTAGACGTCTACTCCAGGCCAAATTTTGACCTCTCCTGCTAGGTCTTTTTTTTTTTTTAAATTATGTTACCATCTTGAATTTCCTTTTTTTAAAAAAATATTTTATTTATCTATTTGACAGAGAGAGAGAGATCACAAATAGGCACAGAGGTAGGCAGAGAAAGAGGGGGAAGCAGGCTCCCTGCTGAGCAAAGAGCTAGATGTGGGGCTCGATCCTAGGACCCTGAGATCATGACCTGAGCCAAAGGCAGAGGCTTAACCCTCTGAGCCACCCAGCCGCCCCACTATCTTGAATTTCTAACAAAAACAACATTATATCCTCCTGCAGAATGATAAATATTTATCTAGAAGGAAACTTAAAAATAATCTATTCAGGGCAAAACTTCCATTTTATAGAGGAAGAAACCAAAAGAATGGAAGGCATATACTTTCATGTGTCAATTATACTTGCATGTGTCAATGACTTCCTCATCTGTCTTGGAAATTAGACAAAAAATAAGATAAAATATAACTATTTTTAATTAAAATATTATGCAATTCCTTTACATGAAACCCAAGTAGAATTTTCTCATTCTTCTCCTTTATTAAAAAAAATTTGGTGGGATGGCTGGTTAGGAAAAGAAATAGTCTAGAACTGCTTGCCTTCCCTTGTGATTATGCTATATAAAACTTGCAACAGAAAAAAATAGGTAAATGTAACGCATGCAATGCAAGTAAATAGCTAAAGGATTTTAAAGCACTGAAAGAAGCCTTTTTGCAGGAATAATAGCAATTTGGATGTGAGCTACTGCTTTTGCATATTAAACACAAGTCTTTGTCTCTTTCACCTCAGTAGTGTGAGAAAGCAAAATCTGATTTGATGGAGGATTAGGAAAAGACCATAAATAAAAGGGTGTGTTGTTTCCTTAGGGACAATCTTCATAATGGCATTCTGCCCAGAAGCCCTTTCTTCTTGGCTGACCCACGTGACCAGGAGATGTTGAGTAACCAGACTGAGACCGGAGAGGGTCAGGAGAGACCACAAAGTTGATCAATGTGTCCAGGGTCCAGAGTTGAACCCGTCCTGACTCTGAGGCCAGACTGGTCAGTGTTGCCATTGAATAAACAGAGTCATGGAAATGACACATGATCTCTGTATGGAGAATCTCAAAGTCAGCAATGGAAGAGATCTTTCCCAGCTTAGCGAGTAACTGGCCCCACAGAAGTGTCTGGAGGTATGATCACCCCTCAATACTACTCCCAAGCTTCTATTTCCAGGAGAGAAGTCTAATCTTGGGTACATGGCTGGATTTAGGCAAAGAATAGCTCCTTGTATTTTTCCCAAACACTTCACACATCATGACCGTGACCTCTACACTCAGGAAGTCAATGTCCAAAAAGGGGAAAAGACAGATCTGTTCTTTGTCCACAAAAATATAAACAGGTAAATGCTAGAGGTCGCCTTGGGGATTCGAGAAGGGGAAGCAAAAAATAGTATTTGCAAATTCAAAAGCCAATCCAACCAACCCAAGTTCAGGAAAAGATGAAAATTAATAATAAAATGGTCTGGGGCGATAAAGGTCTATTCAACACTCCCTGTCCTTTTCTCCTTTGTTTATATACTTTTCTTTGGCAGCAGGCCCTTAGTTTGCCCATTTCTCCAACAACCTACCTATCTTTCAAGGTGCCTCAGGAATCCCACGTCTAAGAAGGTTTCTTCTAAGCCTCCAACCCACAGAGTATCTGCCTTTACTCTCCGTACTGCTCATTTGTCACTTGAATACGTCCTTGAGCTGCTTTTTACTGCATTTATACACGGGCACCTCAGCTTTCTGACCTGACTTCTAGACCCTTCACTGGCTAGGTGAAGTGTGAGGGATGGGTCTAGCTGAGCTGAGAACAGAGCCCTCGAGAGGAGACAGCTCGAAAGGCCCTCTACCTGCCACGGCCTGGGGTCTCCCTGCTTCCTCTTCCCAGCATGCCCAGGACACCCTTCACTGACTCCACACCTGGTTCCCTTCTTTGTGGCCAGACAGGAACCACATTCATCTGTGCTGCTTTTTCCCTCATCAGAAGGCCAAAAAAGAGATGTTTATCTTTTTATTCAAGAGATAAGGTATCAGGGAAACAGAAAGTATTATCAGCTGTTCAGGGAGGTTTATAATAGCAATGACCATTGTCCAGATTACTAAGAATTTCTTAGAAAACCAAACCTTTTCCTGCTGAACCGAGCAGGACCATTAAGAAAAACAAAGGAACAAAACAAAAACAGGAAACAAAGAAAGGCCTTCCATAGTTTCCTTCTGGAAACTGTGTTTAAAAAAAAAAAAAGAACAAACTTGTGTTTATACAGTCCACAAGTTAAGTGCAGGTAGGTTCATAAAATAAGCATTAACAATAAAAATATAGTCTGGGCTGCGGTGCCTGGATGGCTCCACTGGTTAAGCATCTGACTCTTGGTTTTGGTTCTGGTCATGATCTCAGGGTCCTGAGGTTGAGCCCCACATGGGGCTCAGTGCTTGGTGCCAGGTCTGCTTGAGATTCTTGCCCTCTTCCTCCTCCTGCTTTTGCACACACTTGTGTTCTCTCTCATAAATAAATAGATAGATAGATAGATAGATAGATAGATAGATAGATAGATAGATAAAATCAATCTTAGAAAAAAATACAGTCCAGCCTGAACTGTACAGTTAAATGGTTAGTTAAGATGGTAAATTTTTCGGTATGTGCATTTTTACAAATAAAAACTTAAAAAAATACAGTCTGTACACAGTATCAAACATTACAAGACGAGTAGCAAGTTGAAAATGGACCATGGGAGAGTACAGGCTGAGCGTGGAAGATGGGTGAACATCTTTGAGCCTAACTGAAGGGCAAGGGACGTCAGTAACTGCAATACCCCAAGTTAGGTAAGGAGGAAAAATAACCATTAAAATTAACTATGGTATAAAGTTAGGCATTTGTAGAAATGAAAATTGTACTTGGGATTCCAGTGGGATTGGATGCACAACTAAGTACTAGCTTCACGAGATGTCTGTTTTTATTTATAATTTTCTGCTTTTGAGAAAGAAAATGAGGTGGAGCCGAGAATGGTAATAATATTACACAGTTGACTATGTGACTTCATTCTTTTCCCCCTAAGTTAAAAGTCAGAACGTGCCCAGAACATAAAATTCCAGCCAGACAAATGAGGTCAGGAACAAAGGAAGGAAATGGTCACTTGGGCCGGGTGTCTTTGATGGGCACATCTGCAGAGAAAGTCAAACAGCCTTCCCTGCTCAAGGCACTCTTTAAGAAGCTTCCCCATTGTTGCAGCTTCTCTCAAACATATCTGACTTTGGAATACTTTTTATACATAAGATGTTGAGAAAAATACCAATAGGAGCTCCTGAATGACATCATAATAATGATGATAATAGCTAGCATTTGCTGATACTTAACATGCCAATATTGTTTTAAGCACTTTAACATATTTTGACACTAGGGTGCCTGGACGGTGCAGTTGGTTTTGATCTCAGGGTTCTGGGATTGAGCCTGTGATATGCTCCCCGCTAAGCCTAGAATCTACTTTTCTTCCCCTCTCTCTGCCCCTCTCTGGGCTCGTGCACTCTCCCTCTCTCTCTAAAATAAACAAAGAAATCTTACATATACTAACATTTATCCTCAAAGTACCCTGCAAGATAGATCTTGTTAATGTCTCCCATTTTATAAATGAGGAAACAGAGGCATAGACTGGAATGGAGTAAATTGTTCAAGGTCACAGAGCTAGTACGGGGTCATGTCAGGATTTGAATCAGGGTAAAGTTTGAGTCTAAAACCTATGTGGGCCTTAACCACTGTTGAGGACTAAATGACTGTGTCCACCAACCCCCAAATTTGTATGTTGAAGCGCCAGGCCCAGTGTGATGGTATTTGGAGATGGGGGTCTTTGGGAGGCAAAGGTTCAGATGAAGTTATGAGAGTGGGGCCTCCATGATGGGATTAACACCCTTATTAAAAGAATACATGAGAGCTCTGCTTCTCTCTGTCTTTCTCTGTCTGTTTGTCTGTCTCTTTGTCTACGAAGAAGAGGTCATGTAAGCACACAATAAGATGGAGCCTGAATACAAACCAAGAAAAAAGGCCTCAGAATGAAACCCACCTCGCCAACACCTTGATCTTAGAATTCCAGCTGCAGAAGTATGAGAAATGAATTTCTGTTGAATAAGGCACAAGTTTATGGTATTAGTTATGGCAGCCCAAGAAGACTAAGACAACTGCTAGACTACATCGTCCTTCTGCTCAGCACAGGATTGTAAAGGATGGGTATGCAAATGTTTAGGCCACAAGAAACACTAAAGAGCATTACAATGAACACTGAAATAATATACAAGGTGCCTCACCGGAGATGATTGCCGATTGGTAAGTGTTGCTACCTCCCCTAAGCTCCCACTGAAACATTCAGTGACTTACTTGCCCTGGGGCTTGCTTAGACACACCATTTCTAAAGGCAAGGGGACACCGTAGGGTAAAAAACCATACAAATATGTTCAATATCGCAAAAAAAAAAAACACTTTTAGAATAAGTTTAGATTGACATAAAAATTGTAAAGACAGTACAGAGAGTTCTTGTGTACCCCATGCTCAGTTTCCCTATTGTTCACATGTTGCACTAGTATGGTACACTTGTTACAATTAATGAACCAAGATTAAGATATTATTACTAACTAATGTCCATTCTTCATACAGATTTTCCTTAGTTTTTGCCAAATGTCATTTCTGTATACCAGGCTCTCATCTAGGATGTCACATTACATCTACTTGTCATGTCCTGAGGCTCCTCTGGGTTATGACTCTTTCCTAGACTTTCCTTGTTTCTGACAGTTTTGAGGGCTGGGGTCAGGTATTTTCCAGAATATTCCTCTTCTGAGATTTGTCAGATGTCTTTTTCATGATAAGAAGGATTATAGGTTTCTAGGAGAAGGACCACAGAGGTAAGGTTCCATTTTCACCACATTATATCAAGGGTACATTCTAACAACATGACTTCATCTCTGTTGATGTTGACTTTGATCACATGAGGTCATATTTGTCAGATTTCTCCATTGTAAAGTTACTCCTTCTGTCCCTTTCCATACTCCACTCACTGAAAGGAAATCACTGTGCACAGCCCACACTGAAGCAGTAGGTAGTTATGCTTGACCTCTTTGAGAGTGGGGTATCTACATAAATTATTTGGAATTCTTCTGCATGGGAGACTTGTCTTTTTCCCCCCACCTCTTTATTCACATTTCTTGTCTTCTTCCTGTTCTTATTTCTTCTGCTTCTCTATTTCTCCTTCTCATCCTCTTCCTCCTGACTTTATTTTTTAGAGGAGTTTCAGATTTATAGCAAAATTGAACAGAAAGTTACAGAGAGTTCTCATAAACCCCTTACCCTGCACACACACAGTCTCCTCACTATCAGTATCTTGCAGTAGAGTGGTACCTTGTCCCATCATTATCACCCCAAGTCCCTACTTTATATTGGGGTTCACTCTTGGTGTTGGACACTCTATGGGTTTTGACAAATGTAAAATGACACATATACACCATATGTATCCAGACCTATACAGAATATTTTCACTGCCCTAAACATCCTCTTGCACTGCCTATGTATCTCTTCCCCCCCAAACCCTGGCAACTGCTAATCTTTCTACTGTCTCCATAGTATTATCTTTTCCAGAATGTCATATAACTGGAATTGTACAGTATGTAGCCTCTTCAAATTGTCTCTTTTCACTTAGTAATATGCATTTAAGATTTTTTTCATTTTTTTTATGGCTTGATAGTTCATTTCTTTTCAGTGCTGAATAATATTCCATTGTCTTATGTACTGCAGTTTATTTACCCATTCACCTACTGAAGGACCTCTTGGTTGCTTCCAAGTTTTGGAAGTTATGAATAAAGTTGCTATGAGCATCTGTGTGCAGGTTTTTGTGTGGACATAAATTTTCAGTTCATTTGGATAAATGTCAAGGAGGGTGATGACTGGATTATATGGTAAGGGTATAGTTTTTTAAGAAACTGCCAAACTGTCTCCCAAAGTGACAGTACTCTTTCTGAATCCCCATCAGCAATGAATGATAATTCCTGTTGCTCCACAGCCTTGCTGGCACTTGGTGTTATCAGTGTTCTCATTTTGGATAGGGGCATAGTGGTATCTCATTGTTGTTTACCTTTAAATCTCCAATGACATATGATGCTGAATGAATATCTTTACATATACCATCTGTATTATCTTCTTTGGTGAAGTGTTTGTTCACATTTTTGGGGGGCATTTAAAGAATTGGGTAGTTTGTTTTCTTATTGTTGAGTTTTAAGAGTTCTTTGTGTATTGTGGAAAACAGTCCTTGATCAGATGTGTCTTTTGCAAATATTTTCTCCCAGTTTGTGGCTTGTCTTACCCTCTTGACACTGTCTTTTGCAGAAGTTTTTAATTGTGATGATGTCTAACTCATCAGTTCTTTCTTTTGAAAATTGTGCCTTTGGTGTTATATTTTAAAAGCCATTGCCATACCCAAGGTCATCCAGGTTTTCCCTTATGTTATCTTTTAGGAGTATTAGTTTTGAGTTTTACTTTTAGTTTTATGATATTTTTGTAGAAAGTCTAAGGTCGGTGTCTAAATTTACTTTCTTCACATGTAGATTCACAGTTGTCCTACATAATATCTTTTCAATATATATTTAAAGAAATTTTGTAAGAAAAGTATTGATCACATCAAAAAATGGGCAGGAGACACAAACAGACACTTCTCTATGGAAGACATACAAATGGCTAAGAGACACGTAAAAAAATGTTCGTCATCATTAGCTAACAGGGAAATTCAAATCAAAACTACATTGAGATACCACCTTACACCAGTCAGAATGGCCAAAATTAACTGGATAGGAAATAACAAGTGTTGGAGAGGCTGTGGAGAAAGGGGAAACCTCTTACACTGTTGATGGGAAGCAAGTTGGTGTAGCCGCTTTGCAAAACAGTGTGGAGATTCCTTAAAAAATTAAAAATAGACCTATGACCCCGCAATTGCATTACTGGGTATTTACCCCAAAGATACAGATGTAGTGAAAAGAAGGGCCATATGTACCCCAATGTTCAGAGCAGCAATGGCCACAGTTGCCAAACTGTGGAAAGAGCCATCAACAGATGAATGGATAAAGAAGATGTGGTACATATATACAATGGAATATTACACCTCCATCAGAAATGATGAATACCCAACTTTTGTAGCAACATGGACAGGACTGGAGGAGATTATTCCGAGTGAAATAAGCCAAGCAGAGAAAGTCAAGTATCACATGGTTTCACTTACTTGTGGAGCATAAGGAGTAACATGGAGGACAGTGGGAGAAGGAAAGGAAATGTGAACTGGGGTAAATTAGAGAGGGAGATGAAGCATGAGAGACTTTGGACTCTAAGAAACAAATTGAGGGTCTTGAAGGGGAGGGGGTGAGGGAAGGGTGAGCCTGGTGGTGGGTATTGAGGGCACAAATTGCATAGAGTACTGGGTGTGGGGCATAAACAATGAAACTTGAAACAGTGAAAAAATAAAATAAATTATTATTAAAATAAAAAGAAAATTATTGGTCACAATCTAGTAACCTCTCAAGGCATGAAGATGGCTGCAGAGCAGCTTGGGAGACACAGATCTTTTCAATAAAGAGCCTCCATAGCCTGGCCCCTCCCTCCCAAGACAGACTTGGGACGTTCTGTCTACATTCAGTCCTCAGCCAGACTGAGCTGCCCTTTTCCACTTTGTTTCCTCCAAAACTACTACTTCTAAAAACCCCTTCATCTCAGAAGTTCCAGTTTTCACATGAGACATGACACATCCCTGGCTGAAGTAATCTTTTTCCTCTGGGCTGAAAGGATTCTCTACTTAGACTTCTGTTAATGATTGGTTCTTGTTCTGTTTTTGTTCTACCTTCAAGAACCCATATTTTGCTTTATAACACCCTTTTTCAACTTCTGAAGGAGATTTCCTCCCTTTATCACAAACTAGGTAGGTGCTCTCTGGACAGATCCATTCAGGGACTGTCCTATTCTGCTTGGGGGCCAGTTAATATGAGGACGGCCTTTTGGCTTTCCCCAGATTTGTGTATTTTAGGTACAACAAAAACATTTGTGGGGCACAGGCAAAAGCACACATGAATCCTAAGTACATATATCTAAATATTTAAGTTATGAATCGAGAGAATAAACTGTTAAGTAGATTTTATTCTCCTACCTTGACAAAGATATCTTTATGGTTAGAGAAAGGACAATTTCAAATTCAGACTGCTTGAACTCCTTGGAGTTCTGCACCAGAGAGGGTGGCCCAGGGAATGATGACTTGCGTCTCCCCCATCCCATCTGTCCCTGCTTCTCTTCCTATTCTGGACTCTCTCCCAGGTACCTCATGTGCAAGCCTGTGCGTATTCCGGCCCACAACCCAATCCCTGCCGTCAGCTGCTCCAAGACCACCTTTCCAGTGATGTCACCCTGGCAGGGAGATGGACCCCAGGAAGACGGGCCTGGGGTAAGGCACACACACACTCTGGAGAGGAGATCCGGCTGTGGAAAGGATTCTGGCATCTCAACTACCTGGAGCACGGTCTAAAAGGGGAGGTGTGCTCTCGGTGGCCCTGTCTCCTTGGTCCTGAGGACTCCTCATCCAGTGAGGAGAGATGCAACTGGAGAGAGCATGTTTCTTGGTATAGGACTGTACTTTGAATAAGAAAATCTAAAGTATGGACTCAAGACCGGGGTCCCTCTTGCCTGGGCAGATGGATAGCTTTAGGGAAATAGGATGTATTTTATAATAATCTAATCATTGTCATGGATAAACTACCAATGGAATTTAGTATGCATTTAGGGTACAAAAAATAATGTATGCACAATATAAATTTGAAGGCAGTGTCAAGCCCACACCTGGGGAATTCTGTCTAGTAAGACCAGGTGTCACAACAGGTGAGTGTTGCAGTTCTCAGTCTGAGCAGTTACTGTTTTTTTGACCTTCTTGCCCACTTGAGCCCTTCCTGTTTGTGGCCCCCTGCGGCACTCACTGACCGGTTCCTGATGTGCTGGTTAGGACTTCCACTGTGTCTTCTGAGACCCTTCCTTACACATGCATTTTCTTACTCTTCCTCATCCTTTATTCTTTCTTCTCATTTGCTTACCCATACTCTCAGAGCATTTCTTCTGGCACTTTCTCCAGCAGACTAGCCACTTTTCTAGTTCTGTGCCCTCAGTGCTCACGCCCACGTGGCCAAGCCCAGGCTGATGCTTCTGCAGCTGCTGTCTCCTGCTCACAGGCTCCCCCAGGCTTTCCCCTTTCCTGCTGCTGGCTAGCACACTCCCTGAGGCTTGCCTTCCATAATGTGGAGGCGTCTTCAGCCAATTCCACACGGCAGGAGAAGCTATTTATGCCTTTCGGAAATCTCATCAGTGGGGCAGGAAGTGACCGACTTCCTGACAAAGAATTCCCAAGAACATCTTCCCAGAGGGGAAGAAAGAGAAAACATATCTCTGACATACATAGATGGTTTTCTTACTTGTAAAGGCCCTGCCCCAGCCCAGTGATATGGCTCAAAGCTGAAGTGCTCCTGCTGGTGACAGAAGCCCACCCCATGTGACCCATTTAGGCTTGGGGCCTTGGATGTGATAGGTGTGTAGCCTCACCTGAATCAAGCTGAACTTCCTGGGGCTGGAGCCCTGCTTCCTATTTACTTTCTCTGCTCCTATTGATCTTTTCACAGGATGCTGCCAAATGTTGGTTAATGCTAAAAGTTAATTTTTTGCTATAGCTGAGGATTTAGCACATGTCAGAATGCTGAGTCAGGCAGATCATGGACAGCAAATGGAGAGGGACACAAACTTTCTTTTAGAAAGAACAGTGGGGGGGCGCCTGGGTGGCTCAGTGGGTTAAAGCCTCTGTCTTGGGCTCAGGTCAAGATGTCAGGGTCCTGGGATCCAGGCCCACATCGAGCTCTCTGCTCAGCAGGGAGCCTGCTTCCTCCTCTCTCTCTGCCTGCTTCTCTGCCTACTTGTGATTTCTCTGTCAAATAAATAAATACAATCTTAAAAAAAAAAAAAAAGAACAGAGGGTGATCCTGGTGGTGGGTATTGAGGGCACATATTGCATGGAGCACTGGGTAGTGGGGCATAAACAATGAATCTTGGAGCACTGAAAAAATAAAATAATGTAATAAAAAAAAAGAAAGAAGAACAGCATCTCATGGAACCATAAACTACCCTCCCACCTTTCTCGAGGAAAACCCATGAAAACTCAAAAGCCAAAACAATTTATGGTGTTGACTGGAACATATGAGAACTTCATCTCGGGATTATGTAAGAGATGGCAATAAACTAGGCTCTTTTCAGAGTGACATGGTGATTTAAAAGAACCAAAGGGCCAAGAATGAGTGCTCTGTCTCTGGTTGTTAGAGAAGCTGTGAGGACTTTTTATACTCTAGCAATGACCGAAGGTAAAATCACTGCTAACTTTGGTATCATACTGAGACTTAATAGTAATTTTTTCCCAAATATTTCCTTCCAAATCTAGTAGTCAAAGACATACCTCTAGCTGAAAAAGGCTAAGAACCACCTCACCATTACCATGAAGACTCAAGAGGACCTGCCACAAGGGCCAGTTGAAACAGGAGTGTTGGGGCACCTGGGTGGTTCAGTCATTGGGTGTCTGCCTTCAACTCAGGTCATGATCCCAGAGTCCCAGGATCGAGCCCCACATCGGGCTTCCTGCTCAGTGGGGAGCCTGCTTCTCCCTCTCTCACTCCCCTGCTTGTGTTCTCTCTCTCTGTTTCTCTCTGTCAAATAAATAAATAAAATCTTAAAAAAGAAAGAAAGAGAGAAAGAAAGAAAGAAAGGAAGGAAGGAAGGAAGGAAGGAAGGAAGGAAGGAAGGAAGAAAGAAAGAAAGAAAGAAAGAAAGAAAGAAAGAAAGAAAGAAAGAAAGAAAGAAAAGAAAGAAAGAACTGTTGGTCTTCAGGGTAAAATTTCCTCTTCCTGCTGCAACCTTCTTGCCCACAACTGCTGGCTTCCTGACAACACAGAAAGCTTACTAGTCAAAGAGATCTTTCTTGTAGGCTTGGTCATTCCAAGGTATAGTTTAATCAGTGTAATTAACTACTCCATGCTAACATGCAAATGACTTTGGGCACTCCCCTCCATTCACTATACATTTCCGTGGTGGTCTCAGCAGACTATCCCTCTAGCACTCGTGAAGGTAGAAGACTGACACATGAGGAAACCTTGTTGGGGCAGATCCTTCTGCCCAGGTGTGCTTTGGGACCTTCTTGGTCTCTCTTGGCACACTGGCTATTCTCGCTATACAAGCAGTGCTCACTGCAGCTATTGGCCTGATGGGCTTGCTGACTGATAGACTTTTCTGGATGACAGATGAAGGTCCCAGGTTGTTTTTTCTCATTGATGTCTTTTAGAATGGTTTTCAGAAAGATTGCCTTGGAGGAGTGTCTGGCATAGCCATGATTCACATCATAACTCCTTTTCCCCTTGAGAGCCTGACATGTGGCCTTGGATGAACCAAGTGGCTTTCCCTCTCCCAAATCAGGAGGTTGGGAGACATATTATTCACCTTGTTTGTTGAAAAGTTCAATCTATTGTTTTCTACATGTCCCATTTGTTCTTTTTCCTTCTCTCCTCTTTGTCTTCTTTTGGATTGATAATTTTTTTATGACTCCATTTTATTACCACTATTGGATTATTAGCTATAGCTCTTAAACATTTTTTTTTCTGGTGGTTGCTCTCTGTGGTTTACAGCATACGTCTTATCACAGTGTACCTTCAAATAACTTTATAATTTTATATCACTTCGCATATAGTGAAAACAACTTACAATAGTTTATTTCCATTTGTTCCTTCCTATCTTTTGTTCTGTTGTCATACATTTCACTCCAACATAGGCTATAAATCCCAAGACACATTGTAATTATTTTTACATGAATCAATGATATTTTAAAGAAATTTAAAAGCAGGATAATTCTTTTATAGTTGTCCTACTATTTGACATTTCTGGTGCTCTTATTCCTTTCTGTAGACTAAATTTCTATAACCTTCCACCTGAAGAACTCCCTTTAACATGTCTTCTGGCAACACATTCTCTTGGCTTTTCTTTGTCTGAAAGAGCATTTATTTTTGCTTTTGTTTCTGAAAAGGTATTTTCATCAGGTGTAGAATTCTAGGCTGATAGTTTTTATTTTCAACATCAGAAAGAGGCTCTGCTGTCTCTCACTTGCAAAGTTTCTGACAAGAAGATTGCTATTATTCTTGTCTTCTGCTCCCCTGTACATTCTTTTTTCCTCTGACTACTTTTAAGATTTTAATTTTATCATTACCTTTTAGCAATTTGTATGGTGTGTCTTCATACAGTTTTCTTTGTTTAATCTGCTTGGAATTTATTGATCTGCTTGTATCTGTAAGTTTATAGTTTTCAACAATTTGGGGAAATTTTCAGCATCACTTCTTCAAAAGTTTTTCTATTCTCCCTCCTTTCCTGGAACTCAAATTACAGGAATGTTACACTTGATACTGACTCACAGGTAACTGAAGCTCTCTTTTCCCCAGTTTTTTTTCCTTTGGACTGTTTCTATTGCTATGTCCTTAATTCATTGATCTTGTATATTATCTGATCTGTTTTTAATACCAGTCAGTATATTTTTCCTTTAGGTACTGCATCTTCCATCTCTAGAAACTTTATTTAGATACTTTATGCATCTTCCATTTTTCCCTTCATTGTGTTTATGTTTCCCTCTATCTTCCTCAGCACATGGAGCATGTTTATAATAGCGGCATTAACGTTCTTGTCTGCTAACTCCCTCATTTCTGTCATTTCTGGGTCTGTTTCTACCAACTGATTTTTCTCCTGGTTACAGATAGTATTTTTCTACTTTGATGCATGTGTGGCAACTTTGGCTTGGTTGTGGGACCTGGTGAATATTACATTGTTGGGTACTGGGTTTGGTTGTAATCCTTGAAGCAGTGTGTTTTTTGTTCTGACACGAAGTTAAGTTACTCAGAATCACCTCGATTCCTGCAAGCCTTGCTTTAAGCTTTGTTAGAATGGATCCTGAGCAACAGTGAGTTTAGAGCTAATTTAGCACCACTGCTATGATAATGCCCTCCTGAGGACTCTCCCTGAGGCTGTGTGTATTATGAGGTCTTTACACTTTCCGCTAAAGGGAACTGAATTCTATGGGCTCCAGGAATTGGGGGGGGGGGGCTCTTTCTTTCCATTGTTATGCTCCCCTCTCCAACCACCCCTCCCACCAGCTTCATGTAGAATTCTCTCACACATGCACAAATCAGTACTCAACCAAACATTTGCTCTACATTCTTTCAGAGCTCTCCCTCTGGGTAGGTCTGTCCTCTCTGATACGTTGCCTCTCAAACTCTAGCCATCTTGGCTTCCCTGAACTTCAGACTCTCAATTCAGTGAGACCATCCGGTTGCTTGGGTTCTGCCTCCTCACACCACAGCCTGGAAACTGTCTCCAGCTAGTAAGCGGAAGCAATGGTGGACTGACCTTGTTTTTCCCTTCTCCAAGGGACCACAGTCATGTGCTGCCTATCATCCAAAGCCCGAAACCATTGTGTCCAGATTTTTAGCTGTTTAAGTTAAGAGAGTAAATACTTAGACTCCCCATTACTCCATTATGGAGTAATGGCCAGAAGTTGGGATATAACGATACAACATATGACATTTTACATCATGATGTTTTCACTTAACAGTAGATGTTGGTCATTTCCCATTTTATTGTATAATTTTGGTAATCATTGTATATGTTCATGTACTTATCAAATAGCTATCGGTTGAGTAACTCCTATGCTCCAGGCTCTGAATACAGCAGTGAAGCAAAGAGGCAAGATTGCCACTTTCACAGAGGTTTTGCTCTAGTGGAGGGACCACAGGTGAAAGATAAGACATAAAGGAGCAAACCACAGAGTGATAAGAGCTATAAAACCGGGCAATGTGTTAGTGACAAGGACGGCTATCTAACGTGGGTGTTCAGGGAAGTCCTCTCTAAGATACGAACCTAAGCCCTGCCAGGCGGAGGAGCAGCCGAGGGTGGAGTGTGCCAGGCAGAGGGAATGTGGGTGCAGGAGCACTGGGAAAGCAGCAGGCCCCGCGTCCTAGAGCAGCAGAGAGCAGACCAGTTCAGGGAGAGTACAGCAAGCAAGGAGGAAGAGTGGTACCAGATAAAATCAGGGAGAAAGACAGGAGCCAAATCTTTGTGGGGCAATACCATGCAAGTGTGTAATTTCTTTACTTAATTATACCATTATATAATGAACGTACTTACTCCTGTTCTGCTGAAACTTAGTGTTTTTTTTTGCATTTTGGAATTTTTTATCATAAATGACACTGCAGCAAACATCTTTGTTTTCTTTTTTCTTTCTATAGTTAGAATTCTTTTAATATGGTGGCATTCCAGGACGGGTATTAAAGAGTCAGAGGGCTTGCAGTGGAGGCTGTTGGTACTCCTGGGATCCCTTGTGCAGTCAGAGGAATCCTTCCTCCAGCCTCTGCAGGTATCGCTGACAACTCACACCTTGACCCACTGGAGCCACCTCCCCGCATGTCTGGGAATGACACCCCTGCACAGCCTACTGGCCAGTGACTCACTAACGTGGGGATATAAAAGCACCCACTTCCTTGCCTCCATGCAGGACAAACTGTGATGCCATTTATACTCAGGAGCTCCCATAAGAACCAATTCAAGGCCACAGTGGGTTAAAGCCTCTGCCTTCGGCTCAGGTCATGATATCAGGGTCCCAG